>OZ014531.1:112433469-112557174 GCA_963966105.1 Volucella zonaria
AAACTATTAAAATAGAGTGGGGCGTTAAAGAGAACCGAGTCGGGGTAATAGCGTTGCACAAGTGCGAAAAGAGTGCTGACCAAATTTTCGAGTTGCTAAAAGAGCTCGGAATATCGAGAATATTCGTTTATCGGACAATTGCTCGCTTCGGCGAATTGTCTGAAGTAGAGCACAAGTCAAGAAGTGGTCGCCCGCGCGTTGTCCGTACGAATGCAGTAGTAAAGGCAGTGCGTGAACGAATTCGGACAAATCCCCTTACGAAGCCGAAGATCATGTCCAATGAATTGGATATATCAACCACATACATGTCTAGGCTAATTTGCGATGATCTGCATGTGAAGAAAACCTATCGTCGGTCCACGGGTCATTTCCTAACTCCTCAACTAAAAAAAAATTAGGTTGGTAAAATGCAAGCGACTTTTGCAGTGGCACGCGGACAATGGCCATGAAAACATTCAGTTTACGGATGAGAAAGTTTTTACCGTGTAAGAAGTTTTCAACAAATAAAATGACAAAATTTATGCCACTTCATCTAAGGAAGCGAAAAAAGTTGTTCACAGTGTTCAACGTGGACATCATCCCGCTTCCGTAATGGTTTGGTGGCTTATCTCTCACCATAGTGTCACATCCTACCATTTCTGTGAAAAAGGCGTAAAAACTGGTGCAAAGGTTTACCAAGAAGATGTTCTAGAGGGTGTTGTGAAGGGTCTGAGCACTACCCTTTTCAATGGATACAGATGGATCTCCCAACAGGACTCTGCTCCAGCGCACAAAGCCAAAACCACGCAGAAGTGGCTCAGAGTCAATATTCCTGGCTTCATAGCAGCAGAAGAATGGCCGTCGGGGAGTCTAGATCTGAATCCACTGGATTATGGTATGTGGTCAGAATTGGAGAACATGGCGTGCAAGACTCCCCACAGAAATTTGGAAAGCCTTAAAACAGCATTAACCAGAGCAGCGTCCACGATCTCCATGGAAACCGTATGTGCCACTATAGCCCAATGGTGTTAAAGCAAAAGGCAGCCATTTCGAGTAAATCCATTTTTTTTGAATAATCAATATTGTGGTCTAATATATGAAACAATTACTGTTTTTTTGTTATATTTGTAACAGAACTTATGGCAGGACTAGGTACATAACAACAGCTAGAGAAGTACGTTTGATTTTTTTGATATTTTGATTTTTGGCCGAATGGCGCACTTCCAAGATCAAACTTTCAAAATTCGCAGAAAAATCACCAGAAAATTGTTAATAACAAATGAACTATGCCATATTGAAAATATATTTTTAAAGACCTAGTTAAAATTTGAAGTGAATTGGTTGAAAATTGTTCAAGGTATGATTGCGGCGGGGAAATTAAAAAATGCAGTTTTGAGATAAACACTTTTAAAATTTTAAGTTAAGCTCACTGACTACCTGGCGGCCTTGTACTATACTTTGAAATACTTCGAGATATTTCCCGGGCATAATCTTTTGGGATTCATTTTTGAGGAGCTAAGGGACGATTGAAAGCTATAAAAAAAATGGATTTTTTGAAAATCCTAGAGTGGTCTACTTCCTTAACTCTTTCAGCGACGACGAACTGGGAAAAAGATTATACCCCTAACGTAGCAAGAAAATTTTTTTTTTATTTTTTTTTTTATAATCAGCGCGCGCTCAAGGGATTTTTGTACCCTTCAAATGCTTGTACACAGCGCGGGCGAAGGCAATTTAGGGAGGAAGAAAAGGCAGGTACCGCTTTAATAACAGCAGACAGCATTGAGTTTTGGAAGCATTAAATTCCACTCTGTTGATAGTTCCCCAATTGGTTATGCTGTTGATATCGGAATTTAATGAGCTTAACATACGCAGCCGTTCCCGTTCTACAACAGGGGCGTGAGTCCGGGAAAGAATATGAAAAGCAGAGAGTTCTGTCATCAGCAAAGGAATATATTGGATTAGAAGTAGCAGGCAAGAGATCATTGATGAAAAATAAAAAGAGTGTCGGAGACAGAACGTGCTGGTGCACACCAGCATTTATTTTTTGAATATCAGACTTGAAACCATCCAAGACAACTTGAATTGAACGTTCCGAAAGATAATTTCTAATCCATTGAAGAATAGAGTCACCGATCCTAAAAGCACGCATTTTCGACAAAAGAACCTGATGCCAAACTCTGTCAAATGCCGTAGAAATATCAAATGCAACTATCTTGCTTTCGCCAGATTGATGTACGCTTTGGTTCCACTTTTCGGTGAGACATGCCATCAAATCGTCAGTGGACCTGTTCCTACGAAAACCCTACTGCCGCTCATTGAGAAGTTTTCGTGTTTCGAGATATTTCATGAACTGACAGTTTACCTTCGAAAGAAGGGCCGTAAGTGCAATGGGTCTGTACGAGGAGAGAGAGGAAGTTTCGCCTTTTTTTAGGTACGGGCTGGACAAATGCTGTTTTCCATCCTCTCAGAAAGAGTCCCAAGGAGTAGTGGTTTTGCCAGTGAGGAAGAACACCTCTTCAGAAGAAGGAGTGATATACCATCTGGACCAGTGGATTTGTGTTAAGATCTTTAAGAACTCTTGCTACTACACGAGTGCGAAAGTGGATTGATCCCACTGAAGATTCGGCGCACCCAAGTGTAGGAGGGGACAAAGCACAATCTGGGAGTATTGAGCTAGCCGCAAAGTGTGCAGCAAGCAGATTGGTCTTGTCCAAAGAGCTGACTGCTGGAATGTCGTTGTAAATGAGCGTTGGGATGGAAGATGATTCATAATTTCTAATGTTTTTGACGAACGACCAAAAATTTTTACTGACTTTGGGATATTGCAGTATTTTTTGCCTCAGTTTTTAGTCGTATTGGAATTTCACACGCTTGAGAAAGACGTTGCAGTCATTTCTGGCTCGTTTAAACTTTTTTCGGTTTTCCTCTGTCGAGTTGGTCTTGTAGGACCGTAAAAACATTTCTCTAACCCTGGCAGCTTCTTTACAGCTCGAGTCGTACGATACCTTTTCTTCCGATGAGGGATAAAGTATCTCATTCCAAAGAGTATAGTTTCTGTGATCATGTCAGCAGCGGCATCCACGTCGTTATCGAGGAAACATAACGACCAGTTAAAATTCATAAAGAAGCTGTTAAGACCGCTCCAATTGGCTTTCTCGTATTGCCATACGGTTCTTTTAGGAATCTTTTCTCTAACTGTGTGGTGGGTGTACGAGAAATTAGCTGATATGACACAATGGTCCGACGAGTCTAGAGGGGAGAACACATCAACGGAGTACTTATCAGGGTGACAAGTTAAAAACAAGTCCAGGGTGTTGGCGGTATGATTATCAACTTTTGGTATTTGTGTGGGCTCATTTACTAGCTGGGTTAAATTATTTTCCGCAGCGAAGATCTCAACACACCTTCCCTCGGGTGTTGTCTGTCCAGAATGTCGAAGCCAACCAGAATTGTGCATATTGAAATCGCCCGTAATCACGATTTCAGTACGAGGATACAGGAATACAATTCTTTGAATGGAGCGCATCAAACTCGTTAAAGGTCGAGTTGCTGTCCAGTTTGGGGCTTCTGTATAATAAATTCTGTAAATTTGCTTACGAAGATGGAATTTTAATCAAAAATTTATAAATAAAAAAATAAATGTACATTCATTTAATAGTATGAAGAGGTAAAAACAAGTGGTACATATTATGAACCAGTCTAGCTGCTCCCTACAGCCCGATGGTAATCCTGGAAACATGTTTTCGAGTTCCCTAGGCAAATTGGTACATTACAAATCCCACAAATCCGTTCAGTGCGTATCTGGTTTTCCGTGGAGCTGCATAAAGCGCATCTTCTGCGAGTGCTACGTACCAGCTAATGAAAAGAACTCGTGGTCCTGATTACAAGTGTCACAAACGGCTTTGATTTTCGTAATGCAGTAACAGGTACTGCCGATGGAAAGTTGTGTACTCTACTATTCTATTTATATTTTTGGCAACAATTCTTTCTGCAAGTCTTCAATCACTTCAAGCCGAAACTTGTTCAATGTAGCTGGTGGTCTTCCCTTTAGCTTATACAAAATGAAGGAGTTGACAACGTAAGCATTAAAAAAATAGAAAAAAACTCGGTGCCATCACTTGTGACTCTTTCTATCTATTTTATACGAAGACAACAACTGAATTTGAATTGTGGTAAAAATGTTCGTGTCATATTCACCGTACCGCTTTTAGATCTTCCATCAACAGCAGGGTCGTGAAAAAGTTATCAAAAAAGCTTATATGGTTTTTATTTGCCAGCTCTGCTGTGAGACTTTTTACTATTCTTGCCCCAACAGATTTATCGGTATAGATATCGAGTTTCCAAAAATACCTGTTCTTATCTGCTAATATCCAAACTTTGTACCCCCTTTTGATAGGCTTTTTTGGCATGTACTGTCTCAAAGTACTCCTCCCTTTAAATTTAATCATTGATTCGTCGACAGCTATTTGCCACTTTAAAACGAAATAAATAAACAACCAGATACAATGCAGTCGAAAGTATGATGTTCATCACAATTCGACTACTTTCACAATACTGCGATAATTTGTGTCTTATTTACAATGCAAGCAACATCTGGTCAAAGGGAATGTGAAAAAGACCAGTTATTAATGCTGACAGGATGCATAGTATAATTCGTAAGCCTTTGCTATAGTTAGGAAACAGCAAAAGATGTGTGGTTCAAAATGCGTACCACCATCGCGTAAAATGTCAATAAAAGGTGGTTCAAATTTTGTACCAGTTACGGTGAAAGAGTTAAACTACAACATACCGCACTACTCTATGCTGTCCCGTCTTCGGAAATGTTCTACTTTCATCAGTGGTCATCACACAATTTTAATTTGTAAGGAAGACACGGCTTCTAAGCAGATGATTTTTCACTTGGCAGCCTTTAGCCTTGCATCTGCTTTCCTCTTTTCGTCCTTATCCCATATGTAACTAAGCCATCAACCATAAGATAACGACCATCGTAGGCTATTACAAACTAGATTCGTCTCCATGAAAAGATTTACCCTTATCTCCGTTGTTTGAATTCCAAATTCCTTCCAGAGATTTCCTCATTGTAGAAGGCTACTACGGAGCGCCATTTCAAAATCAGGCTCACGGGAGCGTAAAACGTGGAATTTTGATTGTAATCGATCGATCGATCACATCAAGAACTGCATGCGCCCTAGAACAGAAAGTCGGTTGGTATGATCGAACGGCCGATGCAGGTACCGTATCTGTATATGCATGAGCGTAGATGTAAGCCATAGTAGTGAGAACAGGACGCCGACTTTCGAGCAACGCTTGTTTAGCGCCACCGTTACAAATTCATCGCATTCCGCATCCTCAGTTAGGTCATAATCACTAGCACTGCATAAAGCCACAAAACTAGAAATTCGTTTACGCCGCATTGTCTGGTAAAGACGGATATGCCGTCTAAAGTTAGTTGTCGAAGGCAAACTCAATGTCGATAAAAATTCCCAGCGTGTACGCCTTCAGATTTGCTCACCAACTTTTGAAGCGCAGTTTCGCAGAATCTTGCACGTTGCTATGCATGTTGCATTCTGGACATTAGCAACGCAGTTTTGCGCACATAAAGCTTAACCATTCACTTCATGCTTTTCAAAATGAGGGAAATCAGGCAGATTGATTTTAAGTTCTTGGTGAGCAGTTAGTCTGTACTCGTAGCATTTTTTGTTTTGTCGGAACAGAGCACTCAGGTAAAGAACTAGTCCATCGTTGTCCTTGTAAATTTGTTGTGATGGAATCTTTCAATCCTGCGAAGAAAGATGAGTACGCGTTTCAGTGATAAAGTGCCTCGGGTATTAGCACCCACTACGTCAACACCGAGTACCCACAGCCTGACGCGAGCGTAAGCCGGAGATTCCAAAAGGTAGTGCTTCGCGGTGTCGTTATCACTTTCCCAGCAAGCGTCACAGGATGATGTTTCACTAGCAAAACTGTAGTGCTCCATCGCGATCCCAGTAAACAGCTTGCAGGCTTTCCCGCTGGGGGGCAGCAGGAAGACCGCTATTCTTTTAGAGACGTCGGGAAGTATTTGTTTGGTCTGCTGTCAACTTGCAAATTCATTCCACCTGCAGTTGTACTCATACGAAACCCAACTGTCAACGGAAGCCTTAACCGAGGACACAAGCAAACCTAATTTAGGTTCGGGTCCTGAAAAACTCTCCTCTAGCCCTAGCCTGGCATGTTCATCGGCGATCTTATTTCCGGTGAACCCATTGTGACCTAGGACTCAGACAAGACTCAGTGAATTTAGCCCTCCGATTCCGTTCAATGAAGTTTTGCATTCTCGCACTAGCTTAAGTCTAACCGCAGTTTGGCTTGGCTACAGCAACAGTTGCAAATGCTTCGCCCCTTCACCGGTTCTTCACAACGTAGTTCGTTACAATCAGGATTGCGTATATTTCAGCTTGGAAGACAGGCGCGCAAGCTTATCTAACGAGAAGTGAGATACCAGCGTCACATTCTATATCGGTTTAGGAGCCGTCCCTGAAGACCCAACTAAATTATTTTCCTGGCTCAGATTCTGGCCGAAATCAGTCTTGGGCGCAGGGAAAGTCGATTTCGTATTTTTTCCGCAGTAGGAGTTCTGGTGTCATTGCATCAGACGGCATGTCCATAAGACCGAAGTCAGAATATAGTCAGGGCGCAAGGTCATTAAAGCTCCAATGCGTGTTGTACCAAAGATCACCTCCCTTTAGAAAGGTGGTTTTGAGAGTGCAGCCTGTGATATGAATACCCAGGGGAGGGAGGCATTACTGGATATACAGGGTGCGCGACTTTTTATGGTAACAATTCAGTACACTTGTTACCATAAATCGCGTTCAGTTGTGTTAACTCAACGTGTATATCGTCGAAAATATCGAGACCAACAATCACCGTCTAACAACACTATTCGTCGTTTGGTGTCAAATTTTGTTGAGTACAGGACAGTGGGAGATCGTCGATATGCCGTTTATCAACGCCCAAAGCATTCCATTGAACTGGTTGAAGCGGTAAGAGATGGTCTTGCTGAGAACTCACACGACATGGCGTTCAGCATTTTGGCCTCAGTGGAACCACTTTGCGGCACATTTTGAAGGATGATTTGCATTTGTGTCCATATACAGTCCAATTGACTCAAAGAATATTGCCGACAAACAGTCGCTCGAATGGTTGACACTGAACCTGATTTTTGGAAGCAAATTTTGATGACTCTCTGGCGCCGTTAACAAGCAAAATTGCCGCATTTCGGGAACGAAGAATCCAGACGAGATCCATGAAACACTATCGCATGACCAAAAAGTGACCACTTGTTCAGAGAAGGCGAAACAGTCTATGGGAATCGGTATCGGTGGATGTTGGTTTATTATGTTTGCCCACAAATATGTGGACAAAATCTAGACGGTTACTGGTTTCAATTAGACGCCATGCCACACTGTAAATCAAACAATGCAGTTTTTGCAACGAAGATTCCCTGGGCGTGTGCTGTCAAAAAATGGCGACATTGACTGGCCACCTGGATTTCCAGATTTGACCTCTTCGGACTTCTTTTTGTGGGGTTATTTGAAAAGCAAAGTGTACGCCAGCAAACCTCAGACAATTGACGAGCTCAAGGCAATCATTCGTGCCGAAAACATTGCTATACCGCCCGAGAAGAAGAGTGTGCTTACCAGTCGGTGTATTTTTCAAGTGTTCCTGAACTGGACTATTTGCCTTCTTCCTGATAAGTCTTAAAAAGTTTTTCCTTCGTACAGTGTGGTCAACAAAAACGTACATCTAAAAATCCAATGAAAAATGCCAGAATTTTATTAAATCATTTTTTTTTATTAAAATATATATCGAAACGAATTGCGCAATTATATTAATAGGGAGTCCAGTCGCCATTATTATTTATAATTGGCATGGGCTAGTGCAACTTTCACTTCATTTTTGCGCATATTCCAAATTTAGGCCTCTTCAAATTTGCTTCAAGACCCGCGCCAGTTGTTTATCGTGGGTATATTTTCGCCTTAAACCTGTCCTTTAATAAAGACCACACATTTTCTATTGGATTCGCATTAGAACTTAGGGACGTCCAATCTAACGCACGTTTTTTTGGAACACACACTGCAAGTCTGCGGTCGATCTATAGGACTTTTCACTGGCTGAATAAGTCAGTTTTAAACATTTGGTGAAGTTGCCGTTCAGGTTCTGAGCAGCTTCAGAACAGAGGTTAACCTCTGTTTTGTTCTAAGTTTGAGCAAAGCATTGATGGATATCCCGAGGTTCCCCTTAAGCGTGTGTAGAGACTTTGATATGGAAGTATCCGACAGTATTTTCCAGATTTTGGAAATACGAGTATATGGAGTACCATATATATTGTACTTTAAATGGAATCTCATACAGAATTTCATACAGGAGGGCACTATACCGTCGTTCTGTTGATTGGTCCACGCCGAAAACTCTAGTTGGAAACCGACAGTTTTGAGTTTAGGTTTGTGTAAAATTTCTTCATCGGCCTGCATGAAATCGATTTTTTTTGATGTCTTTCCAAAAGTTGTTGGTCTACCCTTAAGAAAACCATGCCGTGATGAGACAAAACGTTATGTCGTTCCGTTTAATAAGGGGTGGCGCTTGCTCTAAGATGCAATAAATTACACATTGGTAGCAGTTATACCAAGAGAGGATTATCACTTTGTAATGCCAATAAACCCACTGCAATACATTGTAATAATTTATCTGAAAGACACAGCCGGTTGCAACTCTTGTCTTCTATTCCCTTGACAGAATGACGCAAATGCCACTTTGTTTTTCTCGCGTACTAAAAGACAAAACTCTCAATCCTTTGGTCGATAAAAATCACTAAAAGAAAACATTTTACCCAGTACAAACTTCTGTCGTGGCAACGACCTCCCACCGAACGTAAAAGCCTACACACTCAATGAGTCCCTAACCTGGGAAAGTTACCTCCCACCGTAACAATGTAGTTCCTCTTCCATTTTTTATCCTAAGCACGTTGCTCTATAAAACATTAGTGCTAAGCCAACTAAAAAAAAAAATGAATCCTTATCGCTGACTAGTTGACTTTAATGCCAACACATTATCAACTTCAAAACCTTTTTATCCTTCCTTCCACTCAAGCTTTACACACAATCCAAAGTCCTTTCATGAGGACGAGTATTGTTTCTTCACTTTGCCTTGGGATTACAAAAAACTTTAAAGGACAACGCTCCAAGAAAATGGATAGAGAACATCATCATGGAGAAGGCCACTGTGGGGTGGTAACGCCTAGGAGTTCTTGTTTTTTATTATCTTATGTGATGATAGATAGTAGATACATTTGAAACACAAACGTTGACAGCATATCCATACCCGTACTTGTGGCCTACTTTTGTGTTTGAAGAAAAATACAAAATCACAGAGCTCTTACGTATTTTTGATTTTAACAATTTTTCCTTTTTTGTTTGTCTTTCCAGGGTGACTGGTGGCTGGCACGTAGCAAGAAGACCCGTCAGGAGGGCTACATCCCATCAAATTATGTTGCCAAATTGAAGTCTATAGAAGCTGAACCGTAAGTACCAAACTAATAAGAATAAAATAAAATTATCTTCCAAATGTCAGGCGGTGTTTTCGCTTGTCCTACTTCTATATCCAGGGTTGTACTACTTTTAGGATCCGCATAGTATTAGCATTTCTTGACTTTGAGAAAGTTTTCTCAAAGCTAACACATGATTTCATAGTACGAGCAGATGAATAGCAGTTCAGCCCACAAATAAAAGATAAATCATCTTCCGGTTTTTATACAGAGTCATTTCACTTACGCCTCTTCTTCTCAAGACCATGGAAACGCGCTAGAGTTCGGGGTGAACCGGGTCTTAACTAACAAGCCTCTCCAGCTAGCACGATTTCTCGGCAGATGCCTCTAGTGTCCCACTATACGTTGGTTGGGACCTCTTTCCACTTACGTTCGCCACCTTAGATGCAGTCGTCCTCTGTGCCGTCCCTCGGGGTTCAACTCGAATACTCTTTGAATCGGATCCCTGGTGTCCATTTGCTCGAAATTGCCTAGTCATCTCAGACATTAGGATCGCACACGCCTGACTAGACCGATGTCATTGTACAGCCCGCACAGTTCGTGGTTGAATCTCCTCCTCCACTTTCCGTCAATACAAACTGGATCGAAAATCAGGCTCAGTATTTTTCTCTCGAAACGACCAAGTGATTCTTCATCCGCTTTCGACAAGAAATGATATGGCCTTATACGAGTTTGGGCTTACGAGAGAGAGTTCTATTATTCAATTCGTCTGACCATACTCGTATCTGCAGTCTGCAGAAGTAGACTTTCCATGTTCTCAGCACCGGCTGTGACTACTAGTTGTCCATGTTCACCTTTGGAGGCTTCCATTCTGGCTTATCTTTCCGAGAAGCTTGTAGAGCTGACGAACCGCTACTCATCACTCGATGGAAGGTATCTTTATATGCTTCTTGTTTGGCTGCATGTACCTGCAACATTCGTCGTCGTTGACAACATTCCCATTGGTATTCTACTGTTTCTGAATGGAGGCATAGATTTTAAAACAGCTTGTGTTAGATGGAATCAGCAAAGATTCTAGCGATCTCATACGATTGCAGCTTTTCTTCGTCGAACTTTGGTGACCTTACTTGACTCCGTTATGCTTGTGATGCCCGGATTCATACGCTAGCAGCAACTAGGTAATGTTGGCTTCTAGGAAAGTTGGGACATTCAGGGAACTGTAAGAATGTTTGGCTAAACAGCTCGGTGGCCGAAGCCTCACTATAGTCATCAGAGCCGCCGTTGGCCTATTCAGGTTTCTTTTGTCACTATATCCACTCCAACCACGGTGCACCCTTTAGACCTCGATTCCGAATACGTCGAAGTAACTCTAAAGGGAGGCATACATCAAGTAGCTCAAACTGACCGTTGATCCGTATATGTGATTCCTCCCACGCCGTCCTGATGAAGGTAAATTGGCCTCCCCCATTCCTCTTTCGTCTGCAGTTGTCAATGACATTTCGCAGACGTTTGGGTGACCTCTACCTTCAATCAGAGGTACTAGGCTTTCAGGTTACACGACGTGAGGATGAAAGTAGGAGCTGATGAGCAAAGGCTTAAGTGACAACGCTTGTGTTTTCATAAAACCTTTGACCACCACTGAAAACCCATGATCAGTGATTATCTCTTCGAAAATATAAATAACATTGATCCGGCCGATATGTGATTTCACCAGGATCTCGCTGTCTGTACTACGAAACCATTGACTTACGCAGGACTCGATTCAACGATAACATTATATCGTGAAATGGACTAGTGAATTGGCTGCCGGATTTGACCCCATGCAATTTCTTTTTAAATGTCAATACACATGTAGCGCGTTTTTACTGCGGTAAGGACTTAGCCCTAGAGAAAATAATCGAGTGGTGTCAAATCGCATGATCGCGTCGGTCAATTGATGAATGCTCGCCATGAGATGACCCAGTCACCCAATTTCGCCTTAACAACTTCGAGCGTTGAGTCGCTTGTATGGCATGTAGTGCCGTCTTGTTGGAACCACAGCTCGGATATATCGATGTTGTCGAGCTCTGACCATAGAAAGTCGGTTAACATCGCTCTATACCTGAGACCATTGATAATAACGGTGTCTCCTTCTTCATTTCGAAAGAAATAAGGTCTGATGATGCCGCCATGCCATAAACCGAACCAAACAGTTTTGATGCCTGGCCGAACACTTGTGAATTTTGTTCACTCCACTAATACCAATTTTACTTGTTGACGTAGCCGCCGGGCCAAAAATGGGTCTCGTCCGGGAAGATGGTTTGTTGGCCAAAAATCTGATCTCCGGCCAACGTTTCCAGTGCCCAATAGCGAACTCACGGCATTGCCTATGCTTGTCCGGGTTCAATTCTGTCATCAGCACAATCTTATACGGATGTAGGCTCAAATCCAACCGCAAAATAGGACGGGTTGGCTCTCGGCGCCGAATTTCTGGGTCTTCTTGGATACTGGTCGCTACGGCGGCTATGTTTTCTTCATTTCGCAGCAATCTCTGTCTGGTTGGTGGCTTAAAATCCAAAAGAGTGTACTCACGCTAAAACTTTTCCACCGTGCGGAGCCATGATGACGACCGATCTCACGACGATTTTCACTTTGCGTATTTACAACTTTCCGCACGTTCGGCAAGCGTAAAATGGTGCACGATGAAATGGCAAACCTTACCGCTTATTTTGACAGCTGGATATCATTGGTAAACTAGACAGCTGCTGAAATATTGCAATTGGAAAACTATCATTGCTATCTGGTTACCCTACACAATAGTTTAGTGATTGATGCCCATCAAGTAGCTGATGAAAGTGTTGCGTAACCTATACTGAGGTCTTGGGCTGACTAAGTTTCATAGGCCTGCATTCCGCGTTGAAGCTTATCTTCCCTGAAAATTATGAGGATGTTAGGCCTATCGCGGGACTTTTCGATATCCTTGAGATGGAAAGTTCCATAGATTTGTAGGCGTGCGTTGCCTGTCATATTTTTTCGTCGTACGTACTTATCGTCATGCGAGTACCAACAACTATTTTTCAGTGGTGGCGTTTGTTGATGGTGAATGCGAAGCAGAAAGTGCCGCGTTCATGCGATAGCGCCAAAGCCTATAGGCGACATTAGTCATCCTAAGCCTTCTAACGTTGAATTTCCTTTTCTAAACAATTTGCCACTTTTACTCGTTGGAAAGTCGAGCTCTGGATTTGGCTGCAACAAGAAAGTGGCCAGAATCTACTTTTGACTCTCTGAATGTTTAAACATTCAGAATGCTGGACTCGTATGTTGTATCTATCAGCAATCGGCGATTTGATTTGCGGTTACGAGCTGTTGCAAAATCCATAAGCCGAAAGCTGTTTTTGTTGTGTCATGTCCGACTAATCTGCAGAAGAGGTTTTCCTTACAGATTTTGTCATTGAAGTTTTCCTGTCTTATTATCAGTGCACTTACAGTGGTGCATAGTTGATACAATTAAGTATTACAGCTTTTTCTTGTTTGGACATATGAGATACGAGGGTAGTTTGGCTGGCAAATCCATACAATGTCGAACGCGCTTCTCTCTCCTTGAATGACACTTAAAGCTTGCTGATAACTTCCCCTTGTTCATAGTTCCCACGCATGTCAATCCTCGTTTTATAATGCCATCAATGAGCTCTATAGAAGTGAACCAATTATCAAATGTCATATTCCTATTAGAACCGTGCAATGGTTGAGATAAGCGTATCTCGACATCTGTCAAGCCTTCTCCATAAGAACCCTTTCCACTATAATGTAGCCATTGTAAAAGTATCTGGTTTTTGCGTCACACAAGTACACCCTTTTCAGTCCATACTTAGGGGGCATCTTTGGCATAAAAGTAATAAGATGAGAACGCCCTCTAAATGCGATCAACATTTCATCAATAGTGGCAAATTCACCGATGTTTTACCGACTCTGACAGTTCTTTACGATTTTGTTGAAAATATTGGTTATAGAGGCCAAAACTTAGCTGTGCTCTTCCTTGTGTCCATCAGCACAATTATCAAATCGAATACAACGAAGTAAATTCAGAAATCTGTTTTTAGACATGATACTCGCACATCTAAAAATTCCACGGCCTGTGGCCATCTGTGGCAAGTATGTAATCTACATTTTCAAGATTTGATTTGCGTCTGTGTATGCTGGAAGTCCAACAAAAGCTTGAAGTGCTGGCCTGTTTTCTTTAGCATATTGAGATCTGCCTTCAGTTCACTTTGCATTAGTCCGCGTAATAATTTCTGGAGGAATTTGAGCATCTTTCAAAGGGAAAAATGTTCTTTCCCATCATTTTCTGTGAGATTGGTAGGCGGTAAAAGTGGGATAATATTGTGATCTTGAGCTATAGACCATTTATACATGTTTGTCCGATAAAAATACCCGACACGAGACAACGCCATTTCATCATCAGACTCCCATCCACTTTCCTGGGCTTCTACCTAAAGAACTTCTTCCTGAATTTTTTGATCTGACCCAGACTCCTCAACCTGACTATCAGTGTCATGATCACTTTGCTGTGACAAGAAGTCTTCACCAACATCATCGACTTCATTTAGCCAAGACTCAAACTCTTTAGCCAGCAAATCGTTTCGGTGCCGAAATAACCTAGCAGCTTTGAAAACTACTGCGGTCTATGAGAAGGCACTTCGGCGGGCGGTTGAACGTCAAGAGTCCCTTATTGCATCTTGCCTGCAATCGTGTTGCCTAAGTCAACGACTATGCAGAACGATACGAAATCCAAAGATCAGTGAACGATTTCCACTACGCTCAAGTTTATGCCAGCGACAACACCGTCAGTATCTCCTCCTCTTGGTTCCAGTACGAGCTAACAAGTTACTTCCGTCCTAAAAGTATGCTACATTAAATTGATGATGCTTGTTTTGTCGATACAACAGTGCACTTGGCAATCTAATTTGCTCAGGCAGGCAGGCGACTGGAAATCCAATAAAAAGGGAAATCGCCATTATGAGACGCTGCCAAATTGGGTAGTGAAAATTTATTTCCAAGAAAAAGGAGGAAACATTGACAATGTCTGCATAGACAGTGGTTGCTCCGGTAGTGACCTACTTCTGTGATCCATCCAACCACAGCTACTGGTTTTCTCAATGAAAATCGATGAAAGGGATTCAAATGGAAGCCACCACTGTTGCTCCCTCCAAACGTTCACCTGGCAAAAGAGTTGCACATTTTATTGGCCATATCGACTTTTGGCTTCGAGTTGTAGTTTCGGTTCGTAAACTAATTCATTAACAAGTCCGGAAGGCGTCCTAAGTGGCAGTTATCATGCAGTCGGAGAGTTCCAGATTCATTCAAATTTACCTTACATAGCCCGACTGGGTAATGATTAATGGATTGTTCCCGTGGATTAAACCGTTACCACTTAAAAGGGTGTAGTCATAGGTAATTAGGTCGGAAAGTTTATTGAGTCAGTCTCAGCCAGAATTGGTTCAGTTGTCTTAGATTTTCCCCCAAGTTCAAAGATTCAATCTAGATTCTTGTTGTTTAGAGATACGAGTACATACCACGATTTTACCTGTGACTTGGACGAATACTGGTTCTACAGACGAATGCGTTGACGTCAGAGGGAGTTTTCGGAAGTCTCACACCTTCCAGTAGACGAGAGGTAATACCCTCATAAGTGGTTAGCAGTGTGAGCTGTATCTACTTGAGATTTTATGCTAACTCATCAGACGGGGAGTGTGTAATGTGTTCAAGGGAATTTTGCGATCGCTTTTTTAAGTGTGACAACGCGACACCTTTTATGTCAGCATTCGGACAGATACATTTAATATTTTCTTGTGACATTAGCCACTATTGGTTGTTTGTCTAAATTTGGAGTTTTGTTTGTTTGAAACCTATGTAACGTGTATCTTTGCGTTTTAGTCTGATGGAAACTGGTTACGTGTGGATTCGCTTGAAGTGAATTTATACACCACCACACAATGGCTAATGAATAATTTTTTAAATGTTTTTTTATTTTTAGACAGACAATGCAGTCAACAATTTGGCATAGGATTTTGAAATTCGGGTTTTTGGTCGGTCGGTCTTGGGATGATTGTTTGATAAGTGATGAATGGTGAATGCAAGTTTCGAACTTGATCTTCGAGTCCAAGTGGGCAGCTGTTGTATAAATCGAGATTTGGAACCCGCTTCGATGGGGCCCTTGTAATTTCATTGGAAAGAATGCAGTTTTGGATGTCAAGAAAGGGTAGGGCGTGAGATTCTTGAAGATCCTTGTCGTCTCCTCTGAATAGGACCAAACCCAACGGATTCGTTATGCTGAAAGCATCGCCTCCCAATACTTAGATATGGAACTGCATTACTATGTCGTGTGTAGTTGGCATTTGTAATATGTGCAGTTTGAGCTGAACAACCTCCTGAAATTCTAGTTAGGTTAGGTTAAAGTGGTACTCGTTGAAGTGCACTTAGACCAGTTGTTGAACCATTGTGTTACCGCTGGAGAAGTGTGAGAGGGCGATGCTTTAGCTACGGATTTGATCATATCGTAGATTATTTAGATTATTTAGATCTACGATATGATAGCCAAGGGAGGACAGTTGCAAATTTTTGTGAGGATATTGTCCCGTGATTATGTCGGTGTGCTTGGAGACGTCTCTTTTACTGAGGTCCATCAGCGCTCTTGATAGTTTCGGATGGAGTAAAGGGCCATTTTGTCTAGATGTCTTACAGCCCAACTATGATCGGCCTTAGAGAGTGCTTAAAAGCATATTGAAGGCCTGGCGTTGGCAAGTTGCCTTCGGTTTATTTCTAGGGATTCGAGTCTAGAGAGTTTATCATTGATGCAGTTTCCTGGGACGTCCAAGTGGCTCATACCCAGCAGAGTGTGATCCTCTATTGGTTAGCCATCTCGTTGAGAGCTCCGAGGCAGTCTTTAACCAGCCTCGAATTTGTGATCACACCTTGTGTGGCTATGTAATACATATCGCAGTATTCAGCGAGGGTGTTGGATTCAGGCTGAGCCAAACGGCGGTCTGATTAAAGGCTAGGAGTAAGATATCGAAGGTACAATTTCGAAGACGGTACAGTTTCTGCGTAGGCTGGAGGGTTATTGTATGCCGCAGTGCTCAGAGATGATACGTGTACAATCGCCTTCATCGTGTACTTACTTTTTTTTTTTTTTTTATAATTTATGCGCGCCTAAGGGGTTATGAATACCCTTTTACTGTTGCCTGGGCGCGGGCGGAAAGATAGAAGGATGAGAAAGGAAAGCATTGTTGTGATGTAGTGGTTTGAAACTCAGGTGTGTTTGGTTTCGATATTGGCTCTCCAGGGGTGGGAGTCCGAATAGGACGGAGAGATTTTCTTCACTCGGAATGATTCCGGTTGTGAATTTTAACGGTTGATTTGTGCTTGAAAACCCTACAACAACAGCCAAATCTACATGTCAGTGTTATGCCTTCACACGCAGATTTTTCTTACTGAGTGCCAATTACACAAATGAAAACTTTTGTCGTGGCTAAGATTTGAACCTTGACCCTCCGAGTGAGAAGCGATTGCTAGTACCACTACACCACGGCCACTACAACAACAATGACTTCGCGTTGTTTCCATTCGTTCCTTTCTGGAATCAGGTGGGAACCCCCTCCCCCACACCTTGAGCCTACAGTCCTCTTCCTCGAATACAGGGCAACAATAGCTTTAATCTTTCACACCAGAAAATTTTCTTTCCACCTCAGATTGCTCACCAGAATTAGGCCTAGGCTCTTGACACTCCTCGAGAAACGCATAAAGAGTGGCGTTATTTGCCTCTAATTTGGTAAGTAGCCCATTGAACACTAGGTTTCATTATAGAGAAGAGAGTGTATCCTCTTGGTGTGTCCCTCTGTGTGGCTTCTTCTAGAGCAGCGACCAAAGGTTGCATTTATTACTCTGCTGTTGAGAATAAAGTGGATCAAGCTGCAGGGTATTTTATGTCTAGTCTAATGAGATGATCGAGGAGAGTTTGATTTTTCAATGGGTCATAGGTAAATGTGATGTCAACCGACTTACACTTTTGGCAAGGATGTTAGCTGTTCCACAGTGTTCAGTGATTGGGAGTGCATTTGATGTTAAGATCGAGGATTCTCTTGAAGGTCTTTACCAGGAAGTATGACAGACAGATGCATCTGAAATCATTCAGGAGCTCAGATTTTGGCCGAAACCAGTCTTGGGCACAGGGAAAGTAAATTTTTTCTGTAACAGGAGTTCTGGTGTCATTGTGCCAGATGGCATGTTCATAAGACCAGAGTTAAAATCGCCGCCTTCAAACCAAAGCTCCAGTACGTGTTGTACCAAAGACCACGTCTTTTTAAACGGAAGATGGTTTTGAGATATGATATGAATATCCAGAGGAGTGGGATTCATCAGTATATATAGAACATATACACATGTCTTGCCGACAGCGCCTTAGAGGCTTCCGACGTAACATGTTTAGTCCATAGAAGTTTATTATCCAGGATGACACCCAAACACTTAGCTTCTTTTGAGAATTTAATGATGATGCGTTTAAGCACTAGATGAGTCAAATCAGACAACTCCCTCCTTCTCGTAAAGAGAAACAACCTCAGTTTTGAGAGGTTTGACTGAAAGCCCATTGCTAGTGCTCCAATTGTCGATCGTGTCTAGGGCTTCCTGCGCTTTACAGCAGACAGTCGCTAGACACGATCCAAAAGGCTGTACAGATACATAATCCGCGTATGACGTCAGAAGTATTGAACAGTGAGTCGACCAACATGCACCATATCAGTGGAGACAGAACGCCACCTTTTGAGCAACCCCTATTTACCCCCGCTATCGCATATTGGCCACAATCAACATCCGCACTCAACGTCCTATTCACCAGCATTGCTTTTATCCGCAAAACTAGTGATTCGTCTACGCCGTGTTGTCTAGCCGAGTTATTCATGCCGTCAAAAGTTGTGTTCTCGAAAGCACCCTTAATGTCGATGAAAATGCCCAGGGCGTGTTCCTTCTTGTCAAATGAGCCTTCAATTCTGTCTACCAGATTTTCATCCAGAGGATGCATTTGCAAGGCAGTTTTGCGCACATGGATCTCGACCATTCTCCCATGCCCTTTAACATAAAGGAAGGCAGTCTTATAGGTCTGAAGCTCTTGTTGAGCGTGTAGTCCTTTTTTCCGATTTTCGGTATAAAGGCTGCTTTCACTGTTCGCCAGGGTTTCGGTATGTATGCCAGTGCCAAACTACCAGTGAAAATGCTCTTCAGACTTACGATCAGCTGATCTATACCTTTTTGCAACTAACTAGGTGTATGTCATCAGTGCCAGACTGCTTGAATGACATGTTTAATGGCCGCATCCGTCACTATAATCGATGAGATATACAAGCTACGGCGTGTTGTGTTATTCAGCTCACTAGCCGCTTCGTTAATATTGTAGGAGCTGGGTCTGATTAGGTTGCCCGGGACGTGAGCTTCAAGCATGAGGAGAGTCTGTGCTTTTGACTCAGTGCAGGTGCCATCAGATCTTTTGAGTGGCTCCAGCTTAGTTGACAGTTTCCATCTCCTTGTAAATGTCTTTATAAGAGGCACCCTTTGAAATCCGAACAAGCGTCTTATATTGTTTTTGCATCAATCTGTAAAGATTCCAGTCTTCCTCCAAATTAGTCTTAAATGGTCTGTTTAGAAGTTTTCTGGTTTCTTACGCTGCAGATCTGCGTTCCACTAAGGAACGGGCGCTTTGCAGGATTACTTTCTAGCTGGACGTGCCATTTCAAAACACTTGTTTGTTTTGTCCTGAGCACTGCCGAGCTCCCTCATAAATCGGGTCCAGTTGGTTTTATGCGGATTCCTCCTCTTCAATAAGGTCCAGACATGGAGATCTCCGGTAGTACTTCCCAGTCGCTAATCTCCCTAGCATACCTGTTGGATAATGTTAAGTCGATTGCTTCCTGTCTTGCTCTCCTAACAAAAGTTGGCTGAGAGCCATCATGACGATCAGACGATCGCATGAAATCCAGGAAGTGATTGCCTCTCAAGTTGCATTTGATATTGCAACAAAATGTATTCTGAGCATTAACATCGCAGCATATGATAAGTCCCATCTTCCTGGAATCACAGTATTCAATGAGGTCGCCCACCGCCTTCGGTAGTTGGTAATAACGAATCAAGGGAAAATAAGCCGATGCAACGACGGATTTGTGCCATTCTCCCTTCGTTTTGTAGTTAAACTAAATTTTGGTTACAAAATTGCCCAAGCCGGTCGGTCTTTCCGATCACTCTCCACATAATGGTGTGAAACCCCATAAACATCCGAAACCACTGATACGTTTATTCTACATCCATGGTTCCTGTATGGATATTATGTGAGCTAGATAGATTGCTGACTACCATTAAATGTTTTGAAGATGCGTAGTCTCATGTGTTATATAGAGATAAATTGCCGAAAGAATTTGAAATCCGAAGCGGCGTCCGGCAAGGTTGGTTACTACTCCCACTACTTGTTTTGATGGTGACTAATGATGTTTTGCAGAGCGCTTCGGTCAGCAAAAAGTGAAGGAATCCAATGGAGCCTTGCAAGATACACATATTTAACATCACAACTTTGCTGTCAATATTTGCCTTTTATCGCTGGATCAAATGGCCACCAGTCGAAAGCGTTTGGAAAGTCCATTCTAAATCAAACGTAAGATCACCTTAATAGTAGCAGCTTTTTAAGTCTTGCCCAGTCTGGATTTCGAGCGAAGAGGAGTTGTAAAACTGCCCTTCTACCCGTTGTAGACGAAAAGTCATGGACACAAAATGTGCTGGACTTTTCGATTTTTGTCCTCTCGCAGTCACACTCTTGCTTTCTTATGTAATGGGTCGCCAACAATGTGTGACCGTGGGTAACCAGATGTCATCTTTCCTTTCCACTTCTTCGGAGGTGCCACAGGGATCCATGCTTAGACCGTGATTGTTTTCGTTATATGGGAAGTCGAGGAATCCCAATTACTGCCAGGTCCATATACTTACAAACGACCTCCACCTATATTTGCCCTGTCCAGTAGACAGTATAAGGAATAGTATTGACCTGATCAATAAAAATCTTCAAATCTTCTTGTCCCTTAATCGAGGTAAATGGGAAAACGTATGTACATATTTAGAAAATAAATTAAGTTAGGTACGACCATTCTGCTAGGACCTTGGGGATGCAGCTTCCACTATCGGCAAGATATGCAACGGTCTTCGTCTGTTATGGGTTGGTCAAAGGTTTGTGCCTGTTCTAACTAAGATTCTGCGGATCAGGACACTTCTTCTAACACATTCTTGCAAGCCTTCACTTGTAATGGGATCTTAATATTGATGTGAAACATTTGTTATTGAATAAAATACGAAATACGAAAGGCAAACTCGGTATGACTTAGGACAGAAAAGCACTGAAATCAGCTTAAACACCAAGCTGCTTCTGTTTCACTCAAACGTGGAGTGATTGAATCTACCGGTATATGGCTGCAGTATCAATAAAGTGACCGCCAATATCACAAATATGTTAAGCTGCAATCTTTTGTAAATCAAAAGTAGGAAGGTCACACCATACATCAGGGCGAATTTTTATTGCTCATTTTAAGCCATGCAGTGGAATCCATTAGCTCAATAAGGGCATTCGCAAGCGGTCTTCGTATGACGTGGATCAGAAAGGTCGAAAAAAAATTTAAGACATATACGGGGAAATCGGATTTAAACCACGAAGGTGGCGCACTGCCCACCTCTTATTCGTAACAAGCTTCGATATCTGAGGGTCTTTCATCATCTACTGAACCGGGCGATAGCCTGAGCTCAGCCTTGAGTAATGAGAAGTCTTCAAGTCGACTTAACTCTTCGCGCAATTACGAAACCTTGAAACGGCTTTTTTCAATTATCTATCATACGAGTAGTTCTACAGAACCTTGTCACTTGTATTTTCCGTTAAAATTTATTCCACCTCTTTTGTCATACTTGACATCGATACATTTCCTCAAGTGGGTGCATTTCTTTGCCTCTCAGTGTATGCATACCATAACATTGCTGAGTGCACTTTTGCCCAAGAAACAAACGCTAATATCCAATGAAAAATGTCTGCTAAGTACCATTCGAGGTGGCTGATAGTAAAGAACAACGAAAAGGTAGAAGACAACAACGACAACGACGACAACGACAACGACAACGACAACGGCCACGGCAACGGCAACGACAACCTCCCTAGCAACGACAGACGACGATGACTATGACGAAAACGAAAACGAAGATTAAGTCAGACTACGTTGACGACACGAGTGTTATAAGAGTTCAGTGACTTTTGAAGGCCGT
Source organism: Volucella zonaria (assembly GCA_963966105.1). Lineage (NCBI taxonomy): Eukaryota > Metazoa > Arthropoda > Insecta > Diptera > Syrphidae > Volucella > Volucella zonaria. The sequence continues at coordinate 112,455,287 of OZ014531.1, forward strand.
TCCTTAGATTCGCATCTCGGCCATAGTCGAAACCGTGTTTGTTATTTGTCATTTGCCATACCCTGGGACCGGACACAGCCCATTCCGCCGTTGACATCCCTTGAAATGGTACGAATACGTTTGCCTCAACTTGTTGCTGCTTCACACGTCTTTTTGGCCTCATTTGAATATTTTGGCAATTTTAATTCTTTTTTTTTGTTTTTCATTAACCAAAGGCATGAGCCCCAAATACCAATAAATCGACGAGGCACTTACCTACCAAGGAAATGCCACTGCGCTGGCCTAATGGCAAAAATATTCAAATCGAGTCTCCGGAGAAAACGGAAAAACCTCACAGCTCCGCTAGTAGTACAAACAGTTTCAGGGCTGATAAAGCGGCCTGTTCGTTTGATGTCATTCCCCCGTTTGGATTTATTTTCAATTCAATCTAACACCGGGGTCAATATTCCTTCAAAGATACAAACAACTGCTTCCCCAACCACCTCATACTTGTTGTCGTACATTGAGGTACCTGTTCTATTCTAAAACTGTAAACATTGTTTCGAAATCGACCTTTGGAAAATGGGGGGTTCTTTGTCAAACACAGTGTTGTAGTGTTGTGATACATAGAACACGGTCTGTGCATAAAGAACAGCGTTTGTCTGATGAAGGACACCGATACTGACACCGACACCGACATCGACACCTAACAAACAATAGGTGAGTGGGTGATTAAAATTAACGGCAATCGGCCTGATGGGGAGGGTGGTGTTAGACTAGGTGCTAGTAGTCTTACTGGCGACTCATACCTCAAGGCCGCGGGAAATCGCCAGAAAAAAAAACCCCCAACCACGTTAGGAAGGAAGTGATGTACCTCGTACTCATTCCTCAGCGCACATGTGTCGTATGGGTGGTTGGAGAGCATCTTAATTAGGCTGTCTGTTTGTCGTTGTTTTTATGGCAATTTGCATGTGTAGTCCAAGGGAGGTAAATTGAGGCAATTCTGAGTGTAATGACAGACTAGCTGCGCGGGGAACTTTGTTTTTTTTTTTAGACATTTTTGGCTTCCAGGCTAACTAATTGCTATGCTCGACATGACTGGCTTATGAATACAGAGTCAGAGTCAGAGCTACGGTCAGTCGAAGGCCGAAGATTCTTGATAACACAACTTGGAGTGCAGTGCAGTTTTTTAATTTGTATTTGTAAATTTTACATGCAACAGGCACAGATACCGGTGTAAAACGGAACTTGATAAGCCCGATAAGACCTTAAGATTTTTATGGGTTTCCGTTTTTTTACGATCCTACCCAAGGGTCTAGGCTAAGTACTACATTGGGTTAGCAGGGTGAACCTTGGTAAATCATAACTCGAAACGGTTCTGAGCATAGGCACACTCGTGGATACGTGATAATTGCGATGTTTTTTTTTTTCGGCTTTTTTCGGTTCGATATCAACTACTTGTGGTTCAGAACAGTGAACTTCTCAAGTGCGATGATGGTGGAGAATATTGAGTGTTTACCTGGGGATTTGCCTTGTACCTAGCTTTGAGTTTGACGGCGTAGACTAGGAATACCAATAGGGGCTTACAGAAATGGTGAGGAACTTTTGTTGTCCTTTTGGATATACCTAGTACTAGCAAGTGTTTTGGTACACGGTTTTTGGCCAATCAAATGAAAACGAATGAATATTTTTCAATTTTTTTTTTTCTATTTGTTCGGACTACAAATTGAGGAACAACTTATTCGAAATGGCCCCTATTTATCTTCCAGCCACGGCGAAGTCGGTCTGGCCACTCATAGATTGCAGCAAAATTTTCCACTGCTCGAACAAGGGCGCGCTTCAAAGACTCAATACTTGGATGTCGAGTAGTGCAAGCCATAGTCTCGAGAACAGACTATAGTCTTGTAGTATAATGGATTGAGGTCTAGACTACCAGATGGCCAATCATCCGTGGAAATGAAGTCCGCAACGTGGTTTTTGAGCCATGTTTGAGTCGTTTTTGCCTTATAAGCTCGAGCTTATTTGTGAATAGTGTTCTCTAAAACGTCCGTTTAATCCACTTTCACCGAGGTTTTGATACCTTCCTCGCAGAAATGGAGCTCGGTGACCCATTGTAGGCGACTCCTCACCAAGCCATTATATTGTAGAAGCGGGGTGGTGACCACATTGAACTCTCGGAACAAGTTCAGACGCATGTCGTGATGACAGGGCATACACTCTATTGTTCTGTTTATTGAACGATTCTTCAACGGTGAAAATTTTCTCGTCAGTAAAAAGAATTCGTCTGTGTCCGTTCATCGCGTACGGGCGAAGCAAGGCTTTCGATTTTGACCTACGTTTCTGTTTCATAGTTTCTGTGAACAAGTGGCTGGTGTGTCTAGGCTATACGCTGATTCCCAAATCACTTTTCAACATGCGCGACATGCTGTCCTTGCTGATATTCTCTTTCCGCAGCGGATTTCGACAAATTCGATTCTTTCTCCATGGCTTTGATGACTTGTGGCGTTCACACAGTGCGCGGACCGCCGAATTTTGCACGGTCGACTATTTCACCAGTATCCCCAAATAACTTCACGGTACGATACACAAAGTTTCTTGTGATTTTCAGTGGCCGCAGCATCCAAAAGATTTCGTAGCCGTTTTTTTGGAGGCCAATTACGGCATGATTCCATGATTGCAAACAACTGACGTCAAAAATATTTTACACGGCAACTTGACATAAATTTCACCTGTCAAATAGTCGTTAAGTTGGAGTGGATGCATTCATTGTTTTTTGAGCTTGAATGTGTTCATTTCGTGTACCAAAACATTGGCTAGGCAGATTTTATATTGTCCTATACGTCCTATGTTAAGAATTTAAGGATGCCAAACTACATTTACAGTGCGACAGTATTTCTCCAGTTGTGGAAAACCAGAGGACCTCTCTATTGTGACAAATCCTGCACTTTGGCGAAAACTCCCTTATCCTACCAGAAAAACGATATCATCTAGGGTTTCGTTGGTGACACCTTTTAAACACTAGCTGAGTTCGATTTTTTTGTCCTTGGGTAGGTGTGAAAATCTTCATAGTGTCTATGAACCCGGTGCTCATAGTAGTGTGAGATTCTTACTCACTAAAAAACGCCTCCCTTCTTGTCGACTACAACTAAGTTATCAAGTAGTTTCCGTTTCAAATAATATTCGCGTGGGGCAGGTAGCTTTCCAGCAAAAGCACCTGCTAATACCGCTATTACATATATGAGGATAGTCCTTATCGCGCCAGATCGAACGGTCTCGTTCTTTGTAATCGACTCACTAAGTTTGTCTCGTCCAGAATTTGGAGTATTTTATTATTACAATGACTATGAAGACGAATACGGTGTTTGCGAGCAAGGTTCATTATTTCGTCCTCGACGGTAACTATTCCTAAGTCTTTGTGGATATCACTGTTTCTGATATACCATGGGGCGTTCACGACTTCTCTTAGAACTTTATTTTGATAGGTTTGGAGAATATTTCGGTTGCTTGGTTTAGTAGAACCTGAATATTGTATACCGTACTTCCATACAGGTTGAAGCACTTGCTTATAGATGAGCGGTTTGTTATGTATGCCTAACTTGGAATGCCTTCCTAGTAGCCAATACATTTGGCTGAACTTATTTTCAAGTTCATCAAGTTTCTTTTTAACATGCGGCTTCTATTTCAGTTTTACATCTAATGTCATTCCTAGATACTTTGCTTCATTTGCATATGGTATTTGTACCGAGTTAATGAAAATGGGAATTTTGCGGTAAGTAAAATTGACATGAATAGGTTTGGTGTCGTTGAGAAAATTTCGCCAAATCTTTGTGCACTTGTAGATTTTATCCAAAGCCGTTTGTGGCTTTCCAGTAGCTAACTCGACTGAGGTATCTGTAGCTAGTATAGCCGTATCGTCCCCGAACGTGGTTACTATGGTACCTGATTCTTCTGGTATGTCTCGAGTATGGAGTAAAAACAATACCGGGCCATGTACACTTCCTTGCGGAACTCCAGCAGCGATCTCTTTAAATTCCGAGTATTCGGTGCCACGTTTAACACGAATAATTCTGTTTTCCAGGTACGATTCCTGAATCTTATGCAGCTCTCTCGCTTGAGACACATCAAGAAAAACGCTAGAACATATCTTTTTCCCCTCTAAGGCTTTTTGAGTTAGATGTGCCGTCTTTCTTGCAGAGAACAACCTCAATTTTAAAAGGATTGATTGTATTGATCGTACATATTTTAGGTTGCCCATAAAGTCGTTGTGGTTTTTATTCTTCGACGTTTGACGCGATGAAATGAGAAGTGGTTTCGTCTGTAATTCTGTGTTAATTCCGTAACTAAGGTTTAGTTGGATTGACTTATTTTGCGTCAGTAGCCGAACTCATTGAATACTGTGCCACTGTGATCCCTGGAAGATGGGACTTATGTTGTAATGCAAAGACTCAACATAACTGCTGGGACCGTGGCAAATGCAACGTTAAATGCAATCATATCCTAGGCATATGTTACAAAAGTAAGACAGCAGGCTATCGGCTAAAAGTTATAAAACATGTACACTGAGATTACCGGCTGGAAAGTACTATCTGAGGCTTCCATGTTGAATTCAGATTCGAATGTGAAGTCTCGGCCTCGTTGAAGAGGAAGAATTCATGATAAACTAACTGGACACGTTTTAAAAAATATTTCGAAATGTTTACGCATTTTCATCGATCTTGTGGGTATATCTTTGCCAGACAGCACGGCTTAAATAGGACCCCGATTGCGGTATGTATACTGGGGTTTTCTACAGGCCTGTGTACTGTTCCCACTTCTATGATGTATGTTGTTGGACTCACTGCCCATCGCTCTCAATAGTATTAACACCTATGCGGAGGCATATGCAGATCATGTAGCTGTACTGACTGCTAGATCATACCCAGTGACTGTATGCTCTAAAGGGCCGACAGCTCTAGACGTGTTCGGCGATTGGTGTACAAGAAATGGGGTTTCAATCAATCCTTCTAAAACTAAGGTTGTTCTATTTACGAAAGGAGGAAGCTGACTGGTCTGACTGTTCAAGTGTTTGAAGGAATCGAGATATAGGGCCCTGTCACTGAAGAGGAACCTTCTTTGGATCTATACGATTATAATAATGACTATGATTTCTCACGACAATACGTGATTGCTGCTTTAATCAGGCATTAAGGAACGGTCTTTCTGGCTATACGCGGGCTTTCCCTAGCACACCTGGCTCCGCTTTAAACGCATTGATGAATCTTCTTCCCCTTGATATTCATATCATCAGCTGAGTAGGACAACACCCCGTAGCTGGTATCTGTCATAAGTCGTAGTGACGGATTAAGCTATCAAACACCTTCTTTGATGACTTCAAGTAGCGTGGCACCGATAGTACGAGTATAGATATGTACCTAAGTTCTGTTACAAATATAAAATGCTGTAGAAAAAAAACCAGTAAACATATTGTATTCAAAATTGTTTCATTTATTAGACCACAATATTGATTATTAAAAAAAATTGGATTCACTCGAAATGACTGCCTTTAGTTTTAACACTAGCTTCCAAACGGTTTGGCCATTGGGCTATAGTGGCACGTACGGTTTCCATGGAGATCGTGGTCTGGCTAATGCTGTTTTAAGGCTTTCCAAATTTCTGTTGGGAGTCTTGAAGGCCATGTTCTCCAATTCTGACCACTGAACCACTTCTGCGTGGTTTTGGCTTTGTGCGCTAGAACAGAGCGCTTTTGGAAGCTCCATTTGTATCCATTGAACAGCGTATTGGTCAAACCCTTCACAACACGCTCTAGTACATCTTCTTGGTAAACCTTTGCACCAGTTTTTATGCCTTCTTCACCGAAGTGGAGAGATGTGACACCATGGTGAGAGATCCACCACCAAACCAATACGGAAGCGGGATAATGTTCACGTTGAATCCCTGGAACACATTTTTTCGTTTCCTTAGATGAAGTGGCATCACTTTTGTCATTTTGTTCGTTGAAGACGTCTTCCACGGTAAAAATTGCCTCATCCGTAAGAAGAATGTTTTCATGTCCATTGTCCGGTGCCGCTTGCAGTGGCATGCGGTTGAGGAGTTAGAAGATGACCCGTGGACCGACGATAGGTTTTCACATGCAGATTATCCCGAATCAGTTTAGACATGGATCTGGTTGATATATCCAATTCATTGGACATGATCTTCTGCTTCCTAAGGGGATTTCTCCGAATTCGTTCACTCACTGCATTTACTACCGCATTCGTACGGACGACGCGCGGGCGACCACTTCTTGGCCTGCCTTCTACTCCAGACAATTCGCCGAAGCGAGCGATAGCCCTATAAACGAATATCCTCGATATTTCGAGTGGTTTTAGCAACTCGAAAATTTGGCCTGCACTCTTTCCGCACTTATGCAACGCTATTACCGCGACTCGATTCTCTTTAACGTTCCACTCCACGTTAGTATTTTGCAAACTGAAACCAAACTGACTAGTATTCTTCACTGATCAGTGCATGTGTTCTGAAAAAAAAGTTAACGGTTCTATTCCCCCAAGATGTTTCGAACGATAAGCGCTGGAAATTGTGTAACAGAACTTATGGGAGGACTAGGTAACATATATATGTATATTCAGTAATGCTCCCTCCTCTTGATGGTCATATCATGGGCTGCACTCTTAAAGCCATCTTTCGTTTAAAAAGACGTGGTCTTTGGTACAACACGCACTGGAACTTTGATGGCCTTGCGCTCCGACTGTCTTATCTGATGCAATGACACTAGAACTCCTACTGCAGAAAAAATACGAAACCCGTAGTCTCTGTGTTCAGGACTGCTTTCGGCCAGAATCTGAGCAAGGAAAGGAATTGAGTCGGGTCTTCACGGATGGCTATTAGGATATGGCGCTGGTGTCTTTCTACGGGACGACAACGGTAGATTTCCGTCCTCGTTAGGAAATCTTGAGTCTGTCTATATGTCGGAATATACGCAATCCTGATGGCAACGAACAGGTGAAGGGTTGAAGCATTTCCATCTGTAGCGACAGGCAAGCTGTCTTGCCTTGCTGAACTCTCTTCCAAGTTAGATCAAGAACACGAGACACCACTGAACGCAGTCGGAAGGCTAAACTCACAGAGTCTTATCTGGGTCCCAGATCACAATGGAATCACGGGAAATAAAATCGCCAATGAACTCGCTGGCCAAAGGTTCAGAGGGGAGGCTGCAACCAGACCAAACGAATGCATCCCGACGTCTCTATCCAAAAAACCTAACTCATGCTCTGGCATTTTAAAAGTAGTCATACTCTCTGAGTGTTGGTTTAAAAAAAAAAAAAAAAAAAAAAAAAAAACACCTGCTGAAAAGACTGCAGGCTACTTGTTGGCGTCGTGACGGGGCACAACATTTTTACTGAGCACTTATGTGTGCTGGGCAGGAGCGATACAATATCCTGCGACGCTTGCTGTGATGACGACATCGCGGAGCACGATCGCATCAGGTTGAAGATACGAGTACTTTGCGTTGACGTTGTTGGTGCCGGTGCTTTAGGCACTTTATGACTTACTTATCGGAACGATTCCATTAAAAGGAACTTACAAAGAGTACAATGAACTAGTTCTTTGTCTGAGCGCTCTGTTCCAATAGAAATAAAAAAAAAAAAAAGACCAATTACATCATATGCATCAGTTGTCTGGTGAAACAAGCTTTCACGCAATATGTCACTACTTCTTTAACCCGACTTCAAAGAATGGTCTGAATCGCCGCATGGAGGTCACGCAAAACCCTGCTCTAGACATATTGAAGTATCTCCCTACGCTCGACTTTCATATCACAGTTTTCACTCTTAAAGCTGTCTTCGGTTTCAAAAGAAGTGGCCTTTGCGCTGACCGTTGTTTGTCAAGGTTCTCGAAATTTTTTCTCCAGGAAGCTCTCCTGGACTTGCTTCATTCTTTATTTCAATTAGCTAAAGCGGATTGTATACGACATTGAGCAATGGTATGAGTATGCCTCTTTAATCTTATATGAGATAAATTTTCCGTACGGGATAATTCAGGACATCGGGCGTAGTTTCTTCCACTCATACTTTATTGGTTCATGTGCGCTAGCAACACCTAACAATGAAACATTCAGCCAGAATAGTAAGGCCACATTCTGTTTCAACATTTGGCAAGTCAAGTTAGTCAATTTTATACGGGTAGAACGAATTACTTCCTTATTGTTTGGATGTTGGTTCTCTTTTTATCTTCTCACATCTCTGTTTGATGCAAATTTTTTAAGATTTGCCTAACAGCATCCACTATTGCCTGGGCTAAGGCGAGAAACCTTACTTAATGCGAGAGGGCTTGAACCCAGTTGCTGGGCTTAATGCATAACGTCCGCATGTCGATTCGATAGCAATGCTGATGACAAACGCTTATAAATTGGTTACTTTTTAGCATTTACTTGTCCAAAAGTACTTAAAAGTACAGACGCCTTGCAAGATCTTTCAAATTGAAATGAGCTCATAGAGCTCATTCAAATATATTCCAAGCCACGTCCTGAAGTAATGAGCTTTATGTTTTATTTTCCAATTTGTCTGACTTCTGGTCATTTGCACTTGAAAATGTGTTCATGCAAATAATTTGAAATTTTTTCGCTAATTTGTTGTTAAATGTTGAACTCATTAACACATGTCACACCTCATGATTGAGGTGTGTGTGTATAAGTGATTTCTTACTAAAATTAATTAATGCTTAACGTGCATCCCCTTTTTGTGGTGAAAACTTAATCCAATCGCTTTATGAAATTCAAATGACATCAGAGAATTTCTGTTGAACAGTTTAAACGATGGCGTATGCTCCGTAGAAGGTGGTCTCCGTCAGTTTAAAAATTGCGCTCTTTCTGACTCTACGGTCGATTGACAGGAGTTTTACCCCTTCACTAACCTTCAGCATTTTTCAAAAAATAACTTTTCTATTGTATATCCTCGGTGCTGCCTTTGATCCTGAAGTATAGAGTACACAATAGCATCAAGCAAAACTCAGAAGCAGAGGTTGCCACAGAACAGAGTCCACATGTGCCATAATCTGTTTTTCATGAGAAAACATTCTGAAAACATTTCGAAAACATTCGTAAATTTTAAATTGTGTTAACGAGTTCAACGCTTAATGACAAATTGCGGGAAAATTTCAAAATAATTTGCATTCGTACATTTTCAAGTGCAAACGGCCAAATGTCAGCTCAATTTGGGAAAAAAGTGATTGCTACTGTGACGTCGGTTGGAGCACATTTGAATGATTGAAAAGCTCGTTATTCTTAGAACTCATTACAGTTGCATTTGCAAAGCACACGAAAGTGGAAAATGCAATTTTAATTAAGGTTGCATCTAAGTGTTGCGCCGCACGTTAAACTCGTAGTCATTAGGCAATTGCATTAAATTGCATTAAATTACATTAAATTGAATTACAAATGAATGACGTAAGCCGTACCGTAGTGTAAATCGGTGGAGAGGGATGAATCATCCAGAGTATCAATCCATTTGATCTAGGCTATAAATCTGTCTGGGTGTTGTGCGACTAGAATAGGCACGGTGAGGCGTCAACCCGCCAATGCCCAGTGTTGTAACTATACTTATGACAATCAACTGTGCTTATTTTACATTCTCGTGGTAACCACTTGATACTGGGCTCATCTAAATAAACTTGACCTACAAAACCCACAGGTTGAGCACTGAAAATAACAACACTATGTATAATGACCTGTCAAGAATGGCGGAGCCTTAGAATGGGGATGTACGTCGGAAAATTCGCGCGATTAATTTAAACCGCCGTCAACAGTCAGCATAACAGATTCCCTATGTTAACTCCTTTCGGATTAATCTTTAATTAGTTAGCGACACACCATATACGAGGGCGGGTCAATAATTCCGTGCATTTTTGAATTTCTGACCTCTTTACTGAAACAGCAACACTGCTCCTGTCAACAGGCATTTGTCAGTTGACTCCTGTCAAAATTTAAACTTGCTGCGTCAGTTAGTTTGTGTTTGACAGCTATTTTTATCAGACTACTCACTAATTTGAGGAGAAAATGGAAAAAAGTGAATTTCGTGTGCTTATTAAGCATTATTTCTTGCGAAAAAAAACCATTACCGAGACCAAGGCTAAGCTTGATAAATACTATGGGGACTCTGCACCATCGATTTCAATGGTAAAAAAGTGGTTTACTGAATTTCGTTGTGGCCGTACAAGCACTGAAGATGCCGAACGTCCTGGACGCCCAGTTGAGGTCTCTACACCCGAAACAATCGAAAAAATTCACGATATGGTGTTGGCCGACCGAAGATTGAAAGTGCGAGAGATTGTGGAAGCCGTAGGGGTCTCGCATGGCTCAGTGGTTTCAATTTTGAATGATCACTTGGGCATGAGAAAGCTTTCCGCAAGATGGGTGCCGCGTTTGCTCACAGTCGACCACAAACGCAATCGTGTAACAACTTCACAGGAAGGTTTGGCGTTGTTTAATCGCAATATGGAGGAGTTTTTGCGCCGTTTTGTAACCGTGGACGAAACATGGATCCATCACAACACACCAGAGAACAAACAACAGTCAAAACAGTGGGTTTCTAAGGGTGAATCGGCGCCAAAGAAGGCCAAGGTGGGTTTGTCAGCCAATAAAGTTATGGCGACTGTTTTTTGGGATGCACGCGGGATAATCCACATTGACTACCTTCAAAAGGGAAGAACAATCAATGGGGAATATTATGCCAACTTATTGGACCGATTCAATGACGATTTGAAAAAAAAACGACCTCATTTGGCCAAGAAAAAAGTTCTTTTCCACCAAGACAATGCAAGGGTGCACACATGTGCAGTTGCCATGGCAAAAATCCATGAATTGGGCTATGAATTGCTCCCTCATCCACCCTATTCTCCAGATTTGGCTCCGAGCGACTACTTCTTGTTCCCAAACCTGAAGAAATGGCTTGGTGGAAAAAGATTTGACTCCAATGATGAAGTCATCTCGTCATTTTGAGGACCTCGACAAATCATTTTTTTTGGAAGGGATAAAAAAATTGGAGAAGCGTTGGACAAAGTGTATAGAGCTCAGTCTCAGTTGAAAAATAAAATTATTTTTTTTATCAAAAAATCTGTTTTAATCCAAAAGTCACGGACTTATTGACCCGCCCTCGTATTATATCCCCGAAGCGGATTACTGGCTCCGAAACATCTAAACTCTTTTGCGCTAGGGATCGTAGAAAGGCCTTGGCCTTTCAGGTTGCGTTTTGGTCGTGGGGTTAACTAAAGTGTGACCAGATGGCAATGATAGTTTTTCCAATTGTTATGTTTCAGCAGCTGTCAAAGCTACCAATGACATCCAGCTATCAAAACATTCAGTAAGGTTTGCCATTTCATCATGCATCGTTTTACGATTGCCGAACGTGCGGAAATTATTAAAAAGTATTTTCGGAATTCCGGCTCAGTTGTAAATACGCAACGTGAGTTACGTCGCAAGGTCGGTCGTCATCATGGCTTCAGTGTGCAGGCAATTCGTCGCATCGTGGAAAAGTTTGAGCGTGAATACACTCTGTTGGATCTTAAGCCACCAACCACACAGAGATGAGGAAAACATAGCCGCCGTAGCGGCCAGTATCAAAGAAGACTCAGTAATGTCGATTCGACGTCGAACAGCTGAATTGGGCATCGCCACAGACTCAACCCGGTTTATTTTGCGGTTGGATTGGCCGAAGATCCGGGTTTTGGCCAAAAAATCAACTTCTCGGACGAGGTTCATTTTTAGGTCAGCGGCTGTGTCAACGAGCAGATTTGGCATTGTTGAAGCGAACACAATGCACAAGTGTTCGGCTAATATCAATGCATCTACAAAGATTGACGATTTGGTGTGGTTTATGGCATGGCGGCATCATCGAACCTTATTTCTTTCGAAATGAGGAAGGAGACATCGTTACCGTCAATGGTATCAGGTATAGAGCGATGTTAACTAATTTTTTGTGGTCAGAGCTCGATAACATCGATATATCCGAGCTGTGATCCCAACAAAACAGCGCTACATGCCATACAAGCGACGCAACGCTCAAAGTTGTGAAGGAGAAATTTGGCCACTGAAACAACACCGCACACATTGGACAGAGCCATCAAAAATTGGACCGACCGACCGTTTAAATCACTGACAGCGAAGCCGAGGCGGCCATTTGTATCATGTGCTACGAGGGTAATCCCAGAAGTACCCGACTTGATGTATAGATGGCGGTTGTTGTTTAAAATGACTGACAATTGTAGAAAGTACCAACCTTATAAAGCTTAAATTTGAAGTTTGTCGACGTTACGTTGTTTAAAATTTGTTCGGCAGCCATCAGTAGTGAACGCTCTCAATGAATTTTTAAATATGGCAAAAATTGGTCATCGTTATGTGGTACAATACGTTCATTTGAAAGGCCTCTATCCAACCAACATCAAAATGGAACTGGATTCTACTCTGGGCGAGTCTGCTCCTTCGTTTACAACAATAAAATATTGGGTGGCAGAGTTTAAGGGAGTCGTACGGCCGGCCTCCCTTCCCAAGACGAACATCGCAGTGGTCGACCAAATGAGGAGAATTCACCAGGAATGTTGAAAAAAATCTAGAAAATGGTATTGAAGGACCGTCGATTGAAAGTGCGTGAACTAGCAGGTATGGTAGGCATTTCAAAAAGAGCTGTACAAGTATATCACATGTTGACTGAAAAATTGGACATGAGAAAGCTGTGCGCAAAATGGGTGCGGTGATTACTCACAATGGAACAACAACGGCGTCGTGAGGATGTTTCAATCGAGTGTTTGGCGAAGTTTCACAGCAATAAAGCCGAGTTTTTGCGTCGATTTATAACCATGGGTCCATCACTTCACACCCAAGATGAAGAAACAGTCAGAACAATGGACTCAAACGGGAGAATCGGCTCCAAAGAAGGCAAAGACAGTTGCATCTGCAGGCAAGTTCATAGCGTCATTTTTTTTGGCATGCGCGTGGGATAATTTTCATTGATTATCTAAAGGGAGGAAAACCAATCAACGGCGTGTATTATGCGAACTTAGTGCAGCGTTTGAAAGATGAAATCAAGAAAAAACGGCCGCATTTTGTGAAGAAAAGAGTTTGGTTTCATCAAGGCAATGCACCAGTTCACACATCTGTCATCGCGATGAGTTAAAGTTCGAATTGCTTCCTCATGCACCCTATTCGCCAGATTTAGTCCCCTCGGATTAATTTCTACTTCCGGTGGTAAAAATGTGCCAACAGTAAAGAGGTGGAGTCTGCGGCTGAATGCTATTTTTTGGAGCTCGACGATTCTCAGCATAAACAGGGTATCGAAGCTATTGAACATCGCTGGGAAAAGCGATGATTGAACTGAAAGGAGACTACGTAAAAGAGCAAACATATTTTTGCCCAATTTTTTGTGTTTCCTTTGTTAGGTCGGGTACTTCTGGGACTACCCTCGTATTCCACATATAGTATTGTATAATAGCGTGAACGTAGCTTCAAAGTAAAGCCAGAATCAAATTTATATCTCCCACCGTTGTTGATTTATTCTGGTCACCCTTTATTATATCCCCGAAGCGGATTACTGGCTCCGAAACATACCCACACTTTTGTGCTAGAAATCCTAGAAGAGTCCTAGCCTTTCGTTTTGGGTTTGCTGTGTGGGGTTAACTATTTGGCACCTAAGGTTGTGATTAGGCCCGAGCCAACCCTGGACAGCTTTATTGTGCTTTAAACAGGGTCTTCCAAGAGGGACTTCCGAACTTTGACATTTGATAGCGGTTATATGGGTGTTCTGTTCGGGCAACGTTCCGCGCGCTTCATACATTTTACGGTCGCCATAATCTTCCTACCGAGAGGACTATTCGCAGTGTGGTGGATAAATTTGAGTAAACGATAAACCAACACCTGTATGTCAACGAAATGCAAGATCTGCCGCAATCATTGCCGCTTTCCGTGAGACTGTGCAGGAGAATCCGAGGCAGTCGATTTCGCGTCGCTTACAAGAAGTCGTTGCGAATTTTGCGTAGTACCATAGACAACGACGTGTGTTCACTGAATGGGCTCTGGATCAGTTGGAAACTGACCCTAATTTTCATCGAAAAATCATTTTCAGCGATGAGGCCCATTTCTGGATGAATGGCTACGTCAACAAACAAAATTGTCGAATTTGGAACGATACCAATCCACATAGATCCAAGATCGTCCAATGCATACCGAAAAAGTCACTGTTTGGTGTGGATTTTCGGCAGGCGGCGTTATCGGTCCATATTTCTTTGAGAACGTCGTTGGCCAGGTCATCACCGTCAACGGCGAGCGCTATAAGTCGATGGTTGCCAACTTCTTTTGGCCTGAACTGGATGATATGGACAACAACGACAGGTGGTTTCAAGAGGACGGCGCTACATGCCACACAGCTCACGCCAAATTGGAAATTCTGCACGAGCGATTCGAGGGCATGGTCATCTCACGTGGAGGTGATGTGAACTGGCCACCGAGATCGTTCAATTGACCCCGTTAAACGTTTTCTTGTGAGGTTTTCTGAAGTCGCAGGTCTATGCGAATAATCCACAAACCACAGCGGCCCTCAAAGCCAACATAACCGATGCCATCGGTCAAATTCAGCCTGATTTATGCGCCAGAGTCATGGAAAATTGGACATTTCCGATGCGCGTCACCCAGAGAAGCCGCGGCGGACACTTGAACGGTGTTATGTTCCATGCTTAATGGCATCGATAGGCCTTTCAAACGAATAAAATTTCACACACACTTTGTTTTATTTAAATTTAAAGATAGAAAGCTTGGTACAATCGTAGACTTCAGCCAAACAAAAGAAACAAGCTATGGGCGGTATTCCTTCGAACCCACTCTTCTTCCGACTATTCAAATTATGTAGGTATATGGTGTATCTTCATTTCATTGAACTCTCTAACTCTCTCTATCAACGATACCTGAATAGTACGCAAACCCATCTCAAAAATGACCCCAAGTCCTTTTTTCAATTTGTCAATTGCAAAAGTAAGACTGATGGTTATCCTTCTCCCTCGCTTTTGAAACCAAATCTTCAAGTGATCCTCCTACCATCGCCAACTTTTTTGCTACATTTTTCAAACAATTATTTGCGAACAACTCCTTCATACCAGACCCCTCTTTCTTCAATGATCTACCAAATTTCTCCATTGGTCCCTTTCTTACTCAAAATTTCGATCCTGCAGCTATTGAAGAAAAGTTACTAAATCTTAAAGATGAATTTGTATCTGGTCCAGACGGACTCCCCGCCGTGTTTCTTAAAAAATGCGCTTCTAACCTGTGTCTACCCCTTTCCTACCTTCTTCGTCCTTACACAGGGAGAATTTCCCCAGATTTGGAAGATCTCTTTTATAATCCCGGTACAAAAAAGGAATCTAACCATGAAGTTACCAATTATCGTCCCATTGCTAAACTCTCTCATGTACTCAAACTCCTTGAAAGCATTTTATACGAAGCCTTAAATTTCAAATGCAAGCCTTTTATTTCGCCCTGACAACATGGTTTTCTAAAAGGTAGATCAACCACCACAAATCTAGTTGAATTCGTGTCTTTTACTCTCTCAGCCTTAGAAAATGGCAAAGAAATCGATATTGTCGCAACTTTTTTTTTTTTTTTTATAATTTACGCGCGCCTAAGGGGTTATGATACCCTTTTACTGTTGCCTGGGCGCGGGCGGAAAGATAGAAGGAGGAGAAAGGAAAGCATTGTTGTGATGTAGTGGTTTGAAACTCAGGTGTGTTTGGTTTCGATATTGACTCTCCAGGGGTGGGAGTCCGAATAGGACGGAGAGATTTTTCTTCTCTCGGAATGTGAGGTTGTGAATTTTAACGGTTGTTTTGTGCTTGAAAATCCTACAACAGACAAATCTACATGTCAGTGTTATGCCTTCACACGCAGATTTTTCTGACAGAGTTCCAATTACACAAATGAAAACTTGCTGTGGCTAGGATTCAAACCTTGACCACTACACCACGGCCACCCCAACTGATTTCACTAAAGCGTTTGATAAGATAACTCATCAATTGATCCTCTTCAAATTGTTTGCTCTCGGCTTTGAGTCTCTCTTATTAAAATGGATTTATTCTTACCTGGTAAACCGAAATTATAGTGTTAGGTTTAGATCCGCGCTTTCTGTTCCATTCCTGGCCTCATCTGGAGTTCCACAAGGCAGTCATCTTGGCCCTCTTCTCTTCATTTTTACTATTAACGATGTTGAGAGAGTCATTAAACACTCCTCCCTCTCCCTTTACGCTGACGACACAAATTTTTTTAAAACTATTTCTTCTCCCCATGACTCTGCCCTTCTTCAAGAAGACCTTGATCGGTTTTCAATCTGGTGCCTCAAAAACTGCCTACAACTTAATATAGCCAAATGTCAATCTATAACCTTCTCACGTAAATACAACCCGTTTCCTCCTCGACTTTATTTTCAACCAATTCCCTTGGTTGAGTCTTTTCAAGACCTCGGCATATTATTCGACTGTGGGCTTAATTTCCTTTCGGATATTGATAAGATGATCCTCAAAGCCAACTCATCACTTGGCTTTATTAAACGAGGGTCCAATTAATTGTCCAACTCGTATGAAACCAGATCTCTCTATATTACCTTTGTTCGCCCCTACTTGAGTATGACAGTCAAGCCTGGTTCCCCTTTTCACCGGGTTCATGTTTCCCGAATCGAGGGTATTCAACGTCGATTCCTCCGATTTGTTCTCCGTGGTCTGCCGTGGAACGACCCTTTAATCTTAACTCCCTATCAGGACCGCCTCAAACTTCTAAATATGAATTCGTTAGAAGAACATAGGAATACTGCTGACATTCTTTTCATTCATCGACTTCTCTCAGGTTCCATCGATTGTGCATCCATTTTGAACTCCATTTCCTTCAATACCAACCCCCGCAATCTACGTTGTCCTCGTCTCGAATGCTCCGAAAGGTCAACTCAAACCTCTCCCTTTTTGATTTCCATCTGAGCACTCCTCGTCTCAAACAAGGTCTCCTCCATCACTTCCTTGGTCCCTAGCTCTTAAGTCTTGCTGTTAGTTTTTAGTCCTAGTTTTTAAGTTAGATGAAGCTTGTGTTAAGCCAATAAATGGGGGCCGCAGCCCCCACCAAAATTAAATTAAGTTACTCGTCGTAGATGGAATTTGATGGATCCGTACCCAGAGACCGTAAAATGGAGCAGATTGTGGTAAAAAATGCCAATCGATGTTGTCACGAGCAAAGGCTGCAGATACAATCTCGTTGTGTCCTCGAAAGATGACCAATTTGTGCATTTCAGTAAGGCATCTCCGGACACCGTAAAAGGTTGTGCCATTGCCACTGTACAAATTGGCACATGTTCGTCTTCTAAAAACAAACCTCCGAAGGGCTGTGAGAAATGCTTCTGAGGTTAAGTCGTTAACGAGCTTCAGAAGATGAGCCTTTGTAGAGAAGCATACAAATAATGCGATGTATGTCTGCTAAATTTTGAATTTTGACCACGAGGAAAACGGATTTTAAAGCGGCCAGCATAATCAAGACTTGTGTTAATAAATGGTCGATTCGGTTGAAGGCGTTCAGCGGGTAGGTCTCCCATTAATTGACTCGAACACGAACTCGTCGTTGAATAAAACAGATTTGCAGATAGTCTTGCGGATAATATTGCGACTTTCAAGCATCCAGAACTGCTGACCGATGTTGAAGGTCTCCGAAACGCCTGTGTGTAGATTTTGTAAATGTAGATTGCACATTTCAGATAAAATTAAAGAACGTGGAATGCCGAATACAGTCGCAATTTGGATATTCTCGGCAGCTGTTTGTGAGTATACTGAGTTTCTGAATATTTTCTCCGAATGATGATTCTTGGGAAATTTTGTTGAGCAGCTTGAATTTCGCAAAGTGGTAGATGGGTAAACCGGCGGTAATCCGGATTTTCGCGGAAATTTTTCATCAACCATAAACACGCTGAAGATAATACCATGACGAATACTTTTCGGTAATAACGGTCAAGGGCTTAGAGTTCGACACGTCGATGTAGGCCAATTTTCTTCAGGTGAGGCCAGCCATTTTGGACCAGTCCACTAAGGTTTATGTTCAACAAGATTGGAGGGTTGAAGACCACGCGACACCCATCGCAGAGACATCTGGAGAAGAGACATAATTCCACGAGCTTCGCGGTATGGTTTCAAGAAATTGACCGATACGATTAGAAACGAATTTAGCTTATCGACGAGGGTGAAGATAACCATTGTAGGACTATTTCGGAGTCACACCAGTCAAATGTTTTTGATATGCCCAGAGTCGTAGATTGCTTAATTTGCGTTATGAGACGAGATAAAAGGAGAACTCCGCTCAACTTTAAACGAAATATCCACACGGTTTTTAATGGGGCTGCCTTAGTTTCAGCGGCTATTGCTGTTATTTCAAAGTCAACTGCTTGCTATTGTCCTAGTGCGTAAACAACAACAGAATACGAGTATGTTACCGAAGGCGCATCTGAGAATCCGTAAAATCGAGGGATGCGGAATTGTTCAAAACATGGAAGTTCCTTTCTAGAGCGATCGCATGTTTTGGCAACATTTGATGGCACAGCATCGTCGCATTCTTGCTTACGTTCGGGCATCCAAAGTTATTGAAACATTATCTTAAAGCGTACAACAGATGGAGCTAGAAGCCCGAGTTAATGCCAGTATTGTAGCGTTGTCAAACTATGTATTCCTACCGATTCTCATTCAAAACAAGAAATTAATTTGAATTTTTCCAAACACTTCAACATTCTCGAAACTTAAAGCCCGCCCGTGTCTATGTCAACGTCGGACACTGTCCAATTACAATTATCCCCATCGACACAGCACCAACAGCGGTGCAACGCCAACTCCGTGTCATCATCTTTCTGGGCAAACACCTGATTTGAGAGTTGAACAAGTGCACGGATTTGGCTTCTTCTACTTTTTCCACAAGACAATCTACGGTTGGATATCTCGTTGTTCTGTGCGTCCATATCCATGGTACTACGTCCAAAAGGGATACTGCCTCGTTCGTCAGCAGAATTTATATCATCCCATCGTCATTTCTTCTTTCTGTTCTGTTCTGTGTTGTGCATACGAGTACTGTGTAACCAATTGAATGTAACCATGGCAGCAACGGCAACGGCAACATAACGCCAATGTCAGTGTCCGTCGAGGAACACATCCAGAATCCATTATTCGGTTGTTATCCGTGGCCTGTCGCAACTTCTTTTCTTCTTGTGGTCACAAAGTAGTCTCTCTCTACTGTGGTTTTTTGTGCGCTCCGATAAAAGTTCAACGGAACGCACAAACTTTTGTAATTGGCTCCAAGAACAGATTCAATAAATCCTGCCAACAACTCTGGATGGGATGTGTACGAGTACGAGTACGAGTATACTTGTATACCTGAAATTGGACCTAGGGATCCATGGTGGCTGGTTCTCTAGACTATGGTCCGTTGTTAGGTGTTTTTGTTCCTCTTGATCCAGCTGTGTTGGTTGTTTTGTTTTCGGGCTTTCTTCGTTGGTTAGCAACTTGAGATACTGGAGAAGGATTCATCTGTTTGCTTTAAAATATTTGTGCGGGAAGTAATTTGGGAAATGTGTTACAATTGGGTTAAACGGCTTCAAGTTGCACTTTGTTCTTTGTAGTGCTCTTGAAAACTTGAAATCGTATTGGTGTTGTAGGGAACGTCGATGCATCACCGATGATGCAGAAGGAAGATACCATGTGTGTTGTTTTGTTGACGATTGTGTAATTAACCCGCATGAGTTTGTGGAATAACTTACAAATGATTAAAAGCATAAACTTTCCGGTAAAGTTTATCTGTGAAGGATGGCGAAGGGACGGATGGAAAAATAAAACCACCAGAATAAATTAACTGAGCTGACAGATAGTCCACGTGGAACATGGAATCAGAATTATATGGCAGTGGGGTTTCCTCCTAGAAACCCTTAATCGTCACTTATTACAAAAGCCCGAAATATTCGTCACCTGACACAAGAATGGACAGAACTGTAGGAGAGGAAATTTCTTTGTTATCTGCAATGTTGTCCACCTCCCTGCAAACAAAAAGATACAAGTTGTTAATAACAGGTGGTTCGAAAAGTCCCGAGACTAACTTTATATGTATGTTAGAATCTTTTGGCAAAATTGAATCATTCCAGCACCGCTCCAACATTTCTATGCCTTTCTTATATACAAGATGGCGCAAACGTTGTCAGCCGATGTTCTTTGGCTGTAATTTTTCTTATGGATGAATAACTTTGGTCCTGCTCTTGGGTTTTGTTTATTTGATGTCTTAAATTGTTGTCAATTAAGTCGAGAAAATGATATCGGCTAAGTGGCCGTCGCCAGAATGATGACCATTCGGGCTCCATTTGTGGCATTTACCATCACTCTTTTCAGAACTTCTGGCGATAGGTCGTCGCATTCTTGACGGATATTCTACTTGAGGGCTTCATGAGTCTGAAGCTTGTTGGCATAGACTCGTGACCTCAAAAACCCCCACAAAAGGAAGTCTGGAACGGTTAAATCAGGCGATCTTGCCGACCAGAGATTAGGCGACCCGTGGCTCGTGTAGTATGCGCTGTTGCTCCATCCTGTTGGAACCACATGTTCTCCAGTCCCGATTCATCCAGTTGAGGAAGGAGAAAGTCGTAGAGCATCGCTGTGTAGTGCCCGCTGTCCACAGTAGTCGTTTGACTCGCGGCGTTTACAAAAAAATAAGGTCCGATGACGCCTCCAGCGTAACGAGCACACCATGCAGCAACTTTGAGCGGATTTAATGGCTCTTATTCACATATCCACAGAGATGGAAATGGGCCTGGTCGCTTATGATAGTTGACGGAGGAGTATGATGGATATGCCATCACACAGACACAAGGCATCAAAACGGGTCCATCACGATCTCTGTGGAACCACTTGAATTTGTCTTCAAATGGCAAAAACCTAAACAATCTCCCTGGTGAAACACCCTTTCTTTTCAAAAGCCAAGAAGGTCTTTGAAGTTCGTGCCATCTATTTCTTCTAGGATTTCGAAAAAGTATTTCCCAAAAAATTCTCTTCGCCTACGCAATATTGCCTCGCAGTCACTTTGAATCTGCAGTCGCAGCTGAATCTGCAAATATCCGTATTTGACAATTTGAATCTCTTTGCGTGTTTCCGCAGGGAGCAGTGTCCTGCCAGGATCCCTATTACTGTCCTAAGTTTATCCCTGTTTAATTTTATTAACTTCCTAGATCTTTTGCCGACAAAAAGCGGCCAGAGAGCCTTGGATACCCCGTGTCCTTCAACAACCGTGACCACCTTAGGTTGGCAGTTTTTGTGGTTTTTTCCTCGATAGTGCCCCTCACTATGCAAAGGGGTGGTTTGATGTTATCGACCTCACTATTATCCAGTAGCCCTCTTCTTCTTGCAAGCTCATCCGCTTGTTCATTTCCTTTTATACCGCAGTGTCCTGGCACCCAGCATAGTATCTCTCGGTTCTGACTGCATAATGCCTTGAACACTATCCGACAGCCCCTGACAGTATCAGAATTGATGTTCCTCGATTCCATTGCCTTGAGTGCGGTCTGGCTATCGATGTACAAAGATAGCGATATCTCTTGCGGATACCGATCTCATCTGCATTAGCTCAACTCGTAGCTGATGATGATTTTCGATTAAAAGTTGTCTCCCTCGTGGTCGAGATTCAGGATGACTTAAGCGTAGGTTATACGTGCTTGGCGGTCAACGGCTAACAGCTAATGCACTGCCTGCACTTTTTAAGGGAACATCTTAGACTTTCACCAAAATTCTCTGTAAGGACCGCCGATTGATGCATATCGTCGGGTCAATACTTCGGGGTTTTCTGCGACATCTTCAACCGCAGCTGCGATATTCTCAGCAGAATGGCTCCGGTGCCGGTCAGACCTGGGAGCTTTTCGTGTTGATGAGATCTATACGTTGTAGAGTTTGCCGGCGCCGAAATTCACACCACCGACGAATTATTCCGCCAAAAAATTGTAACAATTTCCGCGTTCTCTAGGAGTAAAGTGATTTATGTCCTGTTGACGTGTATTTTGCATCTGTTTACTTCACAAATGTCAAAGTAGATTTGACATTTGCCGCCATTTGCCGCCATTTCAAAAAATTATAGCATCTTCCGATAGGGTGATGGCTTTTGCGCCACTTAGTAGTTAGGGCCTTTCAATAAGGACGCTCGATTTTTAAATGTAAATGGCATTATGGCTGGATCCCCTCTGCCACCGGTAGGGTCGTGAAAAATCTGTCCATGCTTATGTTCCGGCCAGATCCTTTGTAAGCGGCGACCAGTTCTTTCACAACTCGTTCTCCTTGATTGACTTCTCGAATATTACCTTGTTTACCTGCATAGAAAATCCCTTTGAGTGGATAAGCATTACTTGTATCGCACAAACAAAATACTTTTGGAGCGTATTTAGCAGGCTTCGATGGCATGTACTGGGTAAACTTCGTAAAGAGCTGTTCGTCGATAGGCAAGTATTCCGTTGGTCTGTACACCGCAGCTAGGTTTGTATTCAGCATGTACCAAATATCAGAAATACGATGGTTGTCCGACCAAACAATGATACAAGACATTTTTTCTCAAAATGTAGAAAGTCTCCTTGTAACTCTACACACTTCTCCCAGCGATGCTACCATCTCTCTAACCCGTCCTTGGCGTTTTTGTCTGCAAAATAATTGTTCACGAAGGTGATTGCCTCCACATTTGACGAAAATCACTGTCCTCCAAACGCAGTTTTTAGATGAGGGAACAAAAAGAAGTCGCTTGGGGCTGGATCTTGTGAATAAGGCGAATGGTCAAGCAGTTCAAACCGTAATTCATGGATTTTCGAAATGCAACCGCTGAGGTGTGAGACGGCGCGTTATCTTGGTGAAACAGGATTTTCTTTTTCTGCAAATGTGGCCGTTTTTCTGCAATTTCTGCCTTCAGCTTGGCAAGTAACGATGCGTAGTATGCTCTTGTAATGGTTTTTCGTTTTTGAAGATAATCGATTAAGATAACTCCTTTACTATCCCAAAAAACAGTCGCCATCACTTTCCCAGCCGAAAAAATAGTTTTTGCGCTTTTTTTGGAGCCGGCTCGCCCTTTGCAGTCCACTGTTTTGACTGAATTTTTGTTTCATGCTTATGATGGTGTATCCGAGTTTCATCTACAGGAAAGATAGAAGGAGGAGAAAGGAAAGCATTGTTGTGATGTAGTGGTTTGAAACTCAGGTGTGTTTGGTTTCGATATTGGCTCTCCAGGGGGTGGGAGTCCGAATAGGACGGAGAAATTTTTTCATCTACGAGCGCTAGTTGATGAGTACTCGGACTGGAAGATAGGTGGCGCTACTGACCCATTTCAAAACATCATGTTAGTGTTTTTTGCGACCATAGAAAAAGAGCAGTATCGCCCCGTGATCCGATTCTTGTTTTCGAATGGCAAAACCTGCGAGGGAATCAAGCCCACTCTCGATGGTGTGTATGGGATCCATTCATCTTCCCGTATTACCATTTACAATTGGTTCGCAAAGTTTCGCCGTGGCCGCACCTCGGTTTTTGATGAACCGCGTCCATGTGGCCCAAAAGCGGTTACCACAGAGGAAACCATGGACAAAACCCATGATCTCGTATTGGCGTACCGCCGGGTGAAAATTCACGAGTTGGTTGAAATAGCAGGCATGTCAACTGAATGCGTTAGCCATATCCTGCACGAGATTTTGTGCATGAGAAAGCTGTCCGCGCGATGGATGCCGCGTTTGCTCACACCGGAGAATAAGCCCAATCTGTCTGCGTAGTTTCGTGACCGTCGCGGTCGATGAGACAGACAGAGACCAAAGAACAATCGAGACAATGGGTTTTGCCCGGTGAACGACGAAAGTGCTCCAAAGAAGGCGAACACCGTACCTTCGGCCGGAAAGGTGTCAAAAGAAAACTAAGCGTCGGATTGTCACCAAATTTTGACAGGCGTGCTAAAAGAGGTTATACTAAATGATGGTACACTAATTTAGGCTCAGTAGCGCCACCTATCTTCCAATCCGCGTACTTATCAAACAGCCCTCATACGTGGTCTGTGTTGCAGTTACTTGCACCAGCACCTATCAAGATTTCAAAAAAAGAGTATGTTACATTTCAGTTACCGTAACTTTCTTCCATACACGCGTCTCGTTCTGTGGATGCTAGCTATTGTAATCTTGATACTCGGCTTCCGCTTTTTTATTTGTGCACCGAGCAATAATGTCAATCATTTCTAGCGTCATGCATTTTTGGAATGTGCCAGAGATCGATAACATTTGCGTACTTTTATGCAATATTTCTAGGCGGAGATTGCTGGCTTTGAGGAGGAGTTTTCTTCCAAACCGTATTGTCTTTTGCCACAAAAGTTGGACTAGTGTTGGCGGAAACATCTGAAGCTACTTCGTTGTCACTCTCCTCCTCAGGGTCTCTTTCGTCGTCATCGTTTTCTTCTTTTTCTTGAGTTCCGACATCAATTTCGGCTTCGTCATCATGCCTCAGCATTGGTAGAATTCGGAGCGTTATCGTTGGGAAAACAATCCTCGTCTTCACTGTCCGAAGGGTCATCACTTTTGTCATCTTCTTCATGTGTAGAATGTACATCGTGACAAACGGTGTGTGGCACATAGCACAGTCCTATTAGAACCACATGTCATCGGTATCCATGTCATCCAATTTAGGTCACAAGAAGTTGGTTATCAGCGATCTGTAGTGCTCGCCGTTGACTGTTATGGCAATGCTAGTTTCGTTTTGGAAGAAGGACGGACCGATGATTCCGTCAGATCAAAATCCGCACCAAACAGTGATTTTCTCAGAATGCATTCAAATTCGAAAATTTTGTTATTCACACATCCATTCTTCCAAAAATGAGCCACGCCGGTAAAGATGATTTTTTTCTCGAACGGAGCACTGATTTTGGAAAATAGATTTAATGATTTGCGGACGTTGTTCAACGCTATAACACTACTGAACAATACACAACAAATTTGACAGATGTTGCTTTAACAACATGACCGGTATAACCTAATAAATTTCTAGCGTCCCTATCGAAAAACCCTGTAGAACAATCTGTCCAAGCCTTTAAAATACGCTTCAGTTTCAGCCGTCACTTCATTGGAGTCATATCTCTTTCCGGCGAGAGTATTTTTGAGGTTTGCGAACAGGTCGCATACCGCATGAAAAAATTCTTTTTATTTCTGTTAAACAACTTCAACCAGCGCTCTGAATCATCAACATGTTGTTGTCAACGCGGTAGCCACTTCGAACAGAGCTTTCGCCTACCCAAATATCCATGATGTACACGGTGCGTGGTCTATTGATATCTTTATAATGTCAGCTACCACACGCGCTTCACCTTTACGGCTGTTCAAAACGATTTTGTGGATTTTTTTCGTATGTTTTCCGGCGTAACAGCCTTATTTGGACGCCCAGAGCGTTCAACATCATTTTTGTCTCTGTACGACCGCGTTTGAATTCAGCAAACCAGCGACAAATGGTTGCTTTCGACGGAGGCAGATCCCTTATAATACGTTTCAAGCAATTCTTGAGTTTTAACGGTGTTTTTTCACATCACATAGCAGTGTTTCATCAACGTACGAAACTCGTTTTTTTCCATGGTTTTGAAAATATCAAAAGATGCGTCACTAAAACTTCAATACCTCGATGACTAATGGCCGAAATGCCATCAAATTTTGACACGTATCGTTTGAAGGTCGCTGCTAACTAAAAATTGTATGGATATGTTTTTTTACCGTGATCGTTTTGTTTACAACTCTTGGAAAACCCCGCTTTTACGGTTTATTGAGAACCGTTTAGGGTTTTCATAATTCTTAAATTTAATGACTTGGTTACTGATTCAACACGTGACATCAAAAGGGTTGTCGAATCCCATAAAGGCCACACTGTGAATTTGTTTGAGATTCTTTAGGTCGTTAGTAAACAACTCGTTAAAAATCCGAAAAGTCGCAGAAACCACAATCGAGGAAAGACCTGCAATCATCACCCTTCTTAAAGACGGCAAATCGCTGTGGGAAGTTGTGCTGACACGCTCAAACCGGGGGTCTTGAGGATAGATCACGATCAAGACGGCCTAGGGCTAGAGCTAAACACGAGGATCGGCCAACAGCCACAACAATTAAACAAAGTAGAGGAAAAGCAGCAGCCGAAATAAACAACGGCCAAATGAAGATTAAAACGTTTTGGACTATTTGGGCGAGTTGCTATTCGAAAACCCTTCCGGCGAGCAGAAAATGGGCAATGGGCCAAAAAGCAAAAAGACTGGACGGAGGAAAATTTCAACAGAGTTTTATGGAGCGATGAATCCAAGTTTGAGGTATTTGGCACAAAACGCTGGGTTTTTGTTCGACGTAGCGCAGGACAAAATATGCTACCAGACTGTGTGCCTCCTATCGTCAAGCTTAAAGGCGGTTCTGTTATGCTCTTTGGATGTTTCCCTACAAGTGGAGTGGGAGATCTGGCTCGAGTGATAGATAAAGAAGGTATACGAAACAATATTCGGAGAAAACCCTGTGACTAAGATTAATTGGCGACGGATTCCTATTTCAGCAGCAAAACGACCTTAAATACACATCAAGGCTATCTGAAACAGGGGGAAGATGAGGAAATCTAGCAAATCATGATATAGACCCGCAATCATTAGATTTAAGCCCTATAGAGCTGTTATGGGCGGAGCTGGATAGAAGGGGTCGTGATCAATGCTCATCATCAGAATCTTACTTACATAGGCGGCGATACAGTCCGGGGTGGACTTGGGCCTCAACCAATAAGCCTCTCTAATTGGCGTGGTCTTTGGGTAACTGCCTCCAGTTGCGCCACTCCAAGTTGGTTGAGGTCCCCTTCTGCTTGCGAGCGCCACCTAAGGCGAGGTCTTCCTCTACTGCGTTGTCCCTCCGGATTCTGCGGGCTGGAGCGTTGGTGTTCGCTCAACATCTCAAGCGCCCAATGCGCAGTTTTTTGACCAGGTCGATGATGCTGTACAGCTGAAGAGTTCATCGTTGAATCGTCTCCTTCAGAACCCGTCAACGCATTCAGGAGCAAATATCTTACGTAGAATTTTTCTCTCAAAACGACCGAGGATACCTTGATCCGCTTTAGAAAGGGTCCATGATTCGGCACCATAGAGCAGGACTGGGATTATTAGGGTCTTATATAGAGTCTCCTTGGTTGTTCGGAAGGGGGCCTTACTACGAAGTTGCCTTTTCAGCTATTGGCAAGCGTTATTCTTCATTTGATTTCTGAAGAGCAGAGCCGAGGTAGGCAAAGTGCCTTACTACCTCAAAGTTATAGCTCTCGATTTTGACATTCTGGTCAATTCGCCGATGTTGGGTGTCCGTCGTGTCGTTAACCGCTAGATCCATTTTTGCCGCTTTTGTTCCTAAACTCGCAAACGCACCAGTGGCAGCTCGCTGTGTTCTACCAATCATGTCAATATCGTCGGCATATGCAAGCAATTGAACAGACTTTCGAGAGATCGTACCTCGTGTGTTAGCTTGTGAGTTTTGCACAACTCTTTCAAGTATTAGGTTAAAGAAGTCACATAACAGCGCGTTGAGTTGTTACCGACCGCGGGGAGATTTCTCCATCGTCATCCTGCACAAGCGGACGAGTTTGGCAGTAATGCCAAAACTAGGCATGGCTCTGTATGGCTCGTCTCTGTAGATGCTGTCATATGCGGCTTTAAAATCGATAAAAAGGTGGTGAGTATCATTCTGAACTTCTTGGGTTTTCTCCAGGATCTGCCGCAGTGTGAATATTTGGTCAGTTGTGGACGGGGCTAAAACCGCACTGATAGGGTCCAATCAGATCGTTGACAAATGGTTTCAGGCGCTTGCACAATATGGCAGACAAGATCTTATATGCGATGTTTAGGAGACTGATACATGTATAGTTGGCGCAGTTTAGAGAGTCTCTTTTCTTGTGAGCCGGGCAAACGATGCTGAGGCTCTATGCATCAGGCATACAGGCATACATTCGACCAAATCTTGGAAATAAGTTGGTGTATGCTCTCTACCAAGTCATCTCCTGCTGCCTTAAATAATTCGGCGGATAGGCCGTCCGGCGTGGAGCCTTGTTCGACTTCAGTTTAGATATTGCTATTCTCACTTCATTTTGGTCGGGTCGACGGAATTCGTGACTTACATCGTCAATATTGAATGCTTAGAAAATTAGTTGACAACAATCAATGGAGCGATACACGCTTGAAGAAGCCGGAATTATTGTTACTGCTTTCTTGACCAATTTCCAATCTGTTGTTTTAACGCATCGTGAGTTTCGTCGTCGTTTTCCTCGTCGACCTGCGCCATGTACGGGAACTATTAAGTGTTTGGGTGACCGGCGCGTGCAAACTAGGTCCACTAGAGATGTTGCAAGAAGTGGCCGGGCCCATATTGCTCATGAGACTGAGGACGTCCGAGATAGTCCACAAACATCGACGGGACAACGATGCACACAATTTGGCATTATCAGACGTTCGTTGAGTTCAAATTTTGGTGAAAGACCTGAAGATTTTCCATTATAAAGTGCAAACTATTCACTGCTGACCATCAAGTGAAGTTAACTTACTCCCATGCTCTGTTAAACCTGGTGCAAGAAGAGCACTTTTCAGACAACCCTCGTAAGTGGTTACGTGAATAAACGAAATTTGCGTTTCTGGGGCACGGAGAATCCACCTGAAATGCACGAAGAGCCATTGCTTTCACTCAAAGTGAGTGTTTGGTGCGGCATTTTCGCAGAACGAGTAATTGGCCTTATTTTTTTGAGGATTCCGACGGCGCCATCGTAACCGTGACTGGTGAGCGCTACAGACAGATGTTAAATGAGTTTTTTTTTTTGTCGCAAGATGCTGAACTGGGTATCGAGGATTGTTGGTTCCAGCAGGACGCAGCAACCGCTCACGCAGCTCGGGCAACGATGGAGATTTTGAATCACTAATTTCCATGCTGTGTGATCTCCCGTTTTGGCGATTTGAACTCGCCGGTCAAATCGCCAGACTTCTTCCTTTCGGGCTTTTTGCAATCTCGCGTTTACCACAACAAACCACAAGCTTTGCAAGTCTTGAAAGCCTATATTGAAGAAGAAATCATCAATTTGGGGCCAGATGTTTTACGGGCGACAATTTAAAATGGCGTAAAACGAGCAGAAATGTGCATCCACTCAGGAGGTGGTCATTCGATATCATTTTTTCAACTTAATGCCATCAATTTTACATGTTCAAATGAACGTTTCGTGAAAACAGAGCCCAATTTGTTTGGTTTCTAACAAAATGTCAGCCAATTCACATTATGCCATTACTTTTGCCCCACCTTGTAGATAACAGCATCTGCTTTATTTCGGATTTGTGTGCCTGTTGAGCGACTGATTTGAATTTTTGTTCAGACTTGCGTATGAGGATGCGTTGACGGCTTTCGAAGATTAGTTGAATACTGACCTCCAAAATTGCCTACTGCAGCTTGGCTTTTTTCTTAGTTTAACTTTTGAATAGACGCCTTCCACAAGGCACCGCTTTTTGTTTCTGTCCAGTTTTTTTAAGTTCCTGCATCTGCGTCGCGTAGAGCTACAGGAATCCGCTTCAAAGACTCAAGCGGTCAATCTTCCAAATATGAGTGTCAAAATTTCAGAGTCCTCGCCGCGGTTCTGATAGGATGAATCACATGTGGATTTAAGCCTCTATCTGTATTATAATAATTTAATATTACTGCACGCTTGCGGCTAACTAAGGATAGGTCTTTCTGTCTACGATCACCGTGTTATTGTTTAAGACTTTTATGCCTGCCGTAACTTCTTAAGTAGCTCACCGAAACAGATCATCCAAATTTTAGAGTAACACATGATCATCGAAACTCGACAAACAACAACGGGCCGCTAATGATGTCAAAGTCGATTCGATAAGGCTCTGTCTGTCCATAAAATTCTTTCAGGTCAGTGTCGTTGAAATCTTTAACATGGAAGAGACAGCATTGTCAACTCTGTTACGGTAAAAACTACTTAAAATCTCTGAAGTCTTCTAATCAGGCATCAAAACATTAGAGATACAAATACACTTCTTGCCAACATCAATTTTGCCAACTCGTTAGCCTCATCACTTAGACATAACCCATAGCAGTCGGGCCATCACACTGTAGCTATCCACACTCATTCAACCCATAATTTATTTAATTAATTTATTTTATTCACTTCTTTAGGTTTGCCTTAAGCTGATGATCCAAAAAAGTCGATCATCAATCTTCGTTTCGCATCTCGACTCTTAAAAGTTCCGTAATTTATCGTTGTTTTGGATGGCTATCTAGGCGTGCATTATGGAAGAGATACATATGCAAAAGTGTTTTTTTTTTTTTAACCAATGCCTTAATTCACTATTTCGAGTGCGGAAATAGTCGCATTTGTTCCGGAAGTCAGTCAAGCTAGGAACTTGATGCAGCCTTTGTATCGAATAAGGTAGGGAGCTGCGATGTTTTGCCCAAAATGTCGTTGGATCACAGGTCGAGTTCGATATCGACTATGAAGTCATAGTGAAGTGTGACCTCACCAAACAGATTGAAATCACATCTGCAGGTAAAACAAACCATCCGTCAGCTTTAATAGTTGTCCCCTTTACTAAACATCAAATATCGGTTAAAACATCTACTGACTCGCTGCCAGTTCGCGGTTTAAGAGTCTGACTTCCTTTCATTCGAAGAGTATGAAAAAACTGATTGAACCATCTCACACATGTGAATAAAACTGCTTTGCGAGGGCATATTCAATCTAAGCAGGCTGAAGGATCATGCCTCAATTTTATGTTATTATGGCCAATCAGCCATAGTCGCGATGGACGTTTAGTTCACTGGGTTGCCAATGTAACTATCCTTTTTACACTATGGAACCTTGACTTGACTAGTGCTAAATGGCATCATAGTCTGTTCTCCGACAAATTCCTTCAGAGTCTCTGCGTGGGATACAGTAGCCGTTCCACCCCTTCGATCCTGCTTATGTGGATTTTAGTGTACGAGTATTACATCGAGCTTACTGGTATCCGATATAGCTTTTTCCCATAGGAGATTCAGCCTTTACCAAAACCATTTGAAGAATCTTTATATGTGGCAAGACCTCCTTATGATTTATTAAGACCGCATATCCATCTTGATGCAGTTAAATGGAATTAGCGGTTGTGCCTTCTCTAGCAGAGATAGAAGAATCCCAGTATCAACATTTTGGTCGTTAAGTGCGATCAATGATGAAGACCGATGTTGACATTTTCATCATAGCTGACAGTTGAAGGAACTTGAGGATAGTGTCTTCCGTGTTACATCCTACCCTATCTGTTCCAGAATCTGATTTCAGATATCACATCGTGGCAAATCTCCTGGCAGAAATCCATTTGGCTTGTCTGGCCTTTCTTGTAGATGAAAGATTTGAGTCTTCTTGATCGATTCTAGCCGGCAGCACAAGCTATAAGTGCGCCACCGCGGAACTCTTTCGTAACCGAAACGGTCTTTAGATACGTGCCTAAGTACTTGCCACAAAATATTCGAAAAAGTGTCAACACAAGTGTTTTCGATTTTATTTTTCTTCTTTTTTTCCAATGGGTTTTTTGGGTTATACGTATCTGCTGGATGAATCCCACTCGGACGGAGTGGGAATCTTACTAGTTCTCGGTTTGGAATACAGTCACAGTGGTAAAGTGTAATTTATTGTACAAAGCCGCAGTCGCCTGAAAACCGATCGTATCACAACCTACACAAGTCTTCTTGTCTTGTCCTTCTGGAACGCACACTTCCAGCTGGATACCATTGCCACAGAGGAGGCTGGTCCAGCTTACATTAGTTAATGATCTGCCGATTGCACAGCCCTAATCGGCGAGACAGTAAGAATGCGTGCCACATTCAGAGGCTATCCAGCGTCTGCTGTTAAATGATTTGAAGCGGGTCGGCCAATTACTGACGGTTCCAATACCAAAGTGTCTACAACAAGTGTACAGTCGATTCCTGAGCTGGCATCGATCACTGTGGATGACAGTGGCAAATAAACAATAGAAATAATGAGCGATCACAGTAGTGATTTTGGGACCGCTGCTGTGGCAGTAGAATACCCTCCAGAGCCAGCAAGTGGAAACTAAATATTTCCCAGCGACTCGATCGTGTTGTTGTGGCATGGAGGCTGCAAGTTGACAGGATTTATAATTGAAATGCAAGAAGAAAGTGAAGGTGAGTGGAGAGAAATAGCGTCTCTGATAGATTTCCTTGCTTACACAGTGAAGAACGTTACACTACACTCTGTCTATCGTTTCCGAGTTCGAGCTAAGAATATCCATGGAAGAAGTGAATCAGGACTTAGTATCGATAGAGTCGAGATTAGCGATCCGGAAGTTTCCCACGAAGACTTCCAAAAGACAATCTTCATCAAAGCTGGTGAAAATTTCATGAGCCGATTTGAAATTCTCGAAAAACTTGGAAAAAGTCATTTCGGAGTTGTATACCAGGTCCAAGAGAAGGACACATCTCATATAATGCATTAAATCGCATGTTAGGAAAAAGGTTCAGGAGAAGACATGCATTATGTAGAGTCTACAGCATCCGAAGCTGCTTCAGTTGACAGCATTATTCGAGAGTCCCCGAGAGATCATCATGGTTATGGAGTGTATAGCCGGAGGAGAGCTCTTCGAGCAAGTTGTGGCTAATGACATTACGTTGACAGAGCGACACTGTATTATATTTTTGCGACAAGGCTAGGAAGATGTCGACTATATGCACAGTCAGTCGATAGTGCATTTACATCTTAAGCCGGAATATATTGTATAATCTGTCACACCAGGACTAGTCATCAAATAAAAAAATCATTCGGATTAGTCCAGCGTTTGAATACAGACACGGTCAGGGTACTGCTGGGCACCCCCGAATTTATTCCTCTCGAGATCATCAATTATGAACCGATTGGGTGGGTTCCAATCAGATATGTCTAGCGTTGGAGTGATATGTTATGTCCTACTCTCTGGTCTATCACCGTACATGGGAAATTCCGATTTTGACACATTTGCAAACATCGCACGAGGCGACTAAGACTTTGAAGACGAAGCATTTGATGCCGTATCGAATCTTCTGGTCCATCGTTAGAAAGAGAGATTGATGGCGAAGCAATATCTAGAATCAACATGGCTAACGCAACACCATGACGATAATTTAAACAGCAATCGAATATGCACAGATAAACTGAAGAAATTCATCATCCGAAGAAAGTGGCAGAAAACCGGAAATGCTCTCTGGATAATCAATCTGGATCAATACCAAGTAGTCCACGATCTTCAGTGTCTAAATATTTCACTGCACATGATACTCGTATCCGCCCCCTGTAGGGGTGGATCACTGTCACTGTCCAAATTCGATTATCGATGACATCAGGCAGCACTTAGGGATCGGGAGGAAGATTAGTGCCCGCTTTCCTTGTCCGTGCCACATGACATTGTAAAGACAAAACTTGAAGAAATAGCTAAGTCTCAGATGGTAGAACATAACAGATCAGATAGCAAGTCACTCGATGTTTCGTCGTGGAAATCGAAGACCCCTCCCAGAGAAAAACAGAGGAACAAGTCACTATCTCCACAGCTAAGAACGCATTCTGAGCCTGAATTCGGTCTAGAACATAAAACCTTGATTATGACATAAGAAACTATACAGATCATGCGATCGGATTTCACCATCTGACAAAGCAGAAAGCAAAACCTCCAAAAATGATCCCCGAAACCGCTCCTGGCAAGGTATCGATGCTAAAGAACAAATTTAGCCAAGCTCCTCCACAATACACCGCAACTATCAGAGTAGCAATTTTGAGTGCAGCTTAACAACCAGCTTAATATGGATGTGAGTAAAGGCGCCGAACTATTGTATTATCAATAAAATGGATTTAATAAGCTAGTTATGTGGAGCTGATATTTCGTTCATCGGTCATGCATTCATCCCCTCACGACCAATTAAGGGTTTGATATACGAGTATGTTCGTCACCAAAGCAGCCTTTAACGACCTTCGCCGGCATTCTGTCAGAGTTGATGGCCCGATTGGTTTCAGTCTCTCAATATCTGTGTCAACTTCTTACCCCTAGGAGATGGGATTGCTTCTTTGTTGACCCAATAATAGTCCTTTCCATAGGCTATCATACTTTTTACCTCATGTCCATTAAGGAGCGGTTGGCAATATTGTTTACACCACGTACGAGTAGCTGCTATGCTTTATTGTCTAAACCTGTACCTCTCCGTCATAGGCCTCATTTTTGTGTCGGGTTTTTTTTTTCTCGGGATGATGGTTGCACTCCGCTGAATCTATTGTTGATTGTCGCCTTGCTCAAGCTCTAGGTATTCCAGGGAATAGTTGCTGAGGGAAATCAGTAAGGCCTTCTACTCTTAAAATGCCGGAGTACGTGTCAAGTTTTCCGGAAATTGGATAGAGACGTCGAGAAGCATTCGTTTGGTCTGCCTGCAACTGAGGAGTCATGCCACCTGTAGTTGTGCTCCCAAGAAACCCAACTGTCAATGGAAGCTTTAACCGAGGACGCGAGCAGGTTCAAGTCCGGAAAAAATCTCCCCTGAGCGTTGCCTGGCAAATTCATTTCCCGTGATCCCACTGTGAATTGGGTCCTAGATACATAAGACTCAGTGAATTTAGCCTTCCGACTGCGTTCAGTGATGTCTTGCATTGGAAGTCGTAAAAGAGTTCAGCAAACGCTTGGCTGTAGCTACATGTCAAATGCTTCGCTTCCTCCGCCGGCTCTTCTCAATAAAATTTGTTGCCATCAAGAGTGCATATATCTCCGCTTGAAAGACAGACACAAGTTTTCCTACCGAGGAGTGAAATCTAACGTTGTCGTTCTTGAGAAAGGCACCAGCGCGGCTCCTATATCGGCTGTGGAGCCATCTGTGAGGACCCGACTGCATTTCTTTCTTGGCTCAGATTCTGACCAAAGCCAGCCTTGGGCACAGGGAAAGTCGATTTCGTATTTTTTCCGCAGCGGGAGTTCTGGTGTCATTGCATCAGACGGCATCGCCATAAGACAGTCAGCGCAACAGTGCATGTTGTACCAAAGACAACTTCTTTTTAAACGGAAGATGGCTTTGAGAATGCAGCCCATGATACCATGGGGAAGGAGATTCGTCAATGAGTCTGGAGCGGAGCCAGGCGTGCGAGGGAAAGCTGCCATGCAGCCGAGACAGATCATTCTTTTGACTCTGATATAAGCAGCATTGACGTATTTTCGTGAGAGCTTATTCCGACAACCGACACATAAGGTATAATTGACCTTATAGCCATGTACAATAGATCCAGATGACTCTTCTGGGTGATGTGCTCCGACAGCTATTTTTGCACTGCCAGAAGGCCGATAGCGCCTTAGAGGCTTTCGACGTAACATGCTTAGTCCATAGAGTTCATGATGACACCCAAATACATAGCTTCTTTGGAGAATTGGATGATGATGCCTCTAAGCACTAGATAAATCAGACCAGTCTGCTTCCGCTTCTTCGTAAATAGAACAAATTCGGTTTTAAGAGGAAAGTCCATTTCTAGTGGACCAATCGTCAATCGCTTCTGGGGCTGCCTGCGTTTTAGACCAGACAGTCGTTCGACACCATTTAACAGACAGTACAGCTATACGATCTGCGTATGCTTGGACATATAGTAGACGTCAGAACTGTTGAGAGCATTATGGACGGAACGACAAACAATCAATATCCTATTCGTCAGAATTGATTTTATCCGTAAGACTAGTGATTCGTCTACGCGGTGTTGTTTGCCCGAGTTACGTACGCCGTCAAAAGTTGCATTGTCGAGAGCACCCTCAATGTCGATGACAATGGCCAGCGTGTGTTCCTTCTTGTCAAGTGCGTCTTTAATTTTGCCTTCCAGATTTTAAAGCGCACTCTAGCAGGATCTCCCACCTTGATAAGCGTGTTACATCGCAGGCAGAGGATGCTTTCGTAAGGCAGTTTTTCGCACATGGATCTTGATCTTCATGCTCTTCAACATGAGGGAAGTCAGACTTATAGGTCTGCAGCCTTTGGCGAGCGAGTAGTAATTTTTTCTAATTTTTAGGCTTCGGTATGTATGCCAGTGTCAGGCTAGCAGTGAAGATCTATACCCTTTTGTAGCATAACTGGGTATATGCCACTTGAAAAAGCAACAGCGTGTATAAAGGTTTCATCCGTCACCACAGCCGATGAAATATACGGCCACGGCGGGTTGTGTTATTCAGCTCAGCAGCAGCTTCGTTAATAGGAGCTGGTTATGAGCTGGTTCTAATTAGGTTACCCGGGAAATGCGCCTCAAGTTTAAGAGTCTCCTTTCGACTCAGTGTAGGTGCCATCTGATCTTCTGTGTGATTCCAGTCTGGTTGACAATTTCTATCTTCTCGCAAAGAGGCACCATTCAAAATCCGAACAAGCGTCTTATATTGTTTTTGCATCAATCTGTAAAGATTCCAGTCTTCATCCAAAATAGTCTTAAGCGACCTGTTTAGAAGTTTTCTGGTTTCCTTACGAAGACGCTGCAGATCTTCCTTTCACAAGGTCCTGTATACCAATTTCTATTTATACCTATCTCCACTTGCTTTATCAGGAATCCAACTAAAGTTTATTAAACAGGCAAAATTTCTGGAAGTGATTCCAGACAGTAAATTGAAGTGAAACCCAAATATCTAGTAAAGCGTTAGGCGAAGCTTTGATGGCTATATTGCCATGCAGGAAAATCAAACAAAAGTAGGGACTAGATCTTCAAAAATCCATTGACTTCCGACTTCAGCCGTCAGACCTTTACGTATGTAGGTGTAGGAGTAGGAACTTAGACGAAAGAAGTCATAGACAACAGATCAGCTGTTTACCACTATGAAAGGTGTCTTCTTGTATATCAGCAGTCCTGTGAGATGTGCTGCACTAGACAACTTTTTCATCCCTTTTCTCTATGGATCTCGCCCATAGATCCAAGGCCAAGTGACGGCCTGTACTGCCACAGCCGCCTTTCAGCTACCTCTCAGTGGAGTGGTATCCCAGCAGGGCTCTTCTCCATCTTTAAATCAGAAAAGAAAGTCCAGCAAAATATGGGCTACATCATTCCTTTTCTCATGTTTGAAAGCGAATCGCAAGCAAGGAAGTCTGGACGGGTAAGGTGTTGTACAGAATTCATTCGGATATACGAGTACAAAGACTCTTGGCTCAAAAACGAATCAATGGTTGGGAGAAAGTTTATTCACCGAGGAACTCCCACTAGATTTTGGTATTTGTAGACGCTATCTTTTGGGTGAAGTACTTGTACTTAGAGTGTGATATCTACTACTAATGCATCGAAAGCTCGGGTTTCCCCCAGTTCAGTGACGAGAATATGGCAAATAATGTCATCACCAACGAAAGGGTATTACCACCGTTCATTTCGAATAAGAGCTCCAAACGATCTTCGAATCACTTAGAAGTAAGAAATCTGTGGGAACAGATGAAATACCGAACATTGTGCTTCGACATCTCCCAGCGCATTGGAAAACTGCGGTGGTACATCCCATTCCCAAAAGGAATAAAGATACTTCCAATCCGGTGAATCTCCGCTCGATTATTCCTCTTCCAAACATCAGTAAGGTCTTCGAGAAAGTGATCAATATAGTCCTGGCTAAGTGGGTTGAGGGCAAACATATAGTTCCGGATAATCAATTCGGTTTCATGGCGGGGAATGATGGTTTCTGATATCCAATGTCACAAAGGCAAAACCAGTGCACTGGTGCCTGCCTAATTGACTTGGAAAAGGCCTTCGATACCGTATCGTTAGAGGGACTCTTCTTTAAGTTGAACAGGTTGGGCATTAGTAAACCACTGCTGTATATTCTTTTTGATATGCTCTTCAGTAGACAGTTCATCGTGAAGAATGGCGATGTGACTTCCGCTGGAACATTTAACATTAAAAACGGTCTGCTGCGGTAAATCACCGATCCTATTCAACATTTACACAAGTGATCTGATAGGTTCACTTCACCATGCCATAGGGTACGCAGACGACTTAATCGCGTACAGATCAGGTCCAAAGATTGAGGTCATTAATACACTTTTGCAACGTGACTTCGACAAAATTAAGCGATATTGCGCTGACTGGAAGTTGAAAATCAACTTTCAGAAGTCGGAAACTATTCTGTTTAGGACGCCTTTGTCTGGGGCCTCGAGGGATACCAGAAAGAATTGGCGAAAGTTCTCTATCGTCGGACAACATGGACAGCCACTTGCTTGTCGAAATGTAATCAGATACCTTGGGATCTGGCTAGATCAATATCTGTATTTTAACAAACATATAGATGTTTGCTCTGGCCAGAGCCAGAGGTGCTTTTGCCCTTACAAGGAGACTGTTTTATAACAGCCAACTCGATGCGAAGGTGAAAGTGATCTGCTAAATGGCCCTTATCCGGCCCATACTTGTATTTGGATGTCCTGTGTGGTTCAACGTGAGAGCAAGTTGGTTGGAAAAGATTCGGGTGTTTGAGAGGACTTGCCTTCGCTTATACAGAACACCAGAATCTGAGTACATAAAATTCTATCCTAATGCAGTCTTGAACAATAGGGCGAACCTAATAAAAGTGGACAATTTCGTCATTAAGTTGACTCGAAGGCACATTGCAAGAGCAATGACCTCATCAAACAACCAGATCTCCGGGGCTTACTACACTAATTATATGTATCACGAGAGACTTCGCTTTAACGGCTTTATTCCTCCAGAAGCGCTGCTCTACCTAGATAGTAGAGGTCTGATCCAGGACAGATTTGCGGTGCCGCTAATCTTCCACGTTGCTCGAAGCTGTGGACAGGCGACTCAACTATGACAGAGACGTCGCACACGGCATTGCGGAGCGTCTCCGGTTCAGTAGGGCGGTAGGGAGTCGCTACATGAGGGATGTTGTTCAACAGCACCAACAATTTTGGTGGCTTTTTGAAGGAGAGGATGCGTCGTCGTCGAATTCCTCCAATACTTGGTAGCTTCATGTGAAGCAAAGTGGGTCAAGTCCATGCACTAAGTTTTTGCTTAAAAATGTTTTCTTAGTTTAAGTTGTATTGTCGTAACTATAAGAATAAGAGTAAGACCTGTCCTAAACGTCGAAAGACATAATTTTTCAGTATTATGCTTAACATTTTATTATTTTTTTTTAAGTTGTTTAAGCTAATTTTTAAGGATTTTTTTGTCTAGCATGTAAGAGTAAATTAATTAATTAAATAAAAATGCACTAAAGACGAAAACGAAACTACTACTAATGCATATGCATCTATACTGATAACCAATAGAACCCTAAACTCGTTTATGACGTCTATCTCTCTAAGCGATGTTTATTGACTATTCGCCCATAGCCCAAATTTTCTGCGTAAATAGCACAAAATAGCACAGCTCTACATTCACTCCATCTTCAAGGATATAGGAATCCCACTTGCTAAATGTACACTCATGCTTAAACTGGATGCGCTAGATGAGGCCAATGATAGGTGCAATCTGACCAGACAGATTTGGCCTTACCAGAATCATTGACGTACAGGGAGTCTCTTATTTGTGAAACGGTTCCTTTTTGTGGGGCCACCACCACAGGTCACTGATGAATTTATGTATGTAAGGGCTGGCTTATCACTCGGTAAAAAAAATTCCAGAGTTAGAGTTGTTTATCCAGTCAGCTTGTGCTTCCGATTTTGATTGCGTTTACCACGCAAATAGCCAAACCATAACCATAGATCAGCATTAAATGCATAAGCCTCTTCATTCCCCACCTTAAAATAGGAGGAAAAAGATTCACTTGAATCTTATTTGTGAGCTGATTGCCAACTCCAATCGATAAGGCCAACTCCTTTCCAAACCCCACATCCCTGTGGCTTATGCAATTTCTGACAAAACAAAAAAAAAGACGAAATTGATTTACAAGTGGAAAAGTAATTTGTCGAATTGTCGCGAAGCCGCATTACGTTGACGACGAATTATTTATGAGTTGTCCAATAAATTGTATTCGTAACGCAGTACAGGGATTTATCGGTTTATGCCCTCATACTCGTACGGATACCTCATAGTCGTTCCATCATTTTTAGCACTACGAGCAGATTTATTGTTAAACGTGGAGAGGATAATGAGTTAACATTTGTGATTGTGGCGGTCTGTTGTCGTAAATGTGCGTTCGTTGTCCGTTGTGTTCGATTTATTATTATTTTTGCATTCATCATGAATTTGTAGAGCAGTGGATACGAGTATGCAATGCAACGAACGTCTGTCGTTTGTCTCTGTTGATGAGTGTTTTGAAGGAAGACCAACTTTGGAATGACTGGAGGATTTTCTTCATTAAAAATGTTGGCAGGGTGTTTCGATGGTGTCTATTTTAATAATGGACTAATAAAAGCCAATCTACATAGATTGGAGTGTAATTTATGAGCTGCATTAGCAGAACGATGCCCCAGACACATAGTCATGATTCATTCAATGAGCTGATAGCAGACTTGCACTTTTTTTTGTTTGCAGAAAGACAGTGCCCAGAGGGTAGGAGTTAATTCTTTGTACTCTTTGTGGAGACATTTTTAATTTTTTCACCATAACATCAGCACACAAAATAATCTCGCCTGAAGTGACGGTAAACCAGATCGCGGTGCATCCTTCACCAATTTATCAAATCAACCACCTTACAGGAGGTGTTGTCGTTTACTCCCAAAACATAAAGGTAAAAGCGCAATGCATCGCTAAGTAAGTGCGAGTACATAGTTGGTTTTGAGTCTTTTCTGATCTCAGACAGTAAGAATGTTTATGAAAACCGATACTGAGAGCCCAGGCAACTTTGGTAGACATTCTCATCGGTGATCTTATTTCCTGCAATTCAATTGTGACCTGGTGACCAGATTCGACTTTTTGAATACAGCATTCCTACTTTGAAGTTCGTAAGTTTTACCAAAAGCTATTAAGCTCGAACAGAAACCTGCTAGGATGGAGAAGAAATCTTATAGTAGAACCACAGTTAGTGCTGAAAGTCTGGAAGGATTAATTATGCTGGCTGTTAAAGGATGGTGGCGAAGAACATTTCACTATCAGGTGAATGAACCATTCCACCTGAACGATGAAAGACAATATTTCCATTCCGACAATGCTCCTGAACCCGATGGCTTAACTGCCGAGCTGCTTACATCAGAAGTTCATGCATGCATACATCAACTCATCCCTTAAATCTGGGACGAGGAAAGTATGCGCGATTAATGGAATCTAATCATTGTTTGGCCGATGCTAAAATGGAGGATCTCCTAAGCTGCGGAAACTTTAGGGGAATGCTCGTAAATCTCCTTAACATCGCATGTAAAACCCTGCCTGCCATATTATGTGAATGCCTAATATTGTAGTTGTCGTCAACAGTCTTACCGGCCTCTATCAGTGGGGTTTTAAGCCAGGAAAGCCCATCATAGATAAAATTCTTACATTACAGCAGATTTTGGGAAAAAACCGCAAATATTCCGAATCGATATACACCACCTCTACACTGATTTTAAAACCGCATCTAGAGCCATACAGAGCCATCTCTAGTCTTGGATTCTCAGACAAGCTCATATGACTCTGCAGGATGACAATAGAGAATGCACACTGCTACCTCAAAGTCGGCAATGACAAAACCCAGAAAAACAACATGGTAGAGGACGACCAGTAGTAATCGACTTAACGTTATCCAACAGCTGTGCTGAGGAAATTACCTAGCTGGAAAGTACTATCGCAGATCTCCATGTCAGACCTTTTTCTTTTGTTCAGAGATCTGATCCGCCAATTGGGAAGCTAAGAGAGGCTCAACTTTTTTGATGAAATTGAGAATCTCTCTCGTGGAGATTTTGAGAATCTCGCCAGGGATTAAAATTTCTCTGAGGAAATTTTGTCTCATTGAGTCACTTAGAGCCATGCATTCACGTAAAATGTGTTCCGCAGTTTCGTCGTCTTCCATGCTAGGTACGTTGGTAAAAGTGGATGGTGGAAAGACCAATCCACTTAGGCCTGCCTATTGGCCGGTTGTGATGCCACGTGGATGTGTGATCCTCTAACTCATGGAACCAATTTGAGCTTATTATGAAGGGTAGGAGATTGTTAGCGTCTATATTTTTCAGATCGTTTTAGTCATTGTAGAAGAAGGCTCCGGGGCTTTCTTTTTTTTTTTATAAACTAGCGCGCACTCAAGGGGTTAAGTGTTTGCACACAGCGCGGGCGACGGAAATTTAGGGAGGAAAGAAGGATAGGTACCGATGTACGTTGGTTTTATACTCGTATGTCTGAATGCCACAATGACTAGGAAATAGAGAGCTCGGCAGGGCACTCCATAAGCGAGTTGTTCGGCTTAGAAACGAATCACGATATTTCAGAGTACGTCCGAAAGTGGGCTTGAGGGTATACTGATGAACATTCATAGCGAGACGTGTGTTACGGTTAAAGGTTTGAAGGGGCGGAATGCTACTGGCGATTTTTATGGAGACCGAGACATTTCGTCGGTGTTCCATAGTGTCCATTGCCTGAGTGATCTTGGTATCAGCTATGAGTTTTATCGCACGGTTTTGAATCCAGTCTAGCAGATGCAGAGATGTTTTAGGTGCACCTGACCAGATGTGAGCATTGTACTCCAATTTTGGGCGAATGAATGGCTTATATATTGAGGCCAGATCAGAAGGAGAAAAGTATTTCTTTGAGAAAGCCTACACATTTTCCAGCATTTTTGGCGGCATCGAATATGTGGTCATTCCAACGTAACTTGTCACTGACACATACCGAGAATGCAAAGTTTTTTGGTTTCGACGATGTAAGTGCCATCCATGGATAATGGCTGGGTATTTGAATTTTGCTTTAGCGGCAGCAGACAGCATTGTGCTTTCGAAGCATTAAATTCTACTCTGTTGATAGTTCCCCAATTGGTTATGTTCTAATATAAGAATTTAATGAGCTTAACCATACGCTGCCGTTCCCGTTCTACAGCCGAAGAGCGGAGACGTGAGTCCGGAAACGAATATGAAGAGCAGAGGGTACCGTCGTCAGCAAAGGAGTATATTGGATTAGAAGTGGCAGACAAGAGATTATTGATAAAAATTAAAAAGAATGTCGGAGACAGAACGGAGCCCTGTGGCACGCCAGCTTTGATTTTGTGAATATCAGACTTGAAACCATCCAAGACAAATTGAATGGAACGTTCCGTAAGGTAATTTTTAATCCATTGAAGAAGTGAGTCGTCGATCCCAAAAGCACGCATTTTCGACAAAAGAGCCTGATGCCAAACTATGTCAAATGCCTTAGAAATATCAAGTGCAACTATCTTGCTTTCACCAGATTGATGTACGCTTTGGTTCGACTTTTTGGTGAGACATGCCATCAAATCATCAGTGGACCTGCTACGAAAACCATATTGACGGTCATTGAGAAGTTTTCGTGTTTCGAGACATTTCATGAGCTGACGATTTGTCAGCGTCTCCATTACCTTGGAGAAAAGGAACGTAAGTGCAATGGGTCTGTAGGAGGAGAGAGAAAAAGATTCGCCATTTTTAGGGACGGGCTGGACAAATTCTGTTCTCTTTTTGCTCGGAAAAAGTCCTGAAGAGTAGGATTGGTGAAAAAGCTTACGCAGTGGTTTTGCCAGCGCGGAAGAACAAGTCTTCAGAAGAAAGGGAGATACTTATACCATCTGGACCAGCGGATTTATGTATGTTGAGATCTTTAAGTACTCTTGCTACTACACGAATGCGAAAGTGGATTCGTCCCATTGAAGATTCGACGCACTCAAGTGTAGGCGGAGACAGAGCACAATCCGGGAGTGTTAAGCTGGCCGCAAACTATGCAGCAAGCAAAGAGCTGACAGCTGGAATGTCGTTGTAACATAACTGAGCGTTGGGATGGAGGATGAGGCAGAATTTCTAATGTTTTTGATAAGTGAACAAAAGCTTTTACTACCTTTGGGACATTGTAGTATTTTTGGCCTCAATTTTTGGTCGTATTGAAATTTCACACGCTTGAGAAAGACATCGCAGTCATTCCTGGCTCGTTTAAAGTTTTTCCGGTTTTCCTCTGTCGGATTGGTCTTGAAGGGGACCAATGGGATATACACATTTTGATTTCCAAACTCGTTATTGTTGAGTTAATTGCTGAATTCGGGATATTACAGAACGACTCCAGACCGATGAAAGAATCAGCCGAACCATTTCTGGCCAGTTCGTCGGCTATGACCAGGCACCCACCAAAGTTTTACTTTGTTTTTATGGGAGAAGTCCTGTAGTGTATTGGAGTCAATGAGATAAGAGCCTGAGAGAATGAGAATGGCTACTTGACTGTCCATGAATATATGGATGGGGACACCCTTCATTCCCTTATCGAGGATGAGAGTGGCGCATTTCCGATTAAAATACACTGGAACTGTCTCCCATTGGTAGCGATATTCTGGTGTTTGGTCCAAATATACTAGCGCCTACCCAGGTCTCCATCTTTGATCCATGCGTATACCGCTTGATACCTTGAAGGTTTGAGGTGGGGTTTTTGTAGTTCCATGCTTCCCGGCTTTGGATCACTATATTGAACCTTCTGCCGAAGAACAGAGTCTTAGGCAGGCGGTCGTTTACCGCGCAGTTCATGACATGCTCGGGGATTTCGAATAGAGGATTCATTTGATCCATGTGATCTGAGTGATTAATCTCT
Organism: Volucella zonaria; assembly: GCA_963966105.1. Classification (NCBI taxonomy): domain Eukaryota; kingdom Metazoa; phylum Arthropoda; class Insecta; order Diptera; family Syrphidae; genus Volucella; species Volucella zonaria. Next base: position 112,499,957 of record OZ014531.1, read on the forward strand.
CCTGCTGGTATTAGCCTGACCGTGCTGCGAATTGCCATCCTTTTTATAAAGAGATGGAGTGACGTTAAACAAATAAAGGCTTCTATAGATGGTCTAGGGCATGTGTTCGTTCCGCCGACCATGCCGAGGCATGCAAATCTTTGTGTGGTAGATTTTGTTTTTTTCTATCATACTACTGTTGAGCAGGTGGTGATGGGTCGTGTCAACATTAGACATATCCATTAGGTGACCTTTAGGGTTATTCTTGGCCTTACGACGGCAAGCCCACACGGTTTTAGTCGCTTTGGTAAGGATATTGTTCATATCTTGCTTCGTTATCGTTAAGTGAGATCCGGTCAAGACTTAGATATTACCAGTGTAGGGAACAAGTATACCTTAACTTTACTGGGGTTGATTGAGAGATTTTTTTCCAACACACCAGTCGTATCCTATTTTTAGAACAATCTGCGTCGTATTGCATACATCTTTAGGGTCGGCATATCCTATTGTTTGATAGCCCTGATTACTATGTTTAACTAGTAGGTCATCCATGACAAGTGAGCAAAAGAGCGGTGAGAGAACACCTCCTTGTGGACAACCTTTAACGACTGAGGCAGAGATTCTAGCCTCACCGAAAGATGTGGAGATTTTCCGGTTTTTGAGCATTACCGAAATATCCGGTATTATCGAAGGCACCTGCAATACCTAGGAAGGCACATAGTGCATCTCCTTTTGTTGGTAGGCCTCTTTAATCTGGGTTTCCAGATTCAGTACAGCGCCCTTCGTGAATCTTTCATTCCTGTATGCATATTGGAGAGGGTGCAGAAGTGCATTTCTGTTAAGAAGGTAAAGTCTCTGATGTGTAAACCGATAAGTCTTTCCATGGTTTTCAGAAAAAATGTTGTAAGACTTATGGGTCGATAAGATCTAGGTAGTTCACTGGGTTTTTCTGGTTTGGGGATAAAATCTAGGTTTACCTCCCTCCAGGCTTGTGGGATATATCACCAGTTGAAGCTAGACTTAAATAAGGCGGTTAGAGTAGGGAAGTATATGGACTAGATCTTTTTGAAAGATCTGATCCAGGGGCCTTACATACATATATCGTTTAAATGATTTTATAGCCCATTTAACTTTGTTAATGCTGAACATGTTTCCAGATATTTCAAAATTGACATATTGTGTGTTGTTTAAAAGGGTTGAGTCTGGTAAATGAGCTTTAGTAGCATTTTTAGAGCTTCCTTTTGACTAGCTGTGAAAGTACCATCTTCTTTTTGTAACAGACCAAAACTATTTGAAGAGTCTTTTGAGAGAACTTCTTGGAGACGCGAGATTTCTGGCAGTTTCCGCAGGTTCTCGCAATTTTTTCTCCAGGTAACACTCATGGACTTGCTCAACCCTTTATTAAGGTTGGTTAAATCGGACTTGTATATGTCCCAATTACCGGTGCGTTTGGATTTGTTAAAAAATTTTCTCATCCTTTTACGCATCCATTCAAGTTGAGATGCTTGTAAATAATGAGATAATGGCTTCATTTAGTTGATCAGCTGCCTCGTTTACGTTCCCCAATGGACTGTAGAAATGAGCGCAGTGAGTCAGCTTGTCAGACCATAGGTACATCGAATTTAGAATCGGATACAAGGCCCTGACCTCGGTCTAGTAGTAGATCCTCTAGTGGGAGCGCCATGGTGGCTGTGGTTTAAACCTAAAGTCACAGGAGACGTTTTGGAGTTCCAAATAAGTGTTGGGCGCCGTATTGCTAATATCGGCCACAGTTTTTAGGTCGGCCTCTACTCAAACCAAGAGTAGATCTTTTGCCCATAACACAGGTCCAAGTTGGTATTACTAATACATGAAAGCCCTGGCAAGGCGTATCCTGGTCCCCATGGTTGTATGGGCATCCCGTAAACTTAAATCTAGATGACAGCAGAGATATCTGCTATCCATCGTGACGGAGCACTACATTTTTGCCAAGCACCTTAGTATTCTGGGCATAGGTAATGCAATATCTTGTGACGTTTGACATAGAGTTCATTTCAATCTACCATGTGCGAACACTTCTCCATACAATCTTTAATTGGATGGAATATTTCAAGCTATTCACACTCTCGTAACGATAAAATTGCTAAACTAAATGGAATTGAATGTAAATCATAAGTTTTGCCGACTAATTAAATCAAAATCACGGATTCTTTCCACTTCGAGCACAAAGAGATTCCGCGAACGAAATCTTCTACGTTGAGTAGAAGATTCTCTCTACATACATTCTCGTTGAAAGTTTTCCACTGTCACGCAGAATTTAATAAGCGAGCAATTAACTTTTATTCAATCCTTCAGATTTCAATAAATAATCAGATTCCAATACATTAAACCCTTAATAAGTAGTACCTCTACCAAGAGAAAGTATCTACTGCAAGCCATCCATACAGATACAAACCCGTACGACTACCAGTAAAATTGGTTATCATAAGAAAAAAAGAGCGGACAATTACTCAGCGTTATTCGATTGGGAGGCATATCTGTATTTTAAAACTTCACTGACCGACTTTTGGTACCATGCAGCGGAGGGTACTTCCTTAATGAACCCCATTGGCCAATGAACAAGAATAATCTGACATATAAATCCTTAGGACCACAACTCTTCTGGATACATTGAACGGCCACAGAGAGAATGTAATAAAATCCTATGGCCCTGCCATTTTAGTCACTTTAGTAGTGAAACGCACATGGAATTGCTAAGAAATATCCAAACCATGAAAGAAGTATCTAAAAGGTTTCCTCCAAAAACCCACACACACATTACGATTGGAATGGGATACCAGTTACCGTGATGGCACATTTCGCTTTGGTTTATTACACATTTGCGGAGATTTAAATGCGTTCATATGTACGAACTGTCGCTGTTGTATCTGTCGGATTTGTCAAACGAATTAAGTGGGGGGGAACTAAAAAAAAAAAAAAAAAATACAAGTAAAAGTACCGAAAATTGAATCGGAGGCGCTTTGGAATAAAGACCAAGTTATAAATTGAGGTAGACGAAGTTGGAGACAGGTATTCGGTAGATGGATTCACATTGTGGTGGCAGAGTCGTTGCTACATTTACGTATACGAGTATGTAATGCGAGAAAGGACGGACATTGACCCTGGTCTGGAATCTAAGTTATGCAACTGTTGTGAGAAATATGTTTGATAAATCTGCGATTTTGTTAATGAAGACTAGGGGAGTAGGCAGTGGATGTGGCCAAACCGAATGCTATATGATTGCTTGGCGGCTTACTAAAAACATGTCCTGTAAAAGTGCAGTATTTCTACTGTGCATTAACCTTTGTAACGCTGGTAAGGGCTAAACCATTTTTTCCACTCTTCTTTAATGCACCACATGCTAAGACTTATGATGAAAAAAGCATATCAGCTTGTGTGGTTCATAAATTTTTCCGAGCGGAAAAGTGGGCATTTTAGATTGAATGCTGCCACATTTCATACAGGGCCATTCACAGAAAGCTTAGCAGTCTTTGACTTAAGCGCATTTCCTAAGAATTGGCATTCTTCTGTTGCGGATTCGAGGATATGTGGAACTGGATAATTGCCTGTCTACCTTTATTACATTCTTCATGTTTCAAGAGTCCTAGTTGTTGTACTGAAATTTGTTTGTTTGCGTTGTACAGTCTGTTCGATTCGGCGTTAAATTATTTTCTTTTCCGTTTACCACGTTTCTCCTTTACGTCAGTTCGCTTTAACGCCTACATCGTGAGGTTGGTGTATGTCCACTCGCGCGCCAGGGGTTCGACGGACTCTTAAAAGATTGTGAATCTTGTGTTCGCTTCTGAGTTATGCACGCTGGCATTGAAATATATTGAATAATATTTCTACGTAGATAGGAGGCATTTGACAGATGATCATACGAAGAATGCCAAAATTCTGGTATGGTATTGTAGTTGCACAATGGGCTGAGAGAACTACAACAGCATCTCTACCCGATGGGATGGTCTATAATAGCCCTCAATAGCTTTGTTGATGTACAAGTCCCGAATTTATTTCTTTAAGGCCTTAATCGTGGTTGTAATTTGTGTATTCTTAGTATTGCCAAATAGACTAACTACATCTATTTCGAAGTGCTTCGTTCATTTCAGGAGCGGCTGCTCATCCGATGTCATCAAGGAACCGTCCAGGCTTTTTACAAAATGTGGTTTTAAGCTGCGGTCTCCAGAAAGCTTCTTGGTGATCGCATAAACGATCTTTCTGTAGTATCTTCGGTCTCTGCAGTTAATTCGTTGATTTGATTACGTAGGTCACATCTTAAACTGAACTGTTCTTCCTTTCTTTTCAAATGGTACCAAAGTTCATGTTTATTTACTACTGAAACCGTTTGCTGAGATATGCTATTTGTTTCCACTCCAAGTTTCCAATGATCCAAAAGTCTGTACGTGGTTACTACATAAAGATTCAAGAAGATGACATTTCCATTTAGATTTCCAGTGATGTGCACGTCCATCACATCCTTGAGCATGGTGTTCTAGGATCCTAATTTATCATTGAAAGTTTCACTAGATTGTTACCATCAAATAATAAGGTGTATGATTAGAAGGGGCCTCTACTTGATCATAGAAGCTGTTCTTTTGTGTTTTGGCCTCTTTCTCTCACCATCAGACTAGATCTTCGTCGGTGCGCAACACTGTATTCTAGGAATATCTCTTGCTCAACTCTGGATTATGGCATCAGCATCCGGTCACTGCATGATCTCTATGATATGAGATCCTCACTCGTTTTAAGTGTGGGTATATGCTGGCGGAGTAGATCAGGAAAATTTTTCTGCTGGCGCAGGGATCTCTTCGTCCATATAAACCATCAAAATGTCGTACTTGTACCCTATATACTCTCCCTTTCTACTGGGGGGAACACGGCGTTCTTAGAACTTGAGTGGAGAAGCCTCTTCACGCTGCAGAATGTGATCGCTGTCTTTATATCAAAGCTGAAGATCATAAAGGTGGCTGATGGGTTTTGTTGCCCCCTTCGGATCAATTTTTTGACGGTGCCACTTGATGCGTAAGCTCCAGCCGACACTTATTTTTGTTTTGTAACATACGGGTATACGGCCCTTCCTAGACCTTCAGCTTGCAATTCCCAAAGAAATTACTAGATAATAGAAGCGTGAAGCACGGCTTACGAGCAGGGTTGCAAGGTTGCAGTAGAGCACCCGGATAAAAAAGTGATCCATTGTACTCCTTGCATGTTTCTATTACTGAAATTTCTTAGTCATTCGTAAAAAATAAGTAATCATTGATTGATAAGAGCCTGTAGTTCCAGCACACATGGCCTAGTATCTGTAATCGAATGAAAGCATACGTCTGACAAGGTAAGCTCTCCGTGGTCTTGAGAAACTCTCCTCTGAAAAATGCCTAGCAAGTTCATCAAAGATATCATTCCTCGCGATGCCATTGCGAATTTGAACCAGCCGAGACTCAGTAATTCAGCTTTCCGACTAGGTTCGGAGAAGTTTTGCACTAGCTTGGAAGTCGTAAGACGGTTCAGCAAGGTTTTAGGTGCAGATGCAATCAATTCTTCAAAAGTCATTGCGTTTATCTCGGCTTGAAAGACTGACGCAAGTTTACCTAACGAGGAGTAAAATCCTCCACAAAGACACCGGCGTCATATTTGAAGACCTGGTTAAATTTTTTTCTTCAGTCAAATTCTGACCGAAAGGGGTTCTGGGAATAAGAGTTCTGGTGGCACTGCATACCGTATTTTCAGACAGTTGACGCATAGGATATAATTGATCGTCTCATAGTCGTATAGGTAAGAGATGCTCTTCGAAATCCGAATCAGCTTTTTATGTTCTTACTTCAATCAGCAAAGATTTGAGTCTTCCTCAAGTAGTACTCGTAGTAACGGGTGGCCCCATAGCAATGATAGTTTTTCCAATTGTTATGTTTCAGCATCTGTCAAAGTTACCAATGACATCCAGCTGTCAAAATTTTCAGTAAGGTTTGCCATTTCATAAAAAAATATCGAAATTTCGGCTCGGTTGTAAATACGCAACGAGGTCGGTCGTCATCATCGCTTTAGTGTGCAGGCAATTCGACGCATCGTGGATAAGTTGGAGCGTGAGTACACTCTTTTGGATCTTAAGTCACCAACCAGACAGAGATAAAGAAAACATAACCGTGGTAGCGGCCAGTATCGAAGAAGACCCAGAAATGGCGATTCGGCGCCGAACAGCTGAATTGGGCATCGCTAGAGACTCAACCCGGCTTATTTTGCGGTTGGACATGGGCCTACATCCATATAAGATTGTGCTGACGCAAGAATTTAAGTCGGACGACCATTGACAACGCCGTGAGTTCGCTCATTTGGCGTTGGAAATGTTGGCCGGAGATCTGGATTTTGGCCAAAAAATCATCTTCTCGGACGTGGTCCATGTTTTGCTCAACGGCTATGTCAACAAGCAAAATTGCCGTTTGGCCATGCACTTATGCACCCACAAAGATTGACTGTTTGGTGCGCTTTATAACATGGCGGTATCATCGGATGTTATTTCTCTCGAAATGAGGAAGGAGACAACGTTATTGTCAATGGTCTCAGTTATAGAGCGATGCTAACCGACTTTCTATGGTCAGAGCTCGACAACATCGATATATCCGGGTGGTGTTCCCAATAAGAAGGCGCTACATGTCATACAAGCGACACAACGCTCGAAGTTGTGAAGGATAAATTTGGCGACTGGGTCATCTATCGGCGAGCGTTCATCAATTGGCCGCTGCGATCATGCGATCTGACACCACTCGATTATTTTCTCTAGGGCTACATCAAGTCCTTAGTCTACGCTAACAAGCCAACCGCTACGCTATTGCCGGAATAACGCCGCACATATTGAACCGATCGCTTGAAGCACTGCCAGTGAAGCCGAGGTAGCCATTTGAATGATGTGATATTCCACGCATAATGGCATGAACGTAGCTTAAAAATAAAGCCATATCTCACTCCGTTGTTGTTTTATTTAATTTTTTTTTCCTTTCGTTCTTATCTGGTCACCCCATATAAGGAAAAAAAACTGAACCCAGAACAGAACCTTGTGGAACACCGATTAGAATATTTATGCGTGCTTCATATCCTTAAGATATGACTCAAACCAACCAAGAATAAGCCCTCTAAATCTACGTTTTTCTGTCTGGTTCATGGTTCATAGTATCGAAAGCCTTCGTAATGACAATGAAAAGTGCAACAGTGAATTGTTTTTGCCCAGGTTATGGTTTACATCATTACCACAGAAGTTTAGATGTTCGCCTTCTGTTGACTCATCTGATCTAAATCCATATTGAACCAGCCTGAAGAATGAGTTCTTTCCAAAAATTTTGAAGAACACCGAAAGTAACATTTTTAAAATTTGCCTGTCAGCTTGTATAACCTCAGGAATTTGCAGGCTATCTGGAAATGTTGCACTGTGAATGCTTCCATGCAATTTTCTTTAAAAAGTCTTTTGAATACCCATTATGAGAGTGGCCAAACCTGATTTTCTTAGATCCAAAATATTTTTATAGGATCCCAAAGGTTGATTTCTTTTCTCCTTGAAGCAATTTGTCGGACAACAGTTCGGAGACACTGCATTTAGGGCTGCATCAGACAAAGTATTTGTGTCAGCACGTGGGAATACGAGTAATTCGTTAAAGACATTGACCATATCAGTCGGGTTACTTATGTCACCATCTTGAAATTTTATGCAAGACGGTGCTTCAAAATATGTTATTTTGTTTAGTAATTCATTAACAATTCGCCATTCCGTTTTAGGGTCATCTTTAACTCTATGAAATTTATTAACATAATAATTCTCTTTGCATAATGAAATTTCAGAGTTTTCCATAAGCTTTACGGATTCGCATGCGGTTGGGATATTTTTTACATTATTTTTCGGATTAATTTTTACCTAATAAATAGTTCGACATCCAAGGTTTCACTGCCATAACAGAACAAATCAACGTGATTTTTGTTTAAATTTTATAAAATAAGTCAAAGGCGGCTACTGAAGGGTTATTTACCGTATGAGCATCCGCCCAATTTTGCTGGAGCAAGCGCTCTTTCAAGTGATGAAAACGCATTTTTTTTTGTTCACAACACCAAAACTGGTGTTTTCTAGGTTCGCACTATAAGAAGATACATGTCATAGAATCTGAATCTGAAATTCTCTAGTCGGATTTGAAGTGATTAAAGCAAAATTAGAATTACAATCAGGCCTATCAAATATATGGTTAATAGATATTCAATTTCGATTTGCGGCCCGGGTCAAGCCCGGATAGATTTATTAACGCTTATTGCAAGCTTATTCTTAAAACTAACAATCACTTATAACTAAAGGGTGGGAGGGGTTAAAAAAAAGTTAGGACGTGAGGCATAGGTGGAAATAAGAATGTTTTTAAGAGAGAGTTTGGTGAGATGGTAGTCGAATGGAGGCAGAATATCGTTAACTTCACGAAGCATTCTAGACATAGGCTCCAAGTGTCTGCAATTTGTTCTATGAAGATTGAGTCGGAAAAGTGGCACAGACCTAAGATTGCGTGGGTTGGTGTTAAAAGAAATAAGTTGAAGTAAAGAAGGACAATCGATATTACCAACTAAAATTTGATGAATAAAGAGAATGTCGGCAACTTTTCGACGTATAGAAAGGGGTTGTAAATTTATAAGTTTCAGTCGGTCTGTATAAGGTGGTAATTTTGGCTATCATCCCAGGGAAGATCACGTCAAGCAAATCGTAAAAACCTGCGTTGAACAGCTTCTATCTTGAGATTTGGTAACATATGGATTGGAAAACTTCTTAGACCAGCGCTTGATGAAGCCGAGGGCAGAGTTGGCTGTTTTTATTATATGATCAACGTGAGAACGGATAACACCTAAATCACGCAACTTATTCACTAAGGGAACAGGCAGATTAAAGATTAGATAGCAGCGAGGTGAAGTAGGGGGGAGCTTACGGGTATAAGTTATAGCCTAACACTTAAGCTCAAGAAAATTCTTCTGACACCAAGCACAAAATCTGTCAAGATCTTCTTGCAGTGGTAGGCTGTTTGAGGAAGAAGATATATATCTAAAGATTTCCATATCGCCTGCGTAAACAGATGTGTATGAATTTTTAATGATGCAATCAACATGATTAATGGCCAGAATAAATAATAAGGGACCAAGGTGGCTGCCTTGAGGGATACCAGAGGAAGCTCTAATTGGGTCAGAAACCATGGACCTAAATAGAACATGGTAATGTCTTTCATTTAAATATGATTGAACCCATTTGGAAAGCAAGAGCTTTTAAATTCAGAAGGATTATATCATGGGAAATCCTATAAAAGGCTTTACTGAAATCGGTGGCCATCACATCAACTTCATTTCCAGATTCCAGTTCACATAAAGTGTTTGATACGAATTCCGTTAAATTGGTGGTCGTAGATCTATCTCTGAGAAATCCGTGCTGGTTTTGGCAAACAATAGATTTACGATGGAAAAATATTACGTGATAAATAATGCTCTCGAAAAACTTCGGTATGCAGGACAGCTTAGTAATTGGTCGATAGTTGGAAATATTGTCTTTTCGACCTTTTTTATGTAGCGAATAAAAGACCTTTTCCAGGTGGAGGGAAATAATCCCTCCTAAGCTGAAAGAGAGCTGTAAGTGGTTGGGCTAAGTGCATTTCATATTTCTTTAACAATATAGTGGGAAGATCATCAGGGCCGGCAGAATAGTCATCTTTGAGGTTTATTATTTTATCTTTGACTTGCTCTAAAGTTATAGACACAGATTCCAAAGTTGTTTGTGGGCAGGTATTTAAGTAGGAAAAGTAAGAGTGGTCTGGCTCTTGGTAATGGGTGGCGAACGCTTGGCTAAAAAATAGTTGCGAAGAGATTTGCTATAATTTGGGGATCGCCCGAGGACTTATCTAGAAAATTCAGAGATGATGGATAGTTATCCAATTTACTTTTAGTTTTGATGAACTGAAAGAATCGCTTGGGGTCGGAAATGAGTGTGCGGTCCATTTGGTTTAAATAGTTGTCATATAGAGTTTGGCAAAGTACAGAGAATTTTATTTGGGCAGACTGGTAGTAAAAGAAATCGATGTCGGAAGGCGATTTTAAGTAAGTATACCAGGGTGGTGATGATGAGGGATTCTTTTTGGGTAAAAAAGGTACAGATTGGGAGAGACATTTGAAAATTTCGGTGTAAAAGGATGCGAGAGCATCGTTAACCGTAAGGTTGGTATTATCGTAAAGAAAGTCGAAATTGGCCATACCGAAGAGGTGGTTCAGTTTGGCGTAGTTAGCCCTATGAAAATTAAGACTGTAAGAATACTCATACGAAATGCGATTAAGACCATTGTCATACGCCAATGTAAGAGAAAGTGGTGGGTGGTAACTATCCAACTTATCGTTGGCGAAAACTAGGTCGAGTTGTCTGCCAATATTATTGGTGACACCACCTTATTGGTAGAGACCAGAGTCAGTAAGGCAGTCGATGAAAAGATTATCTTTATCAGAGGTAGGATTTGTTGCAGTAAAGTAGGACTGGTCAGTCTGAGCCCATAGAAGCTTAGGTAGATTAAAATCACCTAAAAAATAACTACGTCGTTGGGATCAGCAGCATTAAAAATACTGTCGATTGCATCAACAGCTAGCTGGTAACCTTGAATTGGTTGAGAGTGGCAAATATAGCAGCGGCAAATACCAAAATTTTGATCAAAAATTTTCTGGAATTTATTCAGAAAATTTAAAATACAAGTTTATTCATCTAAATCTATATTGTCCCCTTCAAAGTAATCCCCATCGACTGCAACACACTTATGCCAGCGCTTGATCCAATCCATTACTTCCTCTCGGCTACTGATTGCTGAAACGTGTTCCCCGTTGTGGTTTTTTAACTCGATTGAACAGAAAGAAGTCACAGGGAGCCAAATCAGGTGAATGGGCATAGTTCAATGGCTGTTGGATGGTATTTGTTGTATTTTTCATCAAAAAATTACGAATGATGATGGCACTGTGCGCAGTGCGTTATCATGGTGCAAAATCCACGAGTTTTCTGCCCACAATTATGGTGTCTTTCGATGAATTGCTTCACGCAAACGTCTCATAACGCCCAAATAATACTCTTTGTTTACTGTCTGGCCTTCTGGCAAAAATTCATGATGCACTATTCGTACACTGTTGTAATCCATGAAAACCGTGAGCATTGGTTTCTTTTTTGACTGAAAACGACGTGGTTTTTTTTGGTCTCATTTTTTGAACGCCTGATGTCTGGATTGCATGTCGTACTCATAAACCCACGTCTCGTCTCCAGTAATGATCCTTTTGATGATCGGGATTCAGCCTCGCAAATCATCTCTTTTGCGACGTCAACACGGTCTCGTTTTTGCACGAAATTGAGGTCTTTTGGCACCAACTTTGCTGCTACACGACGGAAACCCAAATCATTAACCAAAATGTCTTGGACGGATCCATAGGCAATGTTCAAGTCCTCCGCTATCTCTCTGATGGTTAATTTGCGGTTATTGACCAACATTTCTTTTACGAGTACTTCATCAATGTTTTCGTCGGTTTTCGATGTCGATGTTGATGGTCTGCCACTGCGTTCATCATCTTCGATTGACTCACGATCACTTTTGAACCGCTCGTGCCATTGGTAAAGACCGTTTTCTTTAGAGAATCTTGCCGAAACACTTTTCCAACATTTCCAACGTCCGCGCGCCAGTGAATCCGTTTTTTACGCAAAATTGAATACAAATTCGTTGTTGCAAATTGTAAAAAATCGCCAACACACACAGAGATAGATGTACTCTTTTCTACGTAACTTTTGCAAATGTCAAGCTATGATGCTAAGATTTAGAGGGAATATCAACACAGATTTACCAACTTAACAAAAAAAAGAAAAAAGAACGCGAATCGGAACAATTTGAGCGCCACATGGTGGTGTCCCCCGGGAACTTTTTGATCAAGGTGGTATAGCAGAAATCTTAGTTCGCAATCCTTTTACGTTTTGATAATTCAGGGACAGATAGTTGGGAGGTTTCGCCAAAGAATTGAGTGGTGGGTTAGGAGCGATGGTAGTTTTGGAAACTAGACCGTGTTCGCTGAAGGTGTATATAGTATGCGTTTGGAGCTTACGTGAGACGCAAAAGAAGAAAGATCATTCGCCACATCATCAGGAGTCATATCTAATTGTTCATGAAAAAGTATAAAAAGTTTCCGCAGATCATTATGTTTAGTGGGAAGGCCTTCTTGCAGAATGGAAACCATTGCATTGGTTTTCGTTATACCGTCGATACAGATAGAGTCTAGCTTATCATTTATTTATGCGAGATATAAACGAACATTGTCGTATAATCTGCGGTCTCTTAATCGAGAGAGAACATACCGGCCATCTTCTCCTGAATCGATAAGGTGCTTGGTTAACTTTGCCTTTGGTGGAAGTATGGGGTCTAAAAAAGATTGCCCATTGTATGATATAATACCTGTCTCCCAGGATATACCGATTTTTCGCACGTTTCTCTTTTGAAAGTGGTGAAATCATATCCAGCAAAACATTTTTACTGCCATCGTGGTATCTATAGAAGCACATAAAAACTAATTCGTAATTTTCAGTTGTGCATGAAACTTTTAACATACGAATATCTAAACCTACTTGTATTTACTCAGTCACACTTCACACTTATCGAACAAACTACGAGTATTGATCAATAAAAAACAAAAAAACCGCAGTACCAGAAAAAAATATATAACCCGGTATCCTGTAAAAATCCTTTTCTTAGCTGTACATCCGTATTTGAGGCAGGAAAATAATATCAGTCTTGTTTAAGAGTGGCTCTATGCGACTTAGAATACATAAAAAAGTTTACGTAGATTTCTTACGTTTTGATGAAAGGAAATTTTATTTTTTAACTCATAGGTGTGTTTAAGAAATTCATTATAGTATATCGGCTTGTATGTAGCATTTTTGAATGTCTGTTTAATGTTAATCAATTTGCACCAAATCAAAAATTTAGTCGTCAATGTAATTTATTTCCTTAGACAACACTTCTGCTAGAGAATAGGGTCGAGATTCCGACCGTTTTTCAACCTCGAAAATCCCGGGATAATACATACTTGGCCTGTCTCACATTTTTCGGGATTGCCACGTATACTCTAATATATAAGATAAAAGAGCTTATTATTATACGAAAACCCTTCTGTAGTTATGAAAACAAGCATACCGCTCTAGACATATCAACAAAACAATTATTGAAGCAATTACAGGACAAGCACTACAACTAGGACATCAATACCCACGAAGAACATCAAACAAACCGCTCCAGACAGCAATAAAATATTAAAGCATAAATAGCCAGACGGACGCGCAGCCATTCTCAAGACTTTGGGTGGATCAACTAAGGGATTACATACGCATTTGTCATCAAAACATAATATTAAGATTCCCGCTGACGTTTATCGGTTACCAGCTTCAACTTCAAAAATGCAAAGTTCTGAAAATCTGAACACAGCACCGCCGCCAACTAAGCGAAAGTTAGAAGACTATTTTTCTAAAAGTGCCGACGATAGCCTGTATGACGTTTTGGCAAGAATGATTGCCATAGATGGATTTCCATTCAGCGTATTCACAACTTCGAATGATTTCAGAAAACTGCTCTTAGCGAAATACAATTCCAAAGCGTGTTATGAATTACAGTGAAAAAATCAAAAAGCTGTTAGAATTAAATTATTTAAAAAGTGCGGGCGAAAGATTCAATCTATCTTTTGACGAGTGGACTTCCAATAAAAGGTTCATGGCTGTCAACGTTCATTCATACAAAAAAATTTGGCGCTTAGCACTCGTTCCTGGAATTGTCTTTGGATATTGAAAGACCGTTTAAGTAAATTGGACATTTCTCTGGAAACTGATATTGTAACCCATGAACCGAACGTTATGACAAAGGTGGGACGGATGGCTTGCACTGAACATCAACTGTGTCTCGCACATGGTATCAATTTGGCCGTCTGTGACTTTCTATATAAAAAAAATAATTATTCAGATAATACCATATGTGAACCAGCTGTGACTGCTGATTACATGGACGACAGCGATGACGATGATTATTTACAAGGCTTAAACTGTCCTGGATCAGGTTCAATCTTAATGTTACAAAATAATCTTGCGCAAGAACAGATACCAGAGTTAACAGAAGGTGAAAATATTAATGAATTGATAAAGAAAATCCGCAAAGTTGTAGTGTATTTCAAAAGATCACCATTGGAAAATGACATTCTCTTTTAAAAACCTGTATTCAGAAATCTCTCATAGATCTGAATCATTCAATTGATTTAGAAGAAAGTGAGTTTGACTTGGTGTTGATGTGCTGACCCCAAATTAAATTGACAGTAGAAGCAATCTGTCGCCGAGATGTTAATTTATGCACAGCTGAAGGGACAGGATCACAAACAGATGACAAGTCAAGGCAACAAATCTCCCAACCCCAATTGACACTAAAGGAAAAGTTACAGCTGCAAATTTACAAGAGCATGCAATCCCCAGATCCTGAAGTACAAAAAACAAGAATAGGGCTCGTTTCGGTAGACGTGAAATGAGCCTGTTTGAAAATGGAGGAGTTCGTGGATATCACTTAGAATTAGCACATAACATAAATATCTACAGGGTGAATGACTCGAACTCCAACTTTTTAAAATGCTATAATTTTTTTTATTTTTTGATAAATTTTATTGTGCCAAAGCAAAAAATGTTGGAAAATACATCAATTTTCAAATTGTATCAGTAGTTTTCAATATGTCCACCCTTGGCCGATGAAAACATCGCACGCTACACGCAAGTGGCTCTGCGGTATTTTGGCCCGGTTTCTTGTTTGAGGTGGTCTAAACTTTGGTATTTTTTAGTGCCAACCTTCGCCTTCAAAATACCCCAGACAGAGAAATCCAACAGATTTGCATCCGGAGAATTTGCAATCCATTGTGTCGAAGATATGAAGTGTTGAACATTGGTTTTTAACCAATCTTGGTTGGCGCGCGCTTTGTGAAATGTCCACGGTCTCCGACGGAAATGATTGTTTGCCCAAGGCTTCAATACTGCCTCTAAGACAGTTTCACGGTATACGATCGCATTAATTTTGACGCCACGGTCCAAAAATATGAGCGGAGAGCGACCACCGGCGGTTATGGCAGCCCAAACCATCACCATCGGTGCCGCCTGCTTTCTGGTGGCCGTCCGGAGGTGTAAATTTTCGAAAGACCTCTCTGGCAAGTATACTCGGTCATTTTGTTTGCTGACATATTGCTCGATAACAAATGGCGACTCATCGGAAAAAACCAAATTCGGCAACTCAATACTTTCGTGCAAGCGTAGTAACTCCTTCGCTCTTTCGACTCTAACTTTTTTCTGTTACGGTGTAAGATCGTGTGCTTTTTGAAACTTCAATGGCTTGAGCCCAAGCTCATTTTTCAGTACGTGTTGCATCCGTTCCAACGATATGTTGAGCTCACGAGCCATTTTTCTTCCACTTCGACGCGGATTTCGCTCAATTCGAGCCTTCACTCTCCGAACCATTTCTGCCGATGTTGCTGTTTTTTTATGACCACCTCCATGGCGTTTTGTAACGCTGCCAGTATCACGGTAACGAGCTATGGTTCGAGACACAAATGATTTATTCACGTTTAGGTGCTGGAGGGCTCTAACGATAGCTACTTGTGGGTTTCCAGCCAAATATAAAGCAATCACACTACCACGTTTGAACTCCATCGCGGATAAAAATATTTCAACACAATTGAGACGCAAATCATTTAAAAGGCTTGTAAATAATAAAATTATCTGCCGTGTGTCAAAATTTGAGCTCACTGTCATGAACGGTTTGGAAATTATAGCAGTCTGAAGTCGGTTGCAGTTCGAGTCATTTAGGGTGTATTCTCTACAGTGCCCATCGCTCAGGCAACTTCTTGATGCCGTCACTACAAAAATTGTTTGGCTTTGGCGAAAAAGTACCCCAAGAGCCTCTTGGATATAATCCCAAGATCTATAGTTTTTTCCATCAAGGAAGTTTTGTAGACTTCGGAACAAGTGGGTATTTGATGGTGCTAAATCTGGGGAATGCGGCTGCTGCACCAGTTTTTGCCAACCGAACTCCTGTAACTGTGTGCAGGTGGTCCTAGTTGTATGAGGGCGAGCGTTGTCCTGGTGGAACAAAACACCCCTTCGATTAACCAGACCTGGCCGTTTCTGCTCTAGTGCTGACTATAATCGGCACAGCTGTTGACAGTACAATTCTGTGGTGATAGTCTGGTTACGAGGCAACAGCTCAAGATGGATTATTCCCTCCGCATCATACCATACAGACAGTAACACCTTGAGCGGGTGAAGTTCATCTCTAGAATATTGTGCTGGTCTGTCCTCTCATCGAAGCCATTGCTGGCGTTCAAAAACGGCTGTGTAGTCGCTTCAAGGCGAATAGCTGCAGTCGGAGCTACTTGCCTGCTGAAAATATCGAGGGGTGTCAAATGAAACAGAATGTCTAATGCCGCAGAGGGAGTAGTTGTTCGTTATACGCAACATTCTAGATATGGGCTTAAAGTGACTGTAGTTGATGCGGATCAGGAAGCGAGTCAATGAAATATTTTGCGTTATTCTCGGGCAGTCGATGTTTCCAGTCAGTAACTGGTGGATGAAAAGTACATCAGTGACTTCACGACGTTTCTTTTAGGGTATGCATGCTAATTAGTTTTAGCATATTATCATAGGATCGCCCCAAGATAGACCACGAAGTACGAAACGGATAAACCTGCGTTGGGCTACTTCAATTCTTTGAATGCGGATTAGTTTACAGGGTGACCAAATTTGGATGCAATATTCGAGAAAAGGCATTACAAAAGGAATGACAATTCTCTGTTACAAGTTATTCCTAGATTCCGTACTTGGGTAGTGGAAGAAATAGGCTCATCGCAGATGAAGCAGTTTCTTGGAGGGGAAGGTAGACGTTTGTGGGATTAAGTTATCGCTTGGCATTTGTTGACATTAAGCTCCAAAAAGTTTTGCTTGCACCATACCGAAAACTTATTCAAGTCATCTTGCAGGCAATGGGAGTCAGAAGGCAATGAAATGGCTTTCGAAATTCTCATGTCATGAGAATGAGATTTATATCGTTAATTGTTAGGATAAAGACAATTGGTCCAAGGTGACTACCCTGAGGTACACCAGATGTTGCTTTAATGGGGCCGGATATTGAAGATCTGAAAATGACCCTGTATTCTCGGTCTTCTAAATAGGATTTGGTCTAGAAAACGAGGAGAACAGCCATTTTTTTTTAGCTTAAAAATGATAAGTTGTTGAGGAATTTTATCGAATGCCTTGCTGAAATCAGTGGGGATTGAATCGACTTAATCACCGTCTTCTAAAGCATGAAGCGTCCTAGAGACGAACTCTGTTAGGTTAGTGGTCGTTGATTTACTTTTCATGAAACCGTGCTGATTTGTACAGATAGTTGGCCTACAATACGGAAGCAGTTGTTGATAGACTATGCTTTCAAAAAGTTTGGGTATGCAAGAAAGTTTTGCTATGGGCCTATAATTATCGACTTCGGCCTTACTTCCTTTTTTATGAATAGGGATGATGTAAGTTTCCTTCCATAGGAAAGGGAAAGTACCTGTTGAGACAGACAAGCAAGTGGAGGATCGAGGTGGGTAACAGACTCTTTTATTACAATAGCCGGAAGGCCATCAGGGCCGGACGAAAAATCGTCTTTAATGTTTTCAGATACCAAAGATGATGTTATATTTAGCGAAATGGATGATGTCTCAGGATATTTTCTCATGTAGCTAAAGTAACTATGTAGGATCGGGTTCAGCTGTTTTCTTAGAAAAGGATTTGTTAAAATGTCAGGCAAAGAAATTTGCAATGGTTTTTGGGTCGGCAGAAGATTCACTAAGAAATTTAAGAGCAGATGAGTAGCCGTCTGACTTTTTTTTGGTATTAACAAACTGGTAGAAGCGTTTAGGGTCCGAGACTAAACTAAATTGCATGCGGTAGAGGCCCTCAAGGTAAAGAGACTCATAAAGTTCAGAAAAACGATTATATACCAACCGATAATTACTGTAGTCGGAGTCGAGATCGAGCTCTTAAGAATTTGTGCCACAACTTGTTTCTGTTGTTACCAGGGTGGAGCTGACATGCGGTCCTTTCGAAAGGTAAGATGTTAGTTATCTCAGCAATAAAGTCAAAGTTAATGTTGCTGATGAGGTTTTTAAGTTTGTTAAAGTCTGTTCGTTAGATGAAAATGAATTTTCCGAATCGACACATGTGTTTCTGGTCGTATGAGTATATAATTGACAAGGGGGTATGAAGGTGGTCTAGGGTAGAAAGAAGATGATCACTCCTATAAACGACACAGTTATCTGAATCGGATGTGAAGACAAGGTCAAGTTGTCTGTTTATTGTATTAGGTATTCCACCAATCTGATGTAGACTTGAGTTGGTTAGGCAGACTCAATTGGTTGAGATGGGTGAATGTAACAACAAAGTACGTAAAGACAGCGTTTGGGGAGCGTAATGTTGGCACATACTAACTCAAGGTTGTCAGTGTGGGGAATATCAACAGGAGTTGCATGAAAACAGTTCCGGATTGCTAATAAAACACCTCGGCCACCTCTTTCAAATCCATCTTTTCGAAAAACGTTGAAATTTGGAGGACACAGCTCATGGTTTTTAATGTCAGGAATTAGATTTGTTTCGGTAAGAACAAGGGAAACTTTGGAGAATTGAGATATCGGCGGAGATTTTAGAGCGCAAACCTCTTACATTTTGGTAGTAAATGAACAGGCATTGTGGACTGGAGGATACAGAATTCAGTTTTGTTAGGAACTGTAATAGTTTTTAAAATTTGAAAGAGTTATTTGCAAGTGGGAAAGACGTTTAGAGCTGACATGCGAGGGCAGCGTATAAAGATCATTATGAACTTCGTCGGAAGAGATGTCAAAACTCTCATGGTAGCGAACGAAAATTTGCATCAATTCCACTGGCTTAATAGAAAGACCTTTTCGTTGAATCGAAACCACAATGTTGGTTTTGTTTATGCCATCAATGCAAACGGAGTTGGGTTTGTCGGGCAAGTAGGCAAGGTAGAGCCGAACATTTTCATAAATGCGGCGGTCTCTCAAACGAGATACTACATAACGACTGTCATCATTCATATCAGAAAATTTTTTAGTGAGTTTGACAGATGGTGGAAAATTTTTTAGTGAGTTTGACAGGTAGACCGTAAGGGTCCGCTTATGCATAGACCTGCTGTTCTTTGGACTCTGGTCAGTTTACTGCAATTGACTGCATTGTTTAAGGCCGTCCAGCGGACTACAACCCCGTAAGTGAGTATCGGTTTTATGACCGAGATGTGGAGCTAGTGGGTTATGCCGGGTTCAAGGCCCCATTTATTCCCAAAGGTTTTTTTCGCAAGAGAATAAAGCTACTGTAGCTTTATCGGCTCTTTCTTGAATGTTAAGCTTCCAGTTTAGTGTCCTGTCAAAAATGTTGCTGTATCGGAAAAGACTAAACTGGTACCGTATATTGAGGGAGGGTCTATGATTGGAATTTTATTTTTCCTGGAAACGAGGATAAGATCAGTTTTGTGGGGATTTACTCCCAATCCACAGCGATCTGCCCAACGGATTAATCTGTTGAGATTTAGTTGAAGGAGTTCTGCAATTGTATCCGCTTCCAGGTATATCAGCAGCTCATTAACCACTAAGTTCCAGAGAAGGGGAGACTGGACACCGCCTAGCGACGTATCTCTGCTGACACATTTTTTAGCAGAAGCCTCTCCCAGTTCGAGTTGATTATCCTGCTGTTTAGCATAAGACTGATCAACTCCCCAAGTGAGTCGTCTACCTGCGGAGTTGACAGCGGAGTCGTGATTGCGGATGTGTTGACCTTGTTAAAGGCATCCTCTATGTCCAGGAAAGTAACCATTGTGTACTCTCCATATTGTAGGGATCGTGCGATGTGGCTACTCAGTGAACGCAGAGCCGTTTACGCCGACTTTCCTTTACAGTAGGCGTTAACAGAAGTCTTGGATCAATTTCAGCTCGTATATGGATATCAACCAGTCGTTTTAGAGTTTTCAGAAGTAAAGATGGTAGAATTATAGGTCTGAGGTCCTTTGGGACAACATGAAAACATTTTACGACTTTGGGAATGAAAACTACATTGACTTCTCTCCATGACAGTGGAATGCTACATAGTTCCTCACAATATTTTCCAGCGAATGCAGAGTAATATCTGAGGACCTCTGTAGCTCGGCAGGTATTATACCGTCCGGACCAGCAGACTTGTATGGTTTGAAGCTATGCAGCGCCTAGAGCGGTTTGTCTCTTGTAATCAGACCATGAATTTTGGTCCTGGTTGCAGTAGGCCTGTTTGGGTTGCTAATGGCCGCGAATTGGGAGCTATCTGGAAAGTGGGTGTCCAGTAGCAAGTTGAGTGATTCATCACTTAAGGTTGTCCAAGAGCCATTTCAAACAGTTAGGCATCATAGGATTTGTAGAGAGGATTTTTCTTAGCCGCGATACCTCAGAGGTTGCCATGGTTTTGTCACAGAAGGACCTCCAGGATGGTCGCTTTGCCTTCCTCAGTTCTTTTTTGTATAATTTGAGGGATTGTTTGTATGAGTCCAAGTCAGTTACTTTTCTTGCGCTTTTTGCTAAGTTGAAAAATTTTCTGCAAGTGATTCTAAGCAGTCCCTGTGCTGATGTCCATGAGTGCGGCTTTTTCTTGCCTCTGGGTTGCATATGAGTGCAGGAAGCAGCCATAGCCTAATAGAGAGATAAGGTGAATTTCTTGACTTTCATATCAAGATCGTTGGTGTCACGCGGGGGACTTGAGAGTTCAGAGGATAGGATAGTTTCTGACAGTATTCGTCTGTATTTTGGGCAATCAGTTTACCGATAATTCCAGAATGCTGGTTGGCTTGGAGGAGCATTACTCAGGCTGAATTGGATGTATCTGTGGCCTGAAAATGAGTGTTCAGACTATACCATCCAGTACGTTAGCATTTGAGTGATGCTGTCGGAGACAAGAGTGATATCTAGCACTTCCTGTCGGTTTCTTGTTATAAAAGTTGGCTTAGTACTTAAAATTTAATCAAAAAGTGACTCACTTCTATCGTTGATGTCGGTACTGCCCCATATCGTGTGATGAGCGTTAGCGTCTTCCAGCTTCCAGTACCACCCTTTCTAGGTTATCACCAGAGAGAGGGCCCACATGATCGTGGCCAAGGTATGCCGATGCCAGTCAGTAGGAGCATTTGGCAGTTTCTACACAGTCTAAAGTAGGTATACAGCCATGTGTTCAGACTATTGCTGTTTCGTCTTTAGAAATGTCGGTTTCAGTCAGTTTCATACAGTGAAACATTCGAGAAGGACGCTATTTGAGGAACGTTTGTTTTTTTATCGATAATTGTGCTAACTTTTTTTTTTGTTTCGTGTGTTATTAGTTCGTCGCAAAAGGGACACGTACATACAGCAAGAAGCCGAAAATATCTGGAAGAAGACCGCTGGATCGACACGAGTTAGAAGCACCAAGTGAAATGAATGCTAGTCCATCCGCAAAAAAATTAAAGCAATCGGAAAATATGTACGATATTGAATTGAATCCAGGTATTTCAAACGTTGTCTTTTGTAAAGTATGCAAATCGCAAGTGAAATTTGCGGAAAGTGGTAAGCGCGGTTTGCGATTGAAAATAGTAGTGTCCTGTGAAAAATGTGTACAGACTGAGGTACCTAGTAGTCCAATTATTGAAAAAAGCTATGAAATAAACCGTGGAAGCGATTACTGGGAATTGGTTTGCACAGATTAAAATAGTTTTGTGCATTCATGGAATCACCTCTATGATAAGGTTGTCAAAAGAATTTCAACTGCAACTGCGCCAGCGTAAGGTGAGACAATTATTTCTATTGAAAAAGGAGGAAATGAATTTATGGTATCAGGCGATGGTTCGTGGTTTACGTCCTTGTTTAGCTTAGTGACTCTTATTGGGAATTACAGTGCAGAAATTATAGACTGCACAGTGAAATCAAAATACTGAAATCAAAGTACTGGAAGAATTAAAAAGATACGGAATGGACACAAAATCCTAAAGATAAGTGCAATGTGAATCACGATTGATTAGCAGGAAATATAGAGGTCGATGCAGTTGTTGAAATGTTTCAGCGATCCGAAGCTTTGCACCGGGTAAAATATGGTACACCCATTATATTGGTGACGGTGATTCTAAGACTATTAAAGGCATTGCTAATGTAAAGCCCTATGAGAATGTGACAGTAGTCAAGAAAGAATGTCTAGATAATTTGAAAAAATAATAAAAACGGTCTCGGTGGAAGGGACAAATTGACGGGCAAACTAATAGACGAACTCTCTATTTATTATGGATTAGCCATTCGTAGAAACTGTGATTCAGTTGAAAACATGAGAAACAGTATATGGGCTACACTCAATCATAAATTATCTACTGATACAAAACCGCAGCACGATAAATGTCCGATCGGAGAAGATTCATGGTGCTCATGGCAAAAGGCTAAAGTTACAAATAGTTTGGCTGAGTAGAAACATAAGCAGCTCTTCCAATTGAAGTGTGCGACGCTATCAATCTTCTTACTCGATGCATCGTCTGTTATACTCAAAACTATGACGAAAGTTTTAATTCGACTATGTTGGCATATCTATATCCATTTCTAGTGGTAAAACTGTGTTGGATATAGCTATGGCTATTGCAGTTTGAGTGTACAATGACGACTTTGCTTCGCTGTCTGAAGCTGCAAAAGAGTGGAGGATCGCATTAAAATTCAATAGAAAAGAAATGGAAGAACGGCACACTAATCTAGAAGGTCATTGCGGGTTGAAGGTATTACAAAATTTTTCAAGACTTTCTATAACTTAAAATTTTAAACGCTTTTGTCTCAAAACTGCATTTTTCAAGTTGCCCGCACCCATAACTTGAACAATTTTCAACCAATTCGCTTCAAATTTTAACTAGATCTTTAAAAATATATTGTAATTGTCGAAATAAGTACGTTTTATATGGCATAGTTCATTTGTTATTAACAATTTTCTGGCAGTTCTTCTGCGAATTTTGCAAGTTTGATTTGCTCAGCGTCTAGCTCTTCTGGCCTACCCGAATGAGGTTCATTCTCTAGGTCAAAATTGCCATTCGTAAACTTTGCAAACAACAGCTTCGCCATTAGGGTGGTCATTATATTACATTTTTTCCTTAACACGCTTAATATTTACACAATTGTCAATTTTAATTTTGGTGGGGTCGAGGGCCCCCATTTATTCTGCTTAATACAAGCTATAACTTAAAATTAAACTTACACTTAAAACTAAGGTTTTAACGCCCAATGCGCGGTTTTTTGATCAGATCAATGTTGCCGTACAGCTCGTAAAGTTCATCGTTGAATCGTCTATTTCAGAACCCGTCAACACATACGGGACCAAATATCTTACGAAAAATTTCGAAACCATAGAGCAGGACTGGGGGTCTTATATAGAGTTTCCTTGGTTGTTCGGATGAGGGCCTCACTTAAGAGGGCCTTCTCAACCCAAAGAAACAGCTATTGACAAGCGTTATTCTTCGTTTGATTTCTGAAGAGATGTAGTTTCAGAGAGCCGAGGTAGACAAAGTCCCTTACTACCTCAAAGTTATAGCTGCCGATTGTGATATTCTGGCCGATTCGTCGATGTTGGGTGTCCATTCTTATTGACAGCATATAACATACCTTGTTTTGCCCAGTGACAGCTCGCTGTGTTCTACCAATGATATCAATATCGTCCGCGTATGCAAGCAATTGAGCAGACTTTTGAAAGTTCGTACCTCGTGTGTTGGCTTGTGAGTTTTGCACAATTCTTTAAAGTATGATGTTAAAGTAGTCACATGACAGCTCGTCGCCTTGCCTAAATCATTTTTTGACATCAAAGGTATCGGTTAAGTCGTTACAGACTTTGATGTAGCAGCGAGCTTTCTCCATCGTCATCCTGCACAAGCGGACGAGTATGGCAGGGATGCCAAAACTAGACATGGCTCTGTATAGCTCGACTCTGTAGATGCTGTCATATGCGGCTTTAAAATCGATAAAATGGTGGTGAGCATCGATCTGAACTTCTCGAGTTTTCTCCAGCATCTGCCGTAGGGTGAATATTTGGTCAATTGTAGGCTAACCGGGTCTAAAACTGCACTGGTAGGGTCCAGTCAGATCGTTGACATAAAGGTTTCAGGCGTTCGCACAAGACAGTGGACAAGATATTATGCCATATGCGATGTTTTGGAGACTGATAGCTCTATACTATAGTTGGCGTAGTTTAGACGGTCTCCTTTCTCGTGAACCGGGTAAACGATGTTGAGATTCCACTGATCAGGCATACATTCATCCGACAAAATCTTGGAAATAAGTTGCTGTATGCTCTCTGCCAAGTCATCTCCAAATAGTTCGGAATAGTTCGGCGGGTAGGCCGTCCGGCCTGGCAGTCTTGTTCAACTTCACTTAGATATTGCTATCCTGAGTTTACTTTGGCCAGGCTCGCTCTGCCTGATAGCGGAATTTGTGTCGTCTTCGCCGTTTAGCAGTCTGCATAAACGGTTTTTCCATATCCTCAGCACCGACTGTGATTCTACTAGAAGGTTTCCTTGTTATTACAGGTTTCTGTTCGGGTCCTTCTACTCTACACGTTCTTTTCACTTTTTGGTAAAACTTCCGAACATTATTTCTGTAGTAGCACCTCTTTATTTCCTCGATCGCGTGCTTCTCATGCTCATTCTTTTTTCCCTGGAGAAGCCGATGTTCTGCCTTCCTGCGCCGCTTTGTAGGCATATTGTTTTGCTGTATATGCTTGCTGGCACTCTTCATCAAACCAGGTGTTTCGTGGTAGTGGACGGGTGAAACTTAGCACGTCGGTTGCGGCATTTCTGATGGGTTCTCGGCATATAAGCCGACTGGTCTTCAGCATTTGATGCTGGCTGCAAAGAACTTCTCAAGAGGTTAATGGATAAGAGATAGGCAAAGGTTCTGGCGGCTTGTTGCGATTGCGGCCGTTCAACGTTAAATCTCCTCATAGTGTTTCCCCGTTGATGTGGCGTCTGAGATATCCGTAGAACTACCTTGGCTGCAACTAGGTAGTGGTCCGGGTCTATGTTGGCCGCTCTGAATGTTCGGACATCTAAAATACTTTAGAAGTGCCTTACGTCGATCGTAACATGATCAATGTGGTTGACAGTTTGCTGATCTGGTGCCCGCCACCAGAGGCGAGGAAACTGTGTGCTTGCAACAGTAATGTTACGTCCCGCGGCGAAATCGATTAGCCTAAGTCCGTTTCTAGACGTGATGTCGTGTAGGCTATGTGCTACCAAAGATGTCCTCCTTTCCAATTTTGGGATTAAAGCCGCCTAGGACGATTTGAACATCATACATCGGTACATTGTTCGTAGGTTTTGCCGAGAAACTCGTAGAAACTTTCTGGATCGCATATGAGGCTATTTTAGCGAATTATGTTTGATACGGATTGTTATAAGACGTTCACTCACGTGTCGAAAGCTGAAGACTTCTTGCCTAAGTCTGCCGCTTGCACCAACTCCGGATCCAACTAGACGATGCTTACGTTCCCTATAGCAATCACCGTAGGAAACATCACAATTTTTCGTCCTTCATTTGCCCGGCCCATTTCACCACACTTCTACACTTCCAATGGCGGTGATTATTCGGCTACACACGGCCTTGTCAAAGTCCGACCATTCCATGTTCAGATCCGAAAGTCGTTGTCCTTTGTTCGTTTTGCAGGGTCGTCAACAGTGAATCCGTCCTTATCGGTCGCTTCGTACCAATTACTTTTTTACGTGGTTGGGCAGTCCCTTTTTACTACCACTGGGACCAAGGGGGCCGGACCAAATTCCGGGGCCAGTAACTCGCTTCGGGGTCCCTATAGACCTGGTATTCAAATACGTTGAAGCAGTTAATCTAGAGATAGCACTAGTTCGTCATAACTGGAACTATGGATGCCACCGTTGATTCCATCCTTAGAATTCGTCCGCTGCCGCCCGGAAACAGGAGAAAAGACCTTAGTGGGATGGCACTCACTCGTCATATAGTGGTGTGAAATCACTTAAACATATGGAACCACAGATGCGTTTATTCCACACCCATGGTTCCTGAATAGATATTACTCGTTTGTGGGGTTTTGTATTCAACACGGAAGGCCTCTTACACAGGGATGCAGTAGCAGACTTGGAATGTTGAAGGTTGATTTGAGTACACGGGTATTAGGGTGGTCCTCTCCTATCCGCACTCATTTGGAGACAAAGTGGAAGTTAACCTTTCCATAGTTTTGGAACTTTTCACTGTCGAATCCAGGGTTCTGAGTATGAAGGCGCATAAGAACATCTCCCGTTTCCTTAGGTTGCTCCGGAACCCAGAAGATGGCGCTCGTCAGTTTGGGTTGTCTGAAAACCTTGAACGTTTTAGTATCCAGGGGTGGGATTTTCGGCACAGACTTGTTTAAACATTCAAAAGTTCGCTGCGTGAACCACTTCACTCTAAGAGTTCCATTCTCCATATCGTAGCCTTCTGGTTTCATGCAAACCTAGTCTGCTTTGGTTAGCTCCCACAGTTGATCGACACAGTTTTTGCACTCAGCGTCGTTTAGACTGTTGTCATTGCCTTGCCGTTTTTTTTTATATAATTGCCTTGCCTTTATAACGGCCTTGCCGTTGCCAGAGATGAGATAGCGGCATCCTTTCAGGTGAGTCGGTCTCGTCTCCTTTCGAGGTTTTCTTGAAGGTTGGTTTTCCAGCGGCATCCAAGTCCCGCCCACCAGAACCGGAGTTGTTTCTCAGAGTTAATTTCACCGCATTAGTAGACTTCCGTCGATCACAACTACGACCTTTGCTGATTGTAGCACGGCCTTGTCCTGACATCGTGTGCGTATGAAACCATTGCTGGTTTTCTTTATGTCGATGTTTTGATTTGTTTCATGCGATATCCGACCACTGGAACTGCAGCCTTTGTTTGTTGCAGCACCGGTTCATTAGGGTAGCGTGCGTGGAGAGATCCATCCACAGAGGGAGTGCCGTAAATTTTCTTCCTCTTGGCCCTGTTCGGGAAAGAAGAATAGAGCGCAGTTCCAGATCTGAGAGGTTTTTTCTCTTCTCTCGGCGCTGGAGAAGTAAGACTTTTGGCGCGACAGCACTTGTCGTCTCTTTGCGCCATGCGTTTGCCCTATGTTTCCGTTTCCTCTTCAACTGCCATAGTCCATCAGAAGGAGAACGGATTTTGGTAGGGAGTGGTGCGATGGAAGTCAAAGACGGTAGGGTTTGGATAGATTTTTCGTAGCATACTGGAGATTGGTTCGTTTGCGCCATGGGAGGTGTGGTGGGTTGGTTGATAAAAGAAACGTGGGGTACGTAGATTACGGGAGCTAGCGTTGAGGAAAATAGGGTTGTGAAGGGACGCGCATTCAACGTGACTTGAAAGGAATCGATGAATGAAGAGAAAGCCGGCTGCACCTCTGCGTTCCTCAAGGGGGTCCGAATAAAAGGATCGTCCCAGGGCATACCTCGAAGAAAACGGCGCTGGATGCTTTCGATTCTCGAGATATGAACACAATCATATTAGGCCTACACTTGAATGGCGTACTCTAGGAGGGGGCGAACAAAAGTAATATAGAGGGACCCGGTCACGTATGGGCTGGTGAATTCTTTGGGCCACCGTTTTACAAAACCTAGTGCAGAGCTGGCTTTAAGGATTATTCCATCCATACGTAAACGGAAGTTGAGCTCCCGATCACATAAAATGCTGCAGTCGCGAAGGGATTGAATGGAGGAGATAGATTGGTTGTGAAGATCGTAGTCGGGGAAGAGGTTGGTGCCGCATGGTGATGGATTGGCATTTTGGGATATTAAGTTCCAAACAAGTTTTGAGGCACTAGATCGAAAAACTATCAAGGTCTTGTTGAAGGAGGAAGGAGTCATGGGGTGAGGAAATGGTTTTGAAAAATTTGGTATCGTCGCGTCGGCGTAAAGGGAGACAGACGAGAGTTTGATGATCCGATCGAGATCATTTATAAAATAAAAAGAATATAATATAAAAAGAATGGTACCGAGATGGCTGCCTTGTGGAACTCCAAAGGTGTTAAAAAATGGAGACGAGTGGGCTGACCTAAAACGAACACTAAACTCGGCTTTCGAGGTAAGAGGATGTCCATTTTAACAGTATGGGTTCAAAACTTAGGGCAGAGAATTTGAAGAGTATTAGTCGATGGGACATTTTATCGAAGGCCTTGCTAAAATCGGTTGCAACTACATCGACTTCGTTGCCATTCTCTCGGGCAGAGAGGACAAAGGACACGAATTCAACGAGATTTGTGGTGATTGACCTACCCTTCAGGAAGCCATGTTGTCAAGGGGAAATAAGTGATTTGCATTGGAAGCTTAGAGCTTTATACAAAATACTATATGTACTTTCGAAGAGTTGTGGCGTGTGGTGTATTCTTTGATCCTTTCTTATTTAGCGGGGCTATGAAGGAGGTTTTCCAAGCCTGAGGAAATTCTCCTTGTAAAAGGGATAGACGAAAGAGATAAGAAAGGACAAGGGATAGAAAGGAAGAAAATTGTTTAAGAAATATGGCAGGGAGGCTATCTGGGCCGGGTGCGAATCCGTCATTAAGTTGGTGTAACTTATATCTATTCGATATAAAATCGGTCCACGGTATGAAAGGAAGTGGAGGTAATTAAAATAGGATGGATCTGATAGAAAGGAGCCATTGATGAAGAATTGTTTGAAAAAGGTGCAAATAGGTTGGCAATGGTGGGTGGATCGGTTGTGACTTGAGGGAAGGAGACTAGCCATCGGAAAAAGGACATAGGGTGGTTTATAAGGTTGACTTGTGCATTATTAAGGTAACGCTGGTTAAGGGAATCATAAAATTCGGTGAAATGAAAATTGGCACTAAGATAGTTGGAGTAGTCGGAAAAGCATCTGGTGCGAAGGAAACCAGCCCATGACTTGTTTCTCGTATTTCGTAAGGAACGAAGCTTGCGATTATACCAGGGAGGACTAGTGATGTTTTAAGGCGGGAAAACGGAACGTAAAGGGAAAAAGTATTAAATATTTCTCTATAAAAAAATGGATAATTCATCATTTATACTTAGGTTGTGAAAGTTAGATGGGGATGTGCTGAGATAGATACTGATTTTGTGAAAGTTTGCTTTATGAAAGTCGTTGGATGAGAGAGTTGTGAGGGGAGTGGGCTGAACAGAAGAACTATGAAAAAACGTGAGAAGAAGGTTATCATATAGTTATCAATTGTTGAGAGAGATGCAACTACAAGAGCACTTCATTGTCTCTTGTACATTTTTTTCAAAGTTTCTCTTGTATACAAACATTGTATGTTTCTTCTAAGCAAACTTAGGTGACGTTTTTAAATAAAATAAACTTCATGTGTCAATTGAGCCTTTAAATATGTAGTTCTCGGTTGGTTGAATTGTTACCAATTAAACAAAGAAAATTAAAATGCCCCGTGGAAAATTGTTTTTGGTTGATTCTACGAAAAGTCAAATCCTCGGCTGTAAATTCTCATCAAAACGTGATGCACTTAGTGTTTTGTTTTATAATATGCGAAAAGTGAAGTTAAGTTGGGCAAATGGTGTTAGTTTGGTCATCGATGAGCGTTTAATTTTCAGAAAAAAGGCAAGAATTCCTACTCGTGATCGATGTCATTGCTTAAAACAATTAAGAAAACTTTACGAAGAGCTGCGGAACACTGAAAGAAGTAAAAATAAAAATACTGAGACATCATAAAAAAAGAAACAGTTTTTTTTTGGAAACCTGAAACGATTTATTTGATATCCACACGCAACTGCCTTGGACTTGATAAAGATAGAAGGGGATACAAAATTTCTACTCTTACAAAGGCGAAAAGGTCGACCTAGTTGCATGCTTGGAATGGATCTGAAACTTACATGTATCGAAAAAAGAAAGGAAGCTCGTGACATGGGTATAAAGCAATGAACTGAGGCTCAAAATTCATCCTACTCGCATGAAGGTTGGTAGTAAATTTTATAAAGGGTGTTTTGTTTTAGAGGTATACAAATTCAATATGAAATAAAACACTTGGAGCCAATGTTAATGTCTATGATATTAGCTTTATTTAATTGATAATTTTATGCCATTAGTGTTTAAATATAACATCGGGCATATGCGCGCCACGGCTAGATCGAATGAATAGCAATCGTGAAGTCCAATTTTCGGCAACTTTATCAAGCAACTGGGGCTTAGACTAGTAAGTTCACATACCCCCAAAGAAAGTAATCTAAAGGTGTGAGATCACAGGATCGTGGAGGCCAGCTCACATGTCCAATACGCGAAATTATGCGCTCAGCAAATCTTTTCCGCAATAAATTGATGGTGTTGCGCCCCGTGTGGCATGTTGCGCCATGAAACCAAAGCTCTGTCACGTCAATGCCATTCAACTGAGGAACGAAGAGGTCAGAAATCATGTTCCTATAGCGGTCTCCATTGACTGTAATATTCTGGCCGGCATCGTCCTTAAAGAAATATGTGCCGATGATACCACCAGCCCATAAAACACACCAAACAACGAGTTTTAATGGGTGTAGGGGCGTCTCGACAAAGGCTTCTGGGTTTTTTCCATTCCAAATTCGGCAATTTTGCTTGTTTACATATCCATTTAACCAAAAATGGGCCTCATCGGAGAACAAAATTTTGCGTTGAAAGCAAGGATCAGGCTGAATCATGTTTTCGGCCCATTCACCGAACCTACGACGCATATAATGGTCACGCGGTTTCAACTCTTGTACAAGCTGGATCTTATAAGCCAAGGTCTTCCCGTAAAATCGTTCACAAAGTGGATTGGCATAGTTCAAATTGTTGTGCACGCTGGCGAATCGACTCATTCGAATTCTCCTCAGCACTGCGCTCCAGAACGGCAATAACTTCGCACTATTTGCCGTCTTTGGGATCCGTACTATCCACTACTCACTATAGTCTATGTGATGCGAAAACGATTAATCGTGTTCCGAATAACTTGCTCAGATGGACAATTATGTCGACCACAAAATGGACGTAGCGTACGATAAGTTTGGCGAACCGAGCCATGGATTTCAAAATAAGTTTGCACAATTTGCAGGCGTTGTTAATCCAGAGGAACTTGAGGATGAAAATAATTTTGGTTCTGACCTAGCAGTTCCAGGGCCGTCATGCTCGAAAAGGATAGATATTTTAGCTCCCAGACTTTCGGCAGCACTTGATAGATGCAAGACATATGCCGTTCACCGCTTGACAGCTTATTTAGAAGCCACTTCTTTAGATCCTTCCAAATTTGTTATCAATTGCACTTCAACAGCAAGTAAAAAAAAAATATTTATTGACTTCGGCTTAAGCTTTCCGGTAGTAAATTGGGACTAGTGCAAGCATTTTCATCTAACAACGGAGCATATGTCTTCTTAGAAAATAAAGTTGGTCGAGACATACATTACTTACCTTGCAGGCATCACGTTTTTCAAATTCTTCTTCAAGGAGTTCTTATCGGATCTAAGTTTGATACATTTTCTTATCCTGATATCCCTTTGTTTAAAAGATTCAAAACACGATGGAAAACAATTGATATGCGACAATTTTGTGTGTGGTCAATAGACGCAAAGGCTGTCAGTGTCCTGGCAGATGTAAGGCAAGAGATCCTGTTGTTTGCAATGTCAAAGCTGGAAGATAATTTTTCTCGTGATGACTACAAGAGTTCTTAGAGTTTATTTATTTAGGGGGAACTCCTCCAGGTGAACTTCAATCTCGGGCACCAAGAACCTATCATTTGGCTCGGTGGGTGACAAAAGGAATTTATTGCCTTAAAATACTATTTCACCATCAAGTCAAGCTCACAGCCAAAGACAAACATGCTTTATCCACAATTTTGCTGTTTCATTGTCAAATGCCAGGTCCAATCTTGGTTTTGTGCCCCAAATGTTTTGCAGCACTTTTGAATGATATTTATTTTCTAAAAAGACTTAACTCGTATAAAGAAGATGCCAAAATTATAGCAGATATTGCAATAAAGAAATTTATAAATCATTTATGGTACCTGAATGAGGATGTTTTTTTTCTATGATAACTTTTGAAGAAAACAAAAAATAATGTTAAAAGTTTTGGAAGATGATAAACAAAAGAAGTAAAAAAGAAATTATGTTTGAAGCCAGCTGTTATTTCGCATTTTATTACTAGACCTTGTAAAAATATGCTCAAACAATCTTGAAAAATACATGCAAATATGCACGAAAAATTGACGGAATATGCTCGAAATTATGCTCAAAAAACAAAAAAAAAAAGAAGCTAAACATGCCTTTTTTTATTCTGGCTCTTCTTCTAAAATAAGTGAACTATTACATACTTTTGAAGGTTTTCAAATAAAAATGATTTGCGCCTTTCACAGAAGACCAGCTTGTATGCAGGGAATGAACGGTCGACGTCGATAAAAGTCGTTGGCGAATACTTGAACATCGCCGTCTCTGCCGGAAAGAGTTTTTGGTTGTGCTCATTGTCGCTGATCTTTCCATCGTACAACACATCTCTTATTTGTCTGATGGTTTCGTAGCCAACATTGTGTGCCTTCAGCTTGCCTACGAATTCTTTCCGTCTGAGCAGATTCATTTTTGACAAAACTGCTTCATTTACCTCAACACTATCGTTTAATTCCAGCCCTTGTGTTTCCAGTTTTGTAATTTCACTGACGATCACAGCGAAATTGGTTTTGATGTAGGCTAATTGCGACTTTATTTAACGTGAGGCAAACAGCTCTTGAGCTTTTTCGATTGAAGCAGCATCGTTTGCATCAAATGAATCAATAGCTGAGCGCACAGCTTCAAAATTATCGCAATAATATGTATACTACCTTGGTCAAAAAGTTCCCGGAATGTATTCAAGAAATTGGAAATATAAGTTTACTATGTATATTCATCTAAATCTATATTGTCCCCTTCAGAGTAATCCCCATCAACTGCAACACACTTATGCCAGCACTTGATCCAATCCTCAAAACATTTTTTATATTCGGTTTTCGGTATATCAATCAGTGCTTCCTGCGATTTTTCCATTACTTCCTCTCGGCTGTTGAAACGTGTTCCCCGTAGTGGTTTTTCAACTCGATTGAACAGAAAGAAGTCACAGGGAGCCAAATCAGGTGAATGGGCATAGTTCAATGGCTGTTGGATGGTATTTGTTGCATTTTTCGTCAAAAAATTACGAATAATGATAACGCGACGGTGCGTTATCATGGTGCAAAATCCACGGGTTTTCTACCCACAATTCTGGTCTTTTTATCCGAATTGTTTCACGCAAACGTCTCATAAAGCCCAAGTAATACTCTTTGTTTACTGTCTGGCCTTCTGGCAAAAATTCATGATGCACTACACCGTTGTAATCCATGAAAACCGTGAACATTGCCTTCTTTTTTTGACTGAAAACGACGTGGTTTTTTTGGTCTCGGCTCTTTTGGTGAGCGCTGTTCACTTGCCTGATGTCTGGATTGCGTGTAATACTCATAAACTCACATCTCGTCTCCAGTAATGATCCTTTTGATGAATGTGGGATCGGATTCAGCTTCGCAAATCATCTCTTTTGCGACGTCAACACGGTCTCGTTTTTGCGCGAAATTGAGGTCTTTTGGCACCAACTTTGCTGCTACACGACGCAAACCCAAATCATTAACCAAAATGTCTTGGATGGATCCATAGGCAATGTTTAACTCCTCTGTTATCTCTCCGATGGTTAATTTGTGGTTATTGACTAGGTTATTGACGAGTACTTCATCAATGTTTTCGTCGGTTTTCGATGTCGATGGTCTGCCACTGCGTTCATCATCTTCGATTGACTCACGACCACTTTTGAACCGCTCGTGCGACTGGTAAACGACCGTTTTCTTTAGAGAATCGTTGCCGAAACACTTTTCCAACATTTCCAACGTTCGCACACCCTTAAATCCGTTTTTTACGCAAAATTTAATACAAAAGTTCGTTGTTGCAAATTTAAATCTATTTCTAAAACTGCAAAAATCGCCAACACACACAGAGATAGATGTACTCTTGGCTGCGTAACTTTTGCAAATGTCAAGCTATGACGCTAAAATTTAGAGGGAACAACAGATTTACCAACTTAACAAAAAAACCAGAACTCAAATCGGAACAATGGGAGCGCCACACGGTGGTGTGGTCTTGAACTTTTTGATCAAGGTAGTATTGCTGCTTGTAGCCAAGTACCACGTCGAGTAAATATAGTATTGGTTCGGGTGGTAAAGGCAATCTCGGACATACCGTTCTGAATTTGAGTCGTCGCGTTGGTACCTGGGGTTGAATTGAATATGCAATAACAATACAATAACAATAAGAGCACTAAATGTATATCTTCACGAAAATGCCTTTAATTTTGGCGACCAAATCGTTGACAATTGGAAATGTGCAAAACCGTATACAAAACAAGGTGCGTGTAACATTTTCCGAAATAATGTTTGCAATGAACGCATAGAACTGAGCATATTACACAGCGGCATCCGTCACAGGCGAAAGAGCTTTATCGTATTATATTCCTATATTCGACAAAATAGATCAAAAAACGTTTACCACTTGTAATCCTATTCACAATATCTCGTCATAATTTTACCTTGTGGATACAACAATGAAAGCGAATCAACGAAAAACGCAGAAACACAACTGGAATTTGCACTTTCCAATATTCCCACATTCAGAATAAAAAAGCATTTTCCTCGTTCTAGACTGTCTTCTTCCACACCTTCCATCAATCCGAATACAAAGTTTGCGACGAATCGTTGCTTGCTGTCTTGAGTCTCGTTCAAAGCTATCTAAATGCGAACGAGTCGAATAGTTCATCTTCGATTTGTCACACAAGGCTTTATTGTTTCAAATCTCGTGTATTGACATTCGTCACATCATAGATGTACCGGTAGCAGCATGAATGGCAAGGATTCCTATTCGCTCACTCGTACGGAGCCATATTGTAGGTGTAGTGAGTGCACATGCGACAAATCGAAGCTTACTGAATATTGGCAAGTGTTGTCGTTTTCGCAGTATGTTTGTTTTCTGTTTTTATGTTACAATAAAAATCGGTTAAATGTAGACTTTCTCATACTAAAAATTACTGAAAATCGGTTAAATATACAGGATTTCTGGAAAACGGTTGAATATGCATGCACGTCCAAAAATCGCTAAAATCTGCAAAATCTGCATGCTTGCTGCTTGAGCATATTTTTGCGAGGTCTATTTATTACTAAGAATCTTCAATCTGAACTATTGCCAGCTAAATCTATGGAAATGTTTGAAGGGTTTGGCTTATCTACAATCTTTTTCATATTAATCCAATATTATGGAATGACCAACCAGATTGTGTGCAAGAAAATGAAATTGGATCATTAAAAGTAGTCAATGATACAGCTGAACATGGCATTAAACTCATGGAGGAGTTTAATATAAAACGCTCTAAAAACGAGAATCAGAAGCAATTTC
Source organism: Volucella zonaria (assembly GCA_963966105.1). Taxonomy (NCBI): domain Eukaryota; kingdom Metazoa; phylum Arthropoda; class Insecta; order Diptera; family Syrphidae; genus Volucella; species Volucella zonaria. The sequence continues at coordinate 112,535,482 of OZ014531.1, forward strand.
TTCTTCAAGTTAATATTTTTTTTCTTTTGTTTAAAAGAATTAATAACTTGTCTTGACAATTTTAGATTCTAAATTTAGATTCTAAATATTTTAATCAAATTCAAATTTTTCAAACTGTGCAAAATGATCGCAAGAAATACCCAGGATGCAGCCGAAAAACTCTCAAAACTCATTATGATAACTAGATTTACTTATTTATTTATATTCTTTAGTTTTAAAAAATATTTTGTTAAAATCATATAATTAATAATTTTTTTTCTATTATTTTCAATGGAAATGTCGCTTTAAAATAAATTTGAAACATTGATTGAGTTTTTATCGTCTTATTTTCCATTGGAGACGATTTTTTGGATTTCATTTTTATATACGTTTTTAACATAGTATATAGGAACAAAATAGTATGGTGCTCAAGAAAAACAAACGAAGTTTGTTGCACATTTTGGATTTCTCTAGTGGCTTCACTTCCATTCTGGTTTTTCCGGAACAAAAACAATAAAATATGCCGAATATGCTCTTCCGGCAGAACCATTTCAAAGTTCAGTTAAAAATGCTTAGAATGATGTGAAAACAACGAAATCTGCAGAATGAATTAGCTATATATTCCAAATAATAATTTCAATAACCGTTTCAGCATTAAATTAGTTTTGTGCATTTTATGGCGATGCCAACTAGCCAAACAACATTCAGGTAATTCTCTTTCAATTTGCGCAATTCAGAATGGCACTGGCAATTCGTTTCGCTTGTAAACAGATATAATGCCCAAAACGAATGCATTTTCCAGCTAATTGAGATAGAACTTGCCAGTCACACGTTACACATTACTCACCCACGATAAGCTTTTCCTCCAGCGCTGTTGTTCTTTCATGTCTCTGGTAATTATTAGCCACCTCATTGCATTGATAAGGTCCAACAGCCCACTAATTGAACTAACAAAAACAAGCGTAAAAATGTCATTTCCTGTCGCCTGGCAAATCATATTGTACATAGGCACTTGTAGTGCAGGGTCTCCCCCCCTGTGTCCCATCACCTTGTCAAAATTCTTAGAACTCATCTTACTGTGACCAATATGACCAATCCGACCACAAACATCTGAATCAATTGTGACAAGTTAACAGTGACCGAGACTGGTTTTTGGAAGAGGACGCGTTTTTGCTCGAAAAATAAGACTAAAACGAATGAAACAATTTTTTTTTTTTGTAAACCTGACAAAGGCACTGCACTGTGACCTACTGTCTTGCCTGACAACAATAACAGCCCGAAAGAAAGAAAACTCATACTCAAAGATACAAGTATGTTACTCCCATACGGATACATCGGTCAAGGAGGAGAGAAAATACTCGTAACTCAATAAAACGCAATTCTCATCTGAAGGGTATCCAAATGGAATTCCCATTTTTCTCCTACTCCTCTGTGATTTGTTGATGGGAACCATTTCATCGTCACTGCCCGATCGTGTTTTCTGCTATAGTCTTCCGTGAAAACGGTTGCAAAAAAAAAAAAAAACAAAAAGCAGCAAAAAAAATCTGTTTTCATCTGACGTAATTTTCTCGGAAGTCGATGGACTTTGGTAATGTTGTCGTGCGTCGATCGGTTCAGCCGCCAGCCAACGAACAGGGGTCCATCTTTCGATTGACCCACATTCCCGATGAATAATAAACAAACTCATCTCGTGCATTCAGCATTCAGCATTCAGCATCCGACATTCAACATCTGTAGCTACATCTTCTGTAGTTTCATTTGTAACTTCACTTGTGGATGCACCTTTTGGTGTACGGAGTATCTGTAACCGCGTTTGTGTATCTTTTCCTGGTCATTGTCTGGTGCCGTTTTATGGCAGAAAGTAGAGAGAGATGTATTATCTAAATGGAGATAGTTTGACGCTTAGATTGGGATGCGAGCATTTTTAGTGTTATTACCCTGTATGCATAATTATTAGAAAGCCTCACATCTACTGCATGGTCAATAAATATTAGAGCTTATCAGTTCCAGAGGAGAGTCACCGAAGATTTCTTTGAATGATGCAATCCCTGCCTCTGATTGGTGAGAAGGTACTCGTAGGCTTTCTTTTCAAGCTCAAAGCCAAAATCTACTGCTCGACTAGACCTAAATTCTTTGTTTCTTCGGTTTTTTTTTTGTTTTTTTTTTGGTATTTGATTGAATTTCACGGTGAAAGATGCATCAAGATCGAATGATATGCATCTGATATCTCATATGCTAATCAACGTGACATGGGATGAGAGTGAAAAGTCGATGATCCACGCGATATTCACGTGAATTTTAAGTGTATCTCGATAGGAGATTTTTTGAAAACGTGTCAACCAGATTTAGATGTAGAATACGACTATACTCGTATGTAGATGCATCTACTTAGCGCCTACGGAATATGTGTCATCATCTAGAGTCACTTATGAGTATCTTGCAACGATTATCGGTCGGTTGTTACTTGGTTAGTTATTCACCGTCCAATTATATGACGATCGAGATAAATGGAATTTTGATTTGTGTTGTAATGTCACACAAGTAAAATTGGAAAAAAAAAAATAACCAACAGATATTTATCGTAGTTAAGTGCGTAGTATGACGAGATGACGAGGAAGTTAAAGGTTAGCACTAACAGGCCTAGTAAATTGATAACTTGGTGCGTGACTGATGAAGTAATTTACAGAGAACACAGGTCATTCTGAAAATAACTTAAGGAAGACAATTGAAAAGGTTAATAAATTGAAAAGAATTTATGAACTATCAATGTATGATTCCTTACATTCCATCTGGCCTACGATGAAGTTATGAAGTTTTTTAAACTATTTCAAATGAAAAATATCTCGACACACAAAGTTTAAAGTTTAATTTAATTTAAGTTCACATGAACTTCGGGGAATGACTACTACCGTATACAGGTGTACTCATCGTCCGAGTCAGCGAATGAATAAGTGGCTAGGCCAAACCAGGCGATTATCTGGATCGTTCTGTCCATACATGCCTTAAGAACTTCCAGGATAGTAGACTATGACAGCTATCTGGAAATTTGACAGACTATCTGCCCCAATAGATACATATATTAGTACGAAGGTTGACAGAAAAGTTTCCGACTGCAACGTAAAGATAGAGTCACTCGTCAATAAAAGCTAGTGAATGCTAGTTGTGCATCTTTTGACAGAAACTTACCGAAGTTTCAGTCATTTTGGACGCGCAGTTTTTAGTTGACAGTCGTTTGAGTGAGTCGATGTGAGTGTTTTTTTGTGAAAATGGAAAAAAATGAGTATCTTGTTTTTGAAAGGCAATACGCCTACGCAAATCAAAAATGAGTTGGACTCTGTGTATGGGGACTCTGCACCATCATTTATCACAGTGAAATTTTGGGCAGCTGAATTTAAACGTGGCCGTAAGAGCTTGGGAGATGATGAACGTTCGGGACGTCCTAAAATTGCAACCGCTGACGATAACATTGCTAAAGTTCACCAAATGGTGTTAGACGACCGCCGGATTAAAGTGAGAGAGATAGTAGAGGTTATGAAAATGTCCAAAGAACGTGTTTGTTACATATTAAATCAAGATTTAGGCATGAGAAAGCTATCCGCGCGTTGGGTGCCGCGTTTGCTTACGTTAGACCACAAACGTGTTCGAATGAACATTTCCAACGCTCTGTTGGCGCAGTTTAGGCGCAATAAATCCGAGTTTTGACGCCGATTGATTACTGTAGATGAAGTTTGGATATACCATTCTACGCCCGAAACAAAAATTCAATCAAAACAGTGGACTGCAAAGGCCGAGCTGGGAAAGTGATGGCGACTGTTTTTTGGAATAGTAAAGGAGTTATCTTAATCGATTATCTTCAAAAAAGGAAAAACCATTACAGGAGCATACTACGCATCATTACTTGCCAAGCTGAAGGCAGAAATTGCGAAAAAATGGCCAAATTTGCAGAAAAAGAAAATCCAGTTTCACAAGACAACGCGTCGTCTCACACCTCAGCGGTTGCCATGGCGAAAATCCATGAATTACGGTTTGAACTGTTAGACCATCCGTCTTATTAACCAGATCTAGCCCCAAGCGACTTCTTGTTGTTCCCTCATCTAAAAACTGTGCTCGGAGGACAGAGATTTTCGTCAAATGAGGAGGCAATCACCTTCGTGAACAATTATTTTGCAGAGCAAAACGCCAAGTACTATTTGGACGGGTTAGAGAGATGGGAGCATCGCTGGGAGAAATGTGTAGAGTTACAAGGAGACTATTTAAAAAAATATCTTGTATCATTGTTCGGTCGGAAACTTTTCAGACAACCCTCGTACTTCAATCCCCAGGTCATCATGAAATAATGACTTACTTAACCCGACGGTGGACCTTTCATTATTACTTACGTTCTATACAAAAATGATTAAATCTAATTTAACAATGATATTTACTTATTCTGGCTTACTGGCTCTTACCGAGCGCTCTAAACCTTACAATCTCATTCAAAGTTTACCTTTCGGCCTTAAAAACTATCTTACAATTAATCTTATCTATCAGTATTACAATATATGAAATTTCTAAGAAAAAGTTTTCTAAAAACTTAGATACCATATCTTTAAATTTTGCATAAAACTTAAAACTATGGCCCTATTCTACTTAACCTACGTTAACTACAATCAGGGTGGTGAGCACTCGTAGCCTCTCGCACCGAGTGGTTACCATACCAATTCCAATTTCTGGCGCCTGGCATTCAGCAACATCATGCACAAGCATCCCCGAGATTTAATCAATGCCATAAATCATCGGTCACTTCTCAGCGCCGCCGCCTTAGAGCCCACTCTCTAGGCATCGATCCAATCCCTGTCCGCAAACGCGAGACTAAAACGGAGGAGCTCCTAAGCATTGCCAACATACTGGTCGTAGATGAGCCGTTTGTCCCTCGCACCGCGGCGGCGGTGGTATCCCTGCTTTGCATTAACCCTTTAGCGTCAATATGGAGAAAAGCCTCTGGCGGGATACAGCCTGTTAGAAGCGTGCTCTCGTAGTACATTTCATTGGGGTAATAAGCCCCAAATATCAGGCTATTATCGTTGGTAATTGCTCTTGCAAGGTGTCTTCGCATCACCTTAATCAGGAAATTGTCAATCCTATTCAGATTAGTCCCATCGTTAAAGGACTTTATTGGGATAATATTTTTTGTGCTCTCATTCTGGTGTTTTGTACAAGCCGAGACAGGTCCTAAGACACTGCCTTTCAAATCCTTTCCATCTGATACGGCGCTACATTGAACCACACGGGACAACCATAGCCTTCTTGTCAAGGCTAAAGCCTTCTTGGCCCCAGCACGACAAGCATCTATGTATATGTTTATCAAAATACAGATACCAAGGTATCTCACTACGCTTCTCACCGCTAATGGCAGTCCGTGCTGTCCAATGATGGCCAAATTTCGCCAGTTATATTTAGTATCCCTAGAAGCCCATCTTAATGGAGTTCTAAACAAAATTGTTTCCGACTTTTGAAAATTGATTTTCAATTTCCAATCGTCGCAATACGCCTTAATATGATCGAAGTCACGTTGCAAAAGGGTATTAATGACTTCGATTTTTGGACTTGATCTGTGCGCCACTAAATCGTCTGCGTACGCTATGCAATGATTGAGGGAACCAACCAGATCACTTGTGTGAATGTTAAACAGTATCTGAGAAATTACAGCCCTCTGTTGTAAGCTGTTTTTAATGTCAAAAATCTTGCTCGAAATGACGTTGTTACATTTAACAACGAAATTCTTTCCCATAAGCATGGGAAACAGGGGTTTCGGCTGGCCCATCCTGGTCAGCTTATAGAAAAGCCCCTCTAACAATACGGTGCCGAAGTCACCGAGGCAGGCACCCGTACACTGGTTCTTGCATTTATTCCATTTTACGTCGAAGACCAGCTTTCACGCAGGATGAATAGTGTCATGCCTCGCCCTAAAACCAAACTGATTAACACGGAAGTTTAAGACCCTTAACAGACCACGCGCGGCTGAACAACTTATGGAGACTGCTCTAAAGCACATATTACCGCAATCCAGGAATTGCAATGGGATGTATAAAAAACTACGACATCTACTACGGCGCCTGCTACAAAGGAGGAAAACAATGCTTATCTGGATGTATGTACTCGTAGATTTTCTATTCGAAGCAGACTTAATAGAAAAGTCAAGCGCCTCCTAACAATCTGCATCAAGCTCAAATTCGGAAATATAAGTCTGATTTGCTTTCATGCCCTTAACAGGGAGTAAGGTTGATACCATCAAAAACCGATTCTATGAGCTCCTAGATCGAACATTCGCACAGTGTTCTAGCTATGGCGCCAAAATTGTCCTCGAAGATCTTATCGCAAGAGTGACTATCTCTGGCAGTGGTTTCGGGTTTCAGGGACGTAGTCTCTTAGCAACCAGCGCGCTGTTCCTACATCACAACATCCATAAAGTTACTTGGGTATGCCCTGATCAATTAACTGTCAAGCACGTTGATCACATTGCGATCGATTCCTGGGAGCTTATATCGACTCGGAGCATCACCTTGATCTAGTCATGGTACGAATACGGATATCACAGCTACGACGGAGCCAAGACAGACTATCAAAGTTCGACGTTAAAGACCTGCAACCGTATGAGACCGTATGTTGTCAACGAACAATCAGAGAAGCTGCTACTAATGTGATTGACTTCAAAGCAGCGTTACAAAGAAACCTCCGGTTTGACGATAGATGTCGGCAAGTACTTGCATATAAAGTTGCGCGGTATCGGCGGACTAGAGCTATTCGTGAGCGCAGCAAGCAGAAAAGAAGGGATGAGCACAGGCTCAGAAAGAAGAGGAAGGAAATAGGAAAATGTTACTGCAGGAATGATGTTCAAAAGTTAGAGTTGCAGCCTGGATAGATGAAGAACTATTAGTAGAGTCGCAGTTGGTACTGAGAATATGGAAGATTATCATACTTCTGCAAACTGTATGGAATCTCAGCATTGTTTGCCCAATCCACAGGAAAGGGGATGCTTTCGTCTGCTTTCTTACAGAGAAATAAGTCTCCTAAACGTTGCCTATAAAATTTTTCTTGTGTGAGCGCCTGAAACCATTCATGAACAATCTTGCTTGTTCATATCAGTGCGGTTTCGGGCCAGTAAAATCCACCACTAACCACTTATTCACACCATGGTAGATCTTGGAAATGACACGGAAATTTCAGATCGACAGTCACCATCTATTTGTTGACTTGACAGCCGGATATGACAACGTGCATAGACACGAGCTATCCAACCCCATGTCAAGTTATGACATCTCTACCAAACTCGTGCATCATGGCTATGGACAATTCCGTTGCTTCATCAGACTTGGTTGTGAATTAACTGGCATATACTCTTGCCAGCCGCACTTTCGCTGGACTTAGGACGCACTTGAGTAACAGAGCCCTATCTCACAAGACCAAACTGGCTTATACAAGAGCCGCTTCTGCTGTACGACCCAGAGGTTTGGACTTTATCGAAAGCGCATGAAGAAGCACTTGACAATTTCGAAGGGAAGATAATGCGCGTGGTTTTCGGTCCCGTTTATACTGACGAGGAATAGAGAAGGAGATTCAACTACGAACTCCACGGGCTGTATAATGGCACCGATCTAGCTAGGAGTCTAGCAGCCTAATGCCTGAAATGACTAGGCTATGTTGAGAATGCCACAGCTCCGGCCCAAGAGATCTTCAAACATAACTACAAGGGACGATGCAGTGGAGGATGACCACGTCTAAGGTACTATACGTAAGATTCACCAGGTACCGTAGCTTAGTAAGTTGTAGTAAGTAAGTAGGGGCCTGAATTAGAACTTTCCTCAATCTTTAGGGCACGCTGTTTCCAGTTTATAAGACCAAGCTGATTGGCACCCTTAAATGATCAAACTCCTTTTCTTCTCGAATCAGGTGTCTTTGAATCAAAAATCTCCTTGGCTGAAGCACTGTTGTCTATTCACTTTGTGTTTCCGAGGCACTGTAGTTGACGGATTTTCACCTTTCTGGCTACATCCTGTTTTCCACAACTTTCAACATTTATAAGTTGAGTCTACTATGAGTGTTGTTTAATTATATACAAAATAAAATGCCCTACATCGATCGCGAAGTGATCAACTTGGTTGAATGCTCTGACCCGATCATGCCCTTGCCATTTTAACCTGAATTAGTAAGGGTTTACTCATGTATACAGCGAGGACCACCACTGGGAGGTAGGGCAAGTAGTCCAGAACATTGTCGATTGTGGAAATTCGATACATATAAATCAGGTTATCGGCAGAGTATTGTATCCGAGGGATAGATTGCTCCATCTTTTGCTTAATTACGTTGTCCACTTCCAGGAAATATCGGTCGATTTCATCGATTCTTCTCATCGTTGGGGGATCGACCGCGCTCAAACGTAACTTTCATTTGATAGTTATGAAAAAACGTGACCATTGTACTCTACGACACGAGCAGTCTTATGCGTACATTTGATCATTCTGCTTCAGCTGCATTTCCTTGATTTGGATCCATGTTGCAAACAGTCTCGCGCCTGTCAATTTGTGCTCGTGAGCCCTATTCTAAGAAGCTGGCTGACAGGAGTTTATACCCAATACTATATTGATACCACTATATAACTGGTTATTTCTGACTGTTGTTCTGGAATGTCTAGCGTTAAGACCTCCAGCCAACAAGAAATAATTACCTTTCGATTGAAACCGAAGGAAACGGAAAAGTACTCTTCAAGCCCTGTAATAGATTTGGTGGAATGAAGTACTACAGGTGGACAAAGCTATACTATATTTGTATATAGTCATCCCTCACGACGGACTCGAATGCATGCAATGCCAGCTTGGCGTGGTAATGGTACCTTTATGTAAAAAGCTCGAACCCAACTCCTGGTTTAGAGCGGCCTCTTTTATAAATACGGTAGGCATTGTAGCCAATATTGTAATTCTAGTTAAGCTTAACTTAACTTACCAACTAGTTAGAAAGACTGGCTCTTCTCAGGAAGAGTTGTGCGTTAAAAACGGCAAAGGATATCTTCATCCACCTTCGATAACCTCTATGCTTCTGCAGAATAAAGCAGGGCTAGAATGATGAGGGTCTTACATAGAGTCTCCTTAGTATTTCTTGACAAGGCTTTATTACTCATTTGCCTTCATACACCGAAGAAACAGCGAAACAGAGTAACCCTTCGTCCGATTTCTGATGGGGTGTCAGTATCCGATTTAATGGCGCGGCCAATGTACAGTGTGTTCCAGAAAAGCGTGTGTAAAATTACATCTTTTACTTTACTCACACACAAATGTTTGTAGCCAAATTATTTTCATCATTACAAAATGAGTGGCTTTTAAAAAGCATTATAAGAGTGTTTTCTTAGTAAGTAACTCACCCAAAAGAGTCGCAAATGAGTACTAAGTCGGCAGCGAAATATTTAAAAGTATCAGAGGCATTTGTGCGAAGGCGAATAGAGGTATAAGGGATACGGTAATGTGGATGATGGGTCAGGTAGAGGGACCAAAGCTAGCACATCCAGCAAAAGTTCATGTTTATGGATGTGTCTTGGCCAAAGGGTTTGGAAAGTTAATAGTTTTTACATAAAACTTCGATGCACAATTCATGGTAAAATTATATCAGAACGGTTAGCTTAAGTCCACCGAATTCCTTGTATGTACCAAACAATTACGACTGGATTTTGCAAGAGTATATTAAGATCCGAAACATCGGAGTCGCCTCTGCATGCGTTGGAAAGAGGAAAATGCTATAGAGACGTTAGATTGGCCGTCTTAAAGTCCTGTTGCGAATCCAATAGAAAATGTGCGGTCTTTAATGAAGCAGGGGCTTAAGGAGAACAAAATAGCCACGATAAAACAACTTACGCTGATTTTAAAGTAAATTTTGGAGAGTCTAAGTTTAGAATATGCGCAAAAATTAAGTGAAATTTACACTCGACGATGTCAAGCAATTATAAATAATAATGGTGACTGGACTCCCTACTAATATAATTGCACAATTCGCAATACTTTGATACAAATTTTGGCATTTTTCGTTGTTTTTTTAGATGCACGTTTTTGTTGAACACACTGTACGAGTACGTATACAATACAACGTGCCTAACTAACCTTATGTCTGTCTACTGTGACATCAAGTCGCCAATGCTGTGCGCCCTTCGTAGACTTCGTACCTGCGCCAGTGATAGCTTGCTGCGTCCTGCCATCAGTGTATTTAAGCTGGTGCATAGACTATGTTAAGGAAGTCACAGGACTGCGCCTCACCACGTCTAAACCATTTTTTTTGCACCATCAAAGGTCTCGGCAAGTTTGCTTCTGACTTTTTGATGCATTATTCTGCAGGGCTCGTCTTTATCGATGCTGTCATATTGAGCCTTGAAATAGATAAGGGGATGGTGAGCATTGGTCTGGACTCCTGTGCACATACCACCTAAATCCGCATAGATAGGGGCCAATTAGGCGTCGTCGAAAAAAGGTTTTAGGCGATCACACAATACGGCAGGCAAGATACAAGATCTTAACACACTGTTAAGCAGAGCAAAGGCTCTATAGAGGGTTTTCTTTTGTGGTGGATTGGCCAAATGATGCTGAGGTTCCACTCATTAGGCATGCTTTCCTCTAACTAAATCTGTGAAATGAGTTTGTATATGCTCGCTACCAAAGTCATTAGCTGCTGTCCTAAATAGTTCAGCATGTAGACCTTTCCTTTTATTGACTTTGATTATCCTATTGGTGATTACATTGTCCATATGTCATCCTTAGTGTTTTATAGGAACAAATATTGCCCAGCCTTACCCTCTTCAACTAATCAAAATGTGTGTATCTAACTAACCACATCAGTCTAAAAAATGCGGTTGCCAAAGTCCAGCCAAAATCTACGAATGACGCACTTTTTACTGAAACCCTTTCACGACTTGCAAATGAAATTTCTACCAATTTCTGGAAGTTATGACATTTCCGCGAAATTGACATTACGCTGTGTCAATCAATTTGCAATGGATTGATCGTGTCATTATCGAATCGCGTGATTTCTCTTAAAATAAAGCGGAACTTTCGAGCTACGGGTATTACTTTTGCCCACAACTATGATACATACGAGCACACAAGATGAGGCAGCAAATTGAAATGTTTGCTCTCTCGAAGCACCCAACTTTCCTTGAAAGTGCGGGCTCTGTATAGCGGTGTTATTTCCAAATCAATTAAGATAGCAATGCGTACTAATTTAGTGACAAATTATGCGTTTCGTTGAAGCTTGTTTGCGCTTCCCTGCCCATTAGTGTGCATGCATATCCGTGCATGGAGCAGGGTGCAATTTCGTCGGTTTCCTTATTAGTGTCTGCTTGCACCCGTAATTGGAGCAAAGCTCCACGGACTTCGTTATATCAATGTGTTAATCAATATTAAAAAAAATTAGTAAAATGGGGAAGTAGGATGTCTATTTTTAATTTAAACGAAAATCGGCCGAGATAATTCCATTTTTAGTTGATTCTGACCTTCGACAGTAGGTCGACAAATTGACAGATGTATAAGTAGGGTAATTTGCAGGTTTTCTGATTAGGGGGTCGTCTCATAGGGGTGTCCCGTAGAAATTCAGTTTGCAAGTTTAATCCAAAAGTATGACGATCATTTATAAAAGATTTATAGGGGATGGGAGGGTTTTTTCTTTGACTACTGACAGAGGAGTTTCTGTCTGAAATTTGTTTAATTAAATAGATTAAATTAAATGACAATGAGGGAAAGATACATCTATGAGGTCGAAGTTCATTCAAGATTCAGAGAGAATCAACAGGATAGCAAACCACATAGTTCATTATACTTATTGCGCGTTCCTTTTCAAATGGATTTTGCCGTTTTCAGTAGAGGATGGGTAATCGCACGATTGATGAGTGGCTTCAGTAACCCCACTTACTACTCCAACATCTGGTACCTGCAGCCGAATGCAAGCATACGTTGGATATTCACAAAGTTTTGTAATTCACTCTTTCAAGCAAGCGTCAAGACATTGTGTCACTTATACCTAGCACATTTAGGTAGTTCGTCCCAATGGGCACAAGAAAGCTAAACGTTGGTTTGGTCCGCTTGCAGCCTTGGGCTTACAAGAAATTCAACTGTTCAACCACGCAGACTCGGGTCCTGAGAAGCCTTGCCTATCAAGCTCATCGACCATATCTTGTACCGCCAGACAAAACACAGTGAATTCAGTTTTCCAACTGCGTTTAATTGCCGTGACTTTCTTCTTGAATTAGCTTGAAGATGGTAAGCGGATACAGTAAGGCTTGGGTGTCCACTTTGTCCTGGCTTGTTGCTCATAATGTTGTAAACGGTGGGTCATCTGTTGGTTTCTTTTTGAATCATATGTTAGCTCTTATGCGAAATGGATCGATTTACGCTTGTTCAACGTTAGGAAATATTGCAAAGTTACTTCCAAAGTGGATGCTGTGTTGCCGAAACTGAATTGAAAAGAAATTTCAGTCGAAATGATGCCCCAACGGCAGCTGATGTATGCAAGTTTGTGAAGCAACTTCGTGAGACTAGTATGCTGATTGATATTTCGTAATCGTCCTATGTGCTCAACGGAAAATATTGCAGCTGTTGCCGAAAGTGTGCATCTAAACCTAAAACCTCAACGCGCCAAAAGATCTCAGCAACTGAAAACCAGTCGCACTAGCATGAGGAGAATTTTGCATTAAGATCTCGGATTATTCGCTTACAAGCTCCATTTGGCTCAGGAAATGACCACTCGCTCGTTGTCGTTTCTCAGATTAGGCTTTAGAGCAGCTCGAAATTGACGAAAATTTTGCTCAAAAAATCATCTTTTTAGATGAGGCGCATTTCCATCTCCGCGGCTAAATAAACAAAATTGCGGTATTTGGGGCTGGTAAAATGTACATAGAGAAACCAATGAATCCTGAACGTGTTACTATTTTGGAGTGCCAGCATTATTGGCCCATTTTTCTTCCAACACGACAATGGAAGAAACGTTACTGGCCGATTATTTATGGCCAGAAATTGAGGGCTTGGATTGGGACTACGTGCCACACAAGCCATCCATCCATGCACACTAAGTTCAATAATCGTGTAATCAGTCGTTTTGAGGATGTTGCCTGGCCGCCATGGAGCTGCGATTTGACGCGGCTGGATTTTGCTTAGTGGGGTGTCATTTAAGATCGATGCTATGCGAATAATCTGCAGACGATTCAGGTAATCAAGAATAATATTGGTTAAGCTATTCGTGAAATAGGAGCCGAAACCGAGAATGTATTGAAAAATTGGGTTGACTGGATGGCCTACTGCCAAGGCAGCCGAGGCAGTCATTTAAGTGAAATAATATTCCATAATTAATCGGAAGGTTTACTCTTTTCAAAAAAGTAACAATCGTTGAAAAATATTGAACAGTGTTTTTTTTTGATAGCCTTTTTAAAAATAAACCAACAAATGGCCCACCTTTTACATTGCCATCAGGATCAGTTGATAAGCTCCCTGCATGACGACAACTCTCTCCTAAACAATGTGATCTCATGCTCGAAGTTATCTTCGATAAAGTGAACGATGTCGATGACAAACTTACTGCGACTCGATCCCTCGCATGCGATATTGAACATCACATCGCAACAATAAACAGCAAAATCGTTGATATCTACGCTCTGACCGAAACTAATTTTATCAACAAAATAAAAAACCAGGAGTTATTCCCTCTTTCTTTTAATGTTTTTCGGGATGATGATCACACACCCCCCTTGCTTGAATCTCCTTGTCGAGGTGTCCTACTGGCTATTCCTAACATCTCGGACTCCTCTCTCGTTGCAACTTCATCTTCTCCTAAGCTCGACTTTGTGTCAGTTAAAATAACACTTACTCGTAGATGCTTGTATGTTATGTGTTGTTACATTCTTCCTGCGCAACCTATCGAATTCTACCGCTTCCAATCCCATTTCTACTAAGGAATGCCTCTTCTTAGATCGGTTAACAGACTCTAGTCTATGTCAAGTCAGTGGCGTTTTCAACTACCATATATGGAAAGGCAATTAGACTTTATCTTCACAACTGATCCCATCAACTCCTCAGTATCGTGTTGTCCCTTATCACTTTCAACTATTGATATCTCTTTCAACTATTGCGATTGATAATCCCCTCCCCCCGCAGTCCTATTTTCTTACAATTTTCACAACGATAATTCCCGTAAAATCAATACCTATCTAAGCAGGGCTTCTTTCGAGTTTACCAATCTATCTCTGGTCACTGCCCTCTCCATTTTGTCAGAGAAATATTCAAATCCATCTCCCTTTATGTGCCATATTCCCGCCATAAAACTTCTCCTACATCCCCTCCTTGGTACAATCGTAGACTTCGTTCTCTGCGAAACAAAAGAAACAAGCTATGGGCGGTATTCCTTCGAACCCACTCTTCTTCCGACTATTCAAATTATTTAGGTACACATCTTCATTTCATTGAACTCTATAACTCTCTCTCTCTATCAACGCTTCCTCTATCAACCAATCTCATAAATGACCCCAAGTCCTTTTTTCAATTTGTCAATTGCAAAAGTAAGACTGATGGTTATCCTTCCTCCCTCGCTTTCGAAAACAAATCTTCATGTGATCCTCCTACCATCGCCAACTTTTTTGCTACATTTTTCAAACAATCAAAGTTGTTTGCCAACAACTGATCCCTCTTACTTCAATGATCTACCAAATTTCTCCTTTTGTCCCTGCCTCACTCAAAATTTCGATCCTGCTATTATTGAAGAAAAGTTACTAATTCTTAAAGATGAATTTGTACCTGGCCCAGACGGACTCCCCGCTGTGTTTCTTAAAAAATGCTCTTCCAACCTGTCTCTACCCCTTTCCTACCTTTTTCGTCTATCACTTACACAGGGCAAATCCCACCAGACTTGGAAGATCTCTTTTATAATCCCGATACACAAAAAGGGATCTAAGCATGAAGTTACCAATTATCGTCCCATTGCTAAACTCTCTCATATGCCCAAACTCGTTGAAAGCATTTTATACGAAGCCTTAACCTTCAAATGCAAGCCTTCTATTTCGCCCCGACAACATGGTTTTCTAAAATGTAGGTTAACTACCACAAACCTGGTTGAATTCGTGTCTCTTGCTCTCTCAGCCTTAGAAAACGACAAAGAAATCGATGTTATCGCAACTGATTTCACTAAAGCGTTTAGTAAGATATCTCATCAATTGATCGTCTTCAAATTGTCTGCTCTCGGCTTTGAGCATGTTTTATTAAAATGGATTTCTTCTTACCTGATAAACCGATATTATAGTGTTCGGTTTAGATCCGCCCTTTCTTTTCCATTCCTGACCTGGAGTTCCACAAGGCAGTCATCTTGGCTATCTTCTCTTCATTTTTACTATTAACGATGTTGAGAGAGTCATTAAACACTCCTCCCTCTCCCTTTACGCTGACGACACAAAATTTTTTAAAACTATTTCTTCTCCCCATGACTCTTCCCTTCTTCAAGAAGACCTTGATCGGTTTTCAATCTGGTGCCTCAAAAACTGCCTAGAACTTAATATAGCCAAATGCCAATCTATAACCTTCTCACGTAAATACAATCCGTCTCCTCTCCGACTTTATTTTCTCCACGGTCAACCAGTTCCCCTGGTTCAGTCTTCTCAAGACATTTTCATATTATTCGACTGTGAGCTTAATTTCCGTTCGCATATCGATAAGATGATCCTCAAAGCCAACTCATCACTTGGCTTCATTAAACGGTGGTCCAAGGAATTTTCCAACCCGTATGTAACCAGATCTCTCAACATTACCTGTGTTCGCCCCCTTCTTGAGTATGAGAGTCAAGCTTGGTCCCACTTTCACCGGGTTCATGTTTCCCGAATCGAGGGTATTCAACGTCGATTCTTCCGATTTGTTCTCCGCGGTCTGCCGTGGAACGACCCTTTAATCTTACCTCCCTATCAGGACCGCCACAAACTTCTAAATATGAATTCATTAGAAGAGCGTAGGAATACTGCTGATATTCTTTTCATCCATCGACTTCTCTCATCGACTCCATCGACTGTGCATCCATTTTGAACTCTATTTCCTTCAATACTAAATCCCGTAATCTACATTATCCTCGTCTCTTCTATCTACCGGTCCACCGCACCTCTTATAGCTCCAACGAACCAATCTCCCGAATGCTCCGAAAGGTCAACTCAAACCTCTTCCTTTTTGATTTCCACCTGATCACTCCTCGTCTCAAACAAGATCTCCTCCATCAATTCCTTGGTCCCTAGCTCTTAAGTCTTTCTGTTAGTTTTTAAGTTAGATTAAGCTTGTACGAGTACTAAGCCAATGAATGGGGGCCTCAGCCCCCACGAAAGTCAAATTCTATGTCTTTGGTTGAGAGACAAGTTTGCCTGAAAATCACTGAAGCTTAAAGTTGTTGTTCTCCACAGCCACATTCTAGATTGGTTTTCGACCCATTGGCACTGATCCGACAATTGCCCAGACTGTGGCAGAAGCCAGTCCCATTGCCTCAGAAGGCATGTCCATGCCAGTCAAAGCAAAGACAATGCAACTGCTATGAGACTTTTATTAAAAGCTACTTCTTTTCGAAAGAAGGATGGTTTTGAAAGTTCATCTCATATTATGAATATCAAAAGAGGTGAGACTCTTCAAAGTAGAATTAGGCCTCATGGGAAGCTCCTCAGCACCCGGGACAGACAAACTATTCCTTTGAATCTTGCAGTTAGGTATTTGCCCTTACACGCCGCATTGCAAGCAAGCCCTGAGTATCACGCTATCACATATTTTCGTCAGAATCCGCAAACAAAATCCTATTTTACTACCATTGGTCTCATCTACAAAATTAGGGATTTGCCCACGCTAGTTACAGATGTCGATGAAAATGCCCAGCGCATTGCCTTCTGATACAATGACGCCGGAATTCCTATTGCTACGATAGTACAATTCGATTTTCATTGTGCTTAGGAGTGGTCTAAGCCAGAGTCTCAGAAACTAGCCGGGTCTTCAGGCATGGCTCTTTTCGGTGGATGGCAATCTTAGACGTGACTCCTCTTGTGATACAAACCTAATTGTTGTGAACTATGTAAATTCTACAGAATCTCTGGATGTGGCGAAGTATCAACGTCTGCAACGTATTGTGTATTTCATCACCACCTCAAAGGTACTCGTAGTTGGAGAATGCAAGACTTCTTTGAATGCAGTTGGTGAGCTGAGTTTGGGTCTAATCGAGGGAAACAATATTACGAAGCAGGGTCTCTCAGTAACTAAACCAAAGTTTTTCATGACCCCATTGCCTCTGTCGTCTGTCGCGGCTTCTCTTGATAATTGGATTTCTTGTGACCCTAACTGGAGATTCACAAGGACGCCGGCAGACTAAGCTGTTCTTCGGTAAAGCGCTTAAGGGTTGTGGGCATAACTGGTACGCTTGCTGTGAAAGTGGAGACGACACCACCCTATCCTCGCTTCATGCTGCAGGAACTTGGCGGCGCTGATGTAGCTCAGTCTACGAAAGACTAAGAAGTTCCAGTAAAGTGTAAAATGAACTAGATCTTTTTCGGAGGTCTCTAGTGCGGTAAAAAAATGACTGGATGTTGAGCAGAACAGAAGAGAAGCCCCATCCACGTACTTAATTAGTCGCATCAGATTATTTATTTTCATTACCTTCAAATCATCAAAGAGAATGGGAAACTATCTGTATCAGCATGTACCACTAAGATTAATGGCAAGACTAAACTTTGATCACTGAATAAACCATGGCCGCAGTTACGTCTTCCTAAAATGTCTTAGACCATGCATAGATCGTCACAGGTCACTCAATGAAGTTGTTTACCTTTGAAGACCAAGGCCTCCGAGTATACAAAATATAGACTACTACGAGTATTCTATCTATCTTTTCCGTTTTGAACACATCTTACTTCTGGCCAAAATCAACATCAACATCAACTCCGGAAAGAACAGATGAGACAAAGGCCGCAACCCGGTCTGGTTTGTCTGCTTACTTTCAAGTTCAATATCGCAACACTTTGTTATAATAAATTTGTGTCGTGATAACTAATTATATTCAATTTAAACAAAAAAATATAAATAAATCTTTTATATCAATCAAGTGTTGCGATAAATTATACAAAATACCAATCACCCTCTAAAATGCACTAAAATAAATTTTATTTGCAAACATTTGCATATCTTTGTTGTTTCGTATTTTGCAAGAGCTACTCTATTTTAAATTTTATTTACATGCGTCGCATGCAATCGGAATTAAAAATAGAGGAGATCCAATCGACACATGTTGGGCAATATTGCAAAGCAGATACATTCTTCCGGGACGGAAGACAGCAAATTGTCACATGTGCATAGCAATAGTGTTCATTCAATGTCGCTTCGGATTTATGTTTTGCATATTGCTTAAGTTGTTCTTTCCGATTCGACAGTTGTTTGTTTCTTATTTCTTCAGGTTCAACAAACAGATACCAGGTTGTGCGTTACCGATAATGAACATCCGTAACTCATGTGAGAATCTGTTCAGTCTTTAGTCATTTCTTGGTCATAAAACATTTGATAGATACTTACTAGCTGAAAGGGTAGTTAAGTGGATAAATAAAATAAGTAGTTGTGATGTGATTTTTATGAATTTCTGTAAAAAGGTTTGATAACCATGTCACGTAGAGAAGTTTGAACGCCTACAGATTTTTGCAAACAAATATTTCCGAGTAGTGTTATGGATTTTGGGAGTTTATGGGTATTGGCGCCACCTAATCGTGACTATGTGGAAGGCAATCCAGCATCTTAGTCATAGAAGCTGATCACGATTCTTCTTTCCAACGTGTTAGCAAATGGATTCGCAGAATAGTGTATGATGTGATTCGCAACTTCAAATCTTAAAAATTGTGAGGTGGGGTCATTGGCTGATCAACCAAGCTACATCATAGTCAAGGAATACAAGACTCTAGATTCAGGTCTTTTTGCATTAAAGTAGTTCTGGTTCCTACATATGACGCAGGTAGCGGCGACAATTATCGAAACTAGGATATGGTGTATGGCATAGAGAATCAAACTCAAAAGAGCAAAAACCGGTACGTACTTGGAATAATTTGGAAGACCCAAGGGATGCTGGTTTGATAAAAAGCTTCGGAAAGCACACCAACAAGCAGCGGTAAACAGCTGTAAAAACATACGAGAACATTGACTCCTCGGCGGAAGGAGGAAATCTATGGGAAGTGCTTGAGGAGATAGAGAGGTGCCATTACAGAAGCAATATTCGAAAGGTCTGCCAAAGGCAACATCGCCGTGTAAAAACAGCAAGGAGACCTATTAACAGAGCCACTGTCACAGGTGTCGAGGAGCTCCAAAGACGACCTTAAATTCTGCTGCCAGAACAAACCATTCACTCCAGATCCTGGTTCAGGCTAAGACTTATGTCCCTGGGATCAAAACAAAGTAAGGACAGCAATGTCTTAATTTAAGCAGATAGACTGTCCGGGCTACTTGACGAGCTATTTAAGGCAGGAGATAATTTGGCAGGGAGCTGACCTTACTTTATCGCAATAGACAGCTATAAATTTGAAATAGTTAGGACCTTTGTCTCTCTTGGCTGCACTATTGAATTACATCTCATCAGAACACAAACGAACAATTACTTCTGCCAATAAGAAACGGCTTGAGAGGCTTTAAAGCAGAAGACATAACAGCGAGCTCTACTTGCCAAATAGCGGCATCGGCCTGGTCAGAAAAATGTGCATCAGTTACCCAAGATGGCTTGGCATATTAGACTCCGCTTCGCAGAGTAATCAACTCCAAAGTGTCTAGAATACCGATACCGGTAGGCAACGCATTATTATTAAAAAAATTTCGCCGAATGTTATAAACCTGCTAAAATTTTTCGTCAGCTGATTCCTGGGTACGTTGAAAGAATTCGTTTAAGGACTCAATTCACAAACGATTTTAAAATGACTGGGAAGTGTGATAGTAAAAAGGAATGTGACGCGAGTTGACTGAGGACCAGCATAACTGAGGCAAGTTTTAGTGAGACAACCGGCGACTAAAAGCATTGGAAACAGCTGTACAGGTTATTATACGAGGGCGGGTCAATTAAAACACAGATTTTTTGATAAAAAAATAATTTTATTTTTCAACGTAGTCTCCCTTGAGCTCTATACACTTTGTCCAACGCTTCTCCAATTTTTTTATCCCTTCCAAAAAAAATGATTTGTCGAGGTCCTCAAAATAGGCCTTTGTTTGCGAAATGACTTCATCATTGGAGTCAAATCTTTTTCCACCAAGCCATTTCCTCAGGTTTGGGAACAAGAAGTAGTCGCTCGGAGCCAAATCTGGAGAATAGGGTGGATGAGGGAGCAATTCATAGCCCAATTCATTAATTTTTGCCATGGCAACTGCACATGTGTGCACCCTTGCATTGTCTTGGTGGAAAAGAACTTTTTTCTTGGCCAAATGAGGTCGTTTTTTTTTCCAAATCGTCATTGAATCGGTCCAATAAGTTGGCATAATATTCCCCATTGATTGTTCTTCCCTTTTGAAGGTAGTCAATGTGGATTATCCCGCGTGCATCCCAAAAAACAGTCGCCATAACTTTATTGGCTGACAAACCCACCTTGGCCTTCTTTGGCGCCGATTCACCCTTAGAAACCCACTGTTTTGACTGTTGTTTGTTCTCTGGTGTGTTGTGATGGATCCATATTTCGTCCACGGTTACAAAACGGCGCAAAAACTCCTCCATATTACGATTAAACAACGCCAAACCTGCCTGTGAAGTTGTTACACGATTGCGTTTGTGGTCGACTGTGAGCAAACGCGGCACCCATCTTGCGGAAAGCTTTATCATGCCCAAGTGATCATTCAAAATTGAAACCACTGAGCCATGCGAGATCCCTACGGCTTCCACAATCTCTCGCACTTTCAATCTTCGGTCGGCCAACACCATATCGTGAATTTTTTCGATTGTTTCGGGTGTAGAGAATTCAACTGGGCGTCCAGGAGGTTCGGCATCTTCAGTGCTTGTACGGCCACAACGAAATTCAGTAAACCACTTTTTTACCATTGAAATCGATGGTGCAGAGTCCCCATAGTATTTATCAAGCTTAGCCTTGGTCTCGGTAATGGTTTTTTTTCGCAAGAAATAATGCTTAATAAGCACACGAAATTCACATTTTTCCATTTTCTCCTCAAATTAGTGAGTAGTCTGATAAAAATAGCTGTCAAACACAAACTAACTGACGCAGCAAGTTTAAATTTTGACAGGAGTCAACTGACAAATGCCTGTTGACAGGAGCAGTGTTGCTGTTTCAGTAAAGAGGTCAGAAATTCAAAAAGTCACGGACTCTCATCTTATAAAACCGCTCAATCGATTATTTCGGCTGACTGGGGCTTCAAAAAGTGCATCTTTAATTCTGCGTAAGGAAAAGTCAGACTGATTCTACAAAGTCAGCCAGTGAAAAGCTAGCATCGGAGATGTCAATAGATTTTTGTAGCATAACTCGCGTGTCATCGGCGCCAGGGGACTCAAAGCGATCATACAGCCTGTTTCTCACTAGCTTCGAGAAGAGACATCAGATTTTTTTAATGAGTCCAGTCTAGCTGATTTCTCACTTTGGAGACTTTGATTAGCTTGCTGCAATCGTTTCGAAAAAGTCTTTACTTTATATGAGGCAATCTCTAAGTTAGCTTCTTACGCCTTTTTGCTTCGATCTGTAAAGATTCC
>OZ014531.1:115569183-115829720 GCA_963966105.1 Volucella zonaria
CGCCTCGTTGTTGTTTTTTTAAGCCCGGCTCACCAGTTGAAGATGGTAGCCGTAGAATCGCGAGAAGCACGAGCAGAAAGAAAATATTTTTCAACATCTTTTCCCATTGACAATAAGTCCTACAATACGAATGTCTTGCTATGAGGCAAGCTTTTATAAGATGAATTAGAAGGCACAATCATTTAAGAACAACAACATGAACTGGAAATTGCTATTTTTGTTTTAACATTGACCCTTTTGAGGTATCATAGAATCGACAGTTCTCTTTATTTACATATATAAAATATTTTTTTAAGTAATTTTGTTTGAAATTGGAAAAAAAGATTTAAAATTCGCCGGAATTATTTAATGACCACTTGGGTTGGAGTTACAGCGGAATTCTAATGGCTTATTTGTGGTTAACACTAGCTGAAACCACAATTGGCAATTATGACATGGAGATATCGAAAGGAAAAGTGAAAATAGAAAAGATACAACTGACGCAAATCGAATCCAATGAGAAATTGTCAATAATCAATAGTTAGTGACAAATTACTCCCCATCTCAAATACGAGTAGGTATTGTCGGAATATTAATCGCCATAAGTTGTTGTTAATTTTTAGTTTTTTGTAAAGATATATCATAGTTGAGGATTACCACCAAAAACATTCTGCAGTAGGCTAAATCTTACTGCGCAACCAGAACTGCGTTAACTTCGGCGCAAACGCATGATCGAGGCAAATCAGAATACGGACGTTTTGGCAGAGAAACTCCCAAGATAGAGTCAACGGCGACGTCAGAGGCAGATACAGCGATAAACTCATTTGAACTACTTCGACATTTCAGAGCTCTGGTCATATTAAGATTTTTCCGCATTTAGTCGAAGCTGTTGTCGAAGCAAAAATGGTGACAGAGAAGTTTCAAGCAATCCAAGGACAGCCCTTAAGCCCTTCTTCAGCTATCGATTGTGTCTTGCAGTTCGTGTATTGTGGATGTTCAAACGTTCTACCAAATCACTACTTCATCAAAGTCAAAGTGCAATGGCAATATCGCACCCAAAAAAAATATTAAAAATACAGTCAGTCAGTCTGTGCTGGGTTTCATCTGACCATCACAATAGAAGTCCTGCTGACCCGCCATGCATATGCAACGCAACAAAAGACGTACAAGGTGGCACAGCAAAGAGGAATAAAGAATAAGAGACGTCAGGAATGGGCTTTTCAGAAAGAAATAGAAACTGTGAAACTTGGTTTAAGCCAGATATAAGTGACTTGCTCTATAAGATTCCTAACTATGATCTTTTCCGTAACGATCGGGCTACTGATACTACGGGTTGTGGGGTTGCTATTTATTGCAAATCAAATCTTAAATGTGATATTGTTACCAAGTCTACTGGAAGTGGAATCGGATACATTCTAGTTGAATTACGCGACTGTAATACCAAATGTGTAGTGCCTTGTGCTTATAATAATCACAGAAGTAGCTCCGTCATCCCCTTTTTCTCAGCTATTTCCGAATATTGCGACCTCTATGAACACTTAATCATTTGTAGGGATTTTAATGTGGATCTTCTAAAATATAATTCGCTGGCCTTTCAATTGAAAGACTCAGTTTCTTCAGTAGGAATGCATCTAGTAAGCACAACTTACCCTACACGTTTTGCGAAGGATAAAGTACCCAGTCTTCTTGATCTTACAATTGTTTCGTGTTCGTCGCTCGTTCTCTGGTCTATTAAGACGAGGAACAAATTATACAGTAAATGGAAGAGTATGCCATCTGATGTAAACTGGTCCGCAGACAAAGTGGCTCGTAATTACTCAACTACTGTCCTGCGTACGTCAAAGAAAAACTTTTATGCTTCTAAACTAAATTCGTCCCTTCCTGCTAAGAAACTTTAGAGCAATCTAAGGACAATCGGTATGTCTGTTTTAAGGAATAACTCTCAGTGCCAGAGCACACTGATGACTTGAATAATTTTTTCCTGAGTGATGACCCCACTGCTGGTAGCCCAACTTCTAATCGAACAGTAGACTGTGTAGGCTCTGTACCAAAGTTCGAAGCTGAAATTACTCAATGCGTTACAGCCATAAAGTCCAATTCGATAGGTGAGGATGGCTTTCCAATTCGATTTGTTAAACTTATTTTACCTGAAATGGTCTCCCATCTCACTCATGTAATCAACTGGTGCATAATTACAATACGTCAACTTTTCCACAGCTCTGGAAATTTGCAAGAGTTTTGCCAATAGCAAAGAAAACAAATGCATCTTATCCTGTTGATTTTAGACCGGTTAGCATTCTACCTTGTCTATCAAAGGTTTTTGAAAAGGTTTTGGCAAAGCAGATAACGAAGCACTTGTCACTGAATCATTTGTTGTATGCTGAGCAATCTGGCTTTAGAGCTAACCACAGTTGTGCCACAGCTATGGTGAACTTTTTGAAGAATTAAGGCAGGAGTATGACAGGGGTTATATTTCGTTACTGTGTTTGCTAGACTTTTCTAAGACATTTGATAAAGTTAATCATAAAGTTCTGTGTTGGAAGCTTAAGAATCACTTTGGTTTCAGCGAAAGAGCAGTAAAATTGAACAGTAGTTTTCTCTCTGGCAGATCACAGAGGGTTAATTCTGGGGAACGTTTTTCACTGTTGAAAGAAATAAAGCAGGGAGTTCGTCAAGGCTCAATATTAGGTCCGATACTCTTCTGCATGTTTATTAATGACCTTCCAACAGTCTGTAAACATACTTCAGTACACCTTTATGCTGACGATGTCCAACTACATTTAGCGAAGCCTTATGGTGACCCCAATGAACTTGTTCTTCTCATCAATGAAGACTTAAAACATATTGCAACCTGGTCTATAGCTAATGGGCTGCTTCTTAATCCACCAAAATCTCAAATAATACCAATAATTTCGACCCTTGCCTCCTTCCCGATGTTTACCTTAATAATAACAAAATTAAAGCTGTGGACTCTGTCACTAGTCTAGGCTTTATTATCAACCGAAATTTGTCTGGTTACAATCACACAAATGTGGCCGTGGGTCGTATCTACGGATGTCTTCGCAAATTGTGGAACAGTGCTTATTTTATCCCTCAGGAAACAAGACGAAAGCTGGTACAGTCTCTAGTTCTACCCCTCATAACATACGCTGAGGTGGTCTATTGCTGTCTTGGCTATTCATCCAAGCGAAAACTGCAAGTTGCCTTCAACGACGCGGTGCGTTATATCTATGGCATACGTAGATATGACCATATTTGTGTGTTTGCCAGGGGTTTGCTTGGTTGTATATAGTTTGAAACAATATATCAACGCCAGGAATTGTATGTTTTTGCACAAAATTATTATAACTCAAAGTCCGTCTTGCTTGTTTAACAGACTCAATTTTACTCGTTCTTCAAGAACCATCAACCTCATTCCCTATCGTTACAATAATCTTAACTCGTCACGTTTATTTTTTATCCATACTGTAAGGCTTTGGAGCTCTTTGCCCTCTCAATTGAAGAATATTTCAAATCCAACTAATTTTAAAAGTGCAATCTCTCAACATTTCTCCAACTTAACAATTTAAATTCTTTCCCTCATTATCCACTCCCTTTTCTTTATTCATTCTTTAAGCCTTGCTTCTATGCTACCTCACACTTAGATTAAGATAAATATTGTTATTAGAGTTAAGTAAATTTGAACGTTTATTTAAGAAAAACATGTACAATAGTATTATTCAAAGTATTGCCCATCTGACTTTTCCCATCTTTCTGGCAATTTGTGGATCCCATCCCAAAAGATCTGCGCCGGCTTGACAGCCAAGAATGAATCAAGCCAATTTTTAATATTCTGCTCTGATGTGTACCGTATTTCAGTAAGGGCGTTCTGCATCGACCGGAACAAAAGGTCGTCAGAAGGGGCAAGGTCTGGGCTATAAGGCGGGTGGGGTAAGACTTCCCATCCACTGTTTTCCAAATAGTTCTTAACCGGAATAGCAACGTGGGGCCGAGCGTTGTCATGATGGAAAATTATTGCCTCGGATTAATTGTGTTTGGTAGCGTTGTCCATTGATGGTTTCACCCAGTTTTAGCAGCTCATAATACAGCACACCCATCTGATCCCACTAAATACAGAGCATTACCTTCGCGCCATGGATATTCGGCTTTGCCGTTGATTTGGCTGGTTGGCTGGTTGGCCGGGTTTCACATATGATTTTTTGCGCTTGGGGTTGTCGTAATGGATCCATTTTTCATCACCAGTAACAATCCGATGCAAAAATGACTTACTTTTGTGTCGTTCCAGTAGCATTTCAGACATGCAAAACCGCCTTTCGACGTCTCTCGGCTTGAGTTCATGTAGAACCCAATTTCCTTGCTTTTGAATATATCCAGCTGCTTTTAAACGTTTTGAAATGGCTGCTTGAGTAACAACCAAAGATTCTGCTAGCTCTTCTTGTGTTTGGCAACAATCTTCATAGAGTAATGCTTCCAGTTCTTCATCTTCAAACTTTTTTGGCTGCCCAGGACGTTAATCGTCTTCCAAGCCAAAATCACCACTTTTAAACCGTGCAAACCACTTTTAGCACGTTCGCTCAGCTAGCGCATGTTCACCATAAACTTCCACCAAAATACGATGACTTTGGGCAGCAGTTTTCTTCATATTAAAGTAATGAGGAAGAACTCCCCGCAAAAATACCTTTTCAGGCACAAAGTTCGACATATTTGAGTGAAAAAAAATTCTTGTTGTTTACGCTTCAAATGAATGACATATACTGAAATGACGTACAATGACAATAGCTTTCCAACGCATGTTCCAATGGAATAATACAAGTTACGCCATCTCTTAGCAAACCGCACGAATTAAGTTATATACACAATATATAGAATTATTATATCTGATGTATATTACTAAATGTACGAGTATTGAAATGAAGCAGAGATGCGTCGAGCAAGGCCATGGAGATATGATTTTTTGTTTCCCGGGGTTGGAACAAAATCTCGATTTACAAATGGATAGCCGGTCTGCCGGCAGGAATCAAAAAAACAATTTTTTTTCAAAGAACAACAACGGGGCCGAACCATACAGGTGGTAGTTTGATCTATAATGGCGCTGTCAACAAAGAAAATCCAAGGGAAATTTGCAACAGGCAGCGGGATAAGTGCTGTCACTTTCGGTTGCTCGGCTAGGGGTGGGTTTATGATTAAAAGAACAGAATCTGCGGCAGTAGCAAATCTCAAAAAAAAACTACTAAATGTGTCTGTAGGCGCCACGCAATCTTTTTGGTAAGGAATTGCGAAACCTTAAAAAAAAAAAGGGAGGAAAGAAAGAAAAACACCAAAGTTAAAACTCACGTTGTAACTACTGATTTATTGATCAAAATCTCGGACAATCGATTGAGCGGCATCAAAAATTTACTGGTCAAGGTTAATTTGATGGCAGTTAAAGCTACCGGAATGGAAACAGCTTCATAGTGGGCCGCTATCTTTCGTCTTCCGGAACGGTAACAAGAATTTTTTTCTATCGGGTCGCGAGTCCAATTTGTCTTTCGATTTTTTTCTTTTTGGTTTTGGGAGTTTTGTTTTTCTCCACTCGGGCGAAAACCCACCGGGATCTCACCATACAATCTCACAACACAATACTTATCTGTTGTTTGGTATCCTTCTTCCCTCGTCTTCCTGACTCTCCCTATTGTTCTCTGATCCTGTCCTGTTTTCCCTTGATTTTTCACTTGTATTATTGTAGTTTTTTTTTTTTTTTTTGTTCTCCTATTTAATTTTGTACGTGGACTAACTTTTCTTTTCGCTTTTTTTGTCACTTCGACTTATATCTGGTTTTTTTGTTCTTGCTTTGGTTTTTTTTTTTTTTTTTTGATAAACCTCTATCGCGCGCTGTGTTCAACCAAGAAGTGGCAGCCCTAATTCAACATATCTTCACTCAGGCCATTGGCCACCCACACACACATTCATGAGTACATCCAATCGGTTCTTAACGGGCCCAATGTCTGGTATATGTGTACAGAGCTCCGCTACTTAGCTGGAGAGTGTAACCATGTCTTGGAGCACCGGCAGACCGCTATTTCGTATACCCAAGTGCACCACTTCCACTACCCAGCGGAAATTTCCGAGTTCTGGGAATTTCCTTTGGCCTGAGTGAACATTTCCCCTGAATTGTCTTGGGTTCAAATAATCTCTTCTTTCCCCGAAATTGATCCCAGAGATCAAGAAATGTTCATTTCATATGCACTAAGCCAGGGGAAGTCAGGATCTAGAGGTCTCTAGTTAAAATTTTTGAAAAGGGTGTTTGGCCTTTGTGACGAAGGAAGAAGGAAGCTTTTCTCAAATATAGTTGACAAAAAGGTGTACCTGGTGGACTTTCGTGCAGATTTGGGGGGGGGGGGGGAATATTAGATAGCGTCCCACTCTTTACACTGGTTACGTTTTTTTTCCATTGCACAATTTGTTATTATTTTTGTTTTGTTATTGTTGGTTTCTGTCTTGTGTTTCGTTTACACCTGTGCTTTTGCAGGTGTGTTGTGTGCTGTGTGTTGCAGAGAGTTGCAGACCGTCCATCTGGCTCTAGGCGTATAGTCCCAATAACGTGACCGCCAGCCGCATGTTCGGAGTGTTCCAGGCCGTCCGCCTGGCTCTGTCTTTCCAGGGTGGACCTACTAGTTGTAACCTCCGAGGAGTGTAAAGGCAGAACTCCGTGATAGGAAGAATCCACAGGTGCCTTTCACAAATACGTTCCTCCAAAGCGACAACGGACACAACGTACAAGGCGGGTCAAAAGGTGAAGGGGTTAGGATCTGGCGGTATGGAGCGGAATGCCTTTGCTCTACTCGAGGCTGGGCTGGAGACTACCTATCAGCGGAGACAGAACAACACGGGGGTCAAGGGTCGACTATTTCGCGCTGGACCCTTGCAAAAATATCCTATATCAAGCCTACCTCGCGTTTTTGTAGCAGGCCGCCCGTCTGCTCTGTTGGTGGCTTTGACCGTCCGTCCTACCTGTTTATCTTGTTCTTCCAAGATACTGAGAGAGTCCACCGATGGCTGATGCGCCCATGGCTATTCAGAGGGAAATGGTTCGAAGGGATGAATGCGAAAGTCTTCACGGTAAAAGCGCCCAGCTTGTTGTGGTAAATTTTAGCGCAACGAATCCCACCCTTACCTCCGAGAAAATGTACTTACTTTGCAAAGCAACGAAGCCATTTCCCTAGGCACTTTATGTTCCGGATATTAGGATACATCAGTGGCCAACATGTGTCCGCTGTATCCGCGAATTCGGCATCACTAAAAGAATCAGATTATCGCCAAAACGATGCATGGTTGGTTAACGACTTAAAAAAAGAAACTCCAAAAATCGATGAGAAACGTCACGATCCGAAGAAACCATTACTCTCAATTATGATACTATGTACTTATTTGACGCTTCGGTGCTACGTACCGCGTTCTTTCCCGTCGTTATCTTCGAATACGTAAGTCCACGGAGACACTCGTTTTCGAATCCTGTAAGGACCGATAAATGTAGAGGCCAGCTTAGCGGCATAATATTTCGCCGCATCCGATAATACGGAATTTGTTCGCCATACCAGTTCGTTCGGGAGATGTTGGGTATCTCTCATTCGAAGATTGTAGGCCTTCGCGGACTTCTTGGTTGACGCATCAAACTTTTTCCCTATATCTATCCTCAACCTGTCGTGATCGCCTACGGTTGGAACTCCCCGACCATGGGCCAGCATATCCTTTCCGAAGTTGGCGAAATACGGAGAAATCTCTAAAACTTCGTGTTGAGATGTACGTATGGCACATCTTACCTTCGATAAAAAGGTGTCCCAATCCCTATGGCTTTCAAATATATAGGCCCTACGAGTAGGTTTTGATTATTTGGTTAATGCGCTCGGCAGTATATTGAAGACGTGACCCATAAGAATGACAAAGCGCCGCCAGTTCTTTGTTGCGAAACTGTGGGCCGTTGGCACATACCGTCACCGATGGTACTACGAACAAGAGGAAAACATTGTCCTCTAATTTTCTACACACAGTTTTTGACGTAACAGACCGCAGTGGGAAAAGAAGAAGGAATTTCGTGAAGTAATTGACCACCGTTAAAATAAAGTTGCAACCCCTAGACGATCTTGGAAGCGGACCGACCACATCTACACAAATCATTTCCCACGATGAGGTAACCCCTACTCTCTCCGTCATTAGACTAGCTTGGGGCCCGAGCAGGGATGTTCGGAGGTTCTACCGAAAGACACAAATACCGAACAGAAGCATGCACAGACAAGGTTGAGAACGTCATATAAGAGTCACAATCAATGCTGAAAGGATTTGATAGGATTACTTCTGGAAAGTGATTAACGGCGAAGACCACGAACAGAGTGAACCATTCAACGTGGACGATGATCGATTACAACTTTGTCCACCTGACCAAGAAAACGTATTGGTAGCGATATCTAAACAAAAACCAATAAAGCTGCAGGAGCTAACGGGCTTTCTGTACAACTACGTAAGGAAGTGGGGAATGATTTCATAACGAGCATACGCAACTTACTTAGATGACACTATGGGCCTTAACTAACAAGCCTCACCAGTAAGACCGGTATTTAGCTAATTGCCTCCATTTGCGCACGCCAAGTGCATTGAGATCCCCTTCGAAAGAGTGTCTTAAATTTCAGCCAAGATCTGAATTTTGCGCCATTTCTGTAGTAGAGTGTGACCAACGAAAAAAAAGGCAGCCTTACAGGGTTGTTAAAAGTGCAATGGTTTGACAGCTACTGTTCGCAATTGTCGTAGAAAATACGTTCGGAATAGTGCTTTAACTTCATCAAATGTGAAGAGATTAATTCAAAAATCAGGGGAACTGAATCAATCAGCAATCTTAGACACTCTGGCCGTCCTTCAACAAGTCGGTCAACACAAAACCTCGAAGCAGTCAGGGAGAGTGTTGCTGAGAGTCCAGGAACATCAATTCGACACCATGGTCACAGTGGACATTTCGAGAAGCCCTCTACAACGTATTCTCAGGAAAGATTTGCATCTTCAGGCCTACAAAATGCAATTGACTCAAGACTTGAAGCCTACTGACCACGCACAGCGAGGAGAAATCCTTAAATGGATTATGGAAGCTGATTTTTCAAACAAAATCATCTTCAGCAACGAGGCTCATTTTTATCTTGATAGCTTCGTTAATCGTCAATATTTTCTAATTTGGACTTCAGAAAATCCACGAGTGATTGTTGGGCAACATATGCATCCACAAGGTGTCACTGAGTTGTGCGGATTTAGGACTGGAGCCGGCATCGGATCATTCTTCCTTGAAAATGCCTCTAATCATGCGTCAATGGTGCTCGCTATCGGGACATGGTATATAAGTTTTTTGTGAATAAATTACAAGATATAGATGCGCAAGGCATGTGGTTTCCATAAGACGGTGCCAGCTCAAAAACAAAACAATTGAACTACTGCGAGAGTCATTTCTTGGTAGTGTAAGTTCCCGTTTTGGTGATCAGAATTAGCCAAATCATGCAATTTAGCGCCCTTTTCTTTGAGTTTTTTTAAGTTTAAGGTTTCTGCCAACAATCCCACGACCATCCACGCTAATTGAACGCTATATCAACGGAGACAACATTTATGCAAATCTGTTATGGAAAATTTCGACCAAACAGTGCGTATGTGCCGTGAAGGCCATTTACCCGGCGTGCTATTTCGTACATTACCCTATACCGTATTCTTTATGAATCAACAAAGAATTATATAAATTTTTGGGACAGCCTTCACATTTACGCGCCAACTAAGGTAACGTCCTTCATCTACTGCATTGTCGCTTCGGGTTTGATTCGAGCATCGGTGTGCATTCGCTTCACATAATTTCTCTCGAAACGATTGAGGACATCTTCATGCGCTATCAATAGAGTCCGTGCCTCAGCGCCTTAAAACAAGACTAGGGTGATCAAGATAGAGCCTTACTACTTACTCAATTGCCTTCTTTGCCCAAAGAAACAGCGATTGGCAAAAGTGTTTCTTCGTTCTATTGCTACTGATGTGTCGTTGGCAGAATTGATACCAGAGCCAAAGTAGACAAAGTCCTTTACAACCTCAAAGTTATGGCTGTCTGCTGCGGCTTTCTGTCCAATTCCCCGATGTTGTGTGTCCCTTCTTGTTGACAGTATCATATACTCGTATATTTGGTTTTGCCCTCATTTTCCGCTAAACTCACTTTGGCACTTTCCGTTTGAACGCTAGTGAGCCTACCGATCCTCTCAATTACGAGTATGTCAATAACGTAGAAGTTACATGACCTTGTCTAAAGCCTTTGTTAGCATAAAAGGTCTCGGTTAAGTCGTTACCAACCTTCGAGCGTTCTCCATCGTCATTCTTCATAAACGGACAAGCTTGGCAGGAATACCAAAGCTAGATTTGGGCCCATACTAGTATAGTTGCTCTCTACGAGTATAAATGATGACATACGCGGACTTAAAATCTATGAAAAAATGTTGGGTATCGATTCGGACTTCTTGGGTCTTTTTCAGGATCTGTAGCAGTGTGAAGATTTGGTCGACTATAATTGGCGGAGTTGGAGGTCTCCTTTTTTGTATTTTGGCTCTTAGTGAAACACAGGCAGATTCCCCCCTCCCATAGACCACTCAGATCAGAAGTAGTGCCATTATTGTTTTTTCATCGCGGTTTCACCATTTACGTGCGTAGTGATGTAGCTTACTAAACTGCACCACAATCCGGAATTCAACTTCATGTGGTTAAAATTCCATCTCCGTGAGAAAATTATCCACTACTGCTTTACTTACAGAAGCCCCAAGCAGGACATCATTTCGACCTTTAACGAGTTTGATGCACTGTCTGACTCCATCCAAAGAATTGTATCCCTGTGTCCTCATTTTTATATACACAGTTCTGGGTGGCTTCGTCATTCTGAACAGACAACACTCGAAGGACGGTGTGTAGAGATCTTCGCTGCGCAAAATAACTTAACCCAGCTGGTAAATGAGCCCACACGAATACTAAACGTTCATAGTCATACCGTCAACACCCTGGACTTGTTTTTAACTTCTCACCCTAATAAGTACACCGTCGATGTGCTCTCCCCTCTAGCCTCGTCAGACCATTGTATCATATTCTCGTACACCCACCACAACGTTAGAGAAAAGATTCCCTAAAGAACCGTATGGCAATACGAGAAAGCAAACTGAAGCGGTCTTAACAGTTTCTTTAGAAATTTTAACTGGTCGTTATGTTTCCTCGATAACGACGTGGATGCCGCTGCTGATATGATCAGAGACACTGTTCTCTTTGGAATGAGATCCTTTATCCCTCATCGGGCGAAGAGCATCAAACCATAAGAAAACGCATGGCACGACTCGAGCTGTAAAGAGGCTGTCAGGGTTAGAGAAATGTTTTTTCGGTTCTTCCAGACCAACCCAACAGAGGAAACCCGAAAAAAGTTCAAACGGGCCAACGCTCATTTACAATGACATTCCAGCTGTGAGCTTTTGGACAAGGCCAATCTGCTTGCTGCATACTTTGCGGCTAGCTCAACACTGAGACGAATCCACTTTCGCACTCGTGTAGTAGCAAGAGTACTTAAAGATCTCAACATACATAAATCCGCTGGTCCAGATGGTATACCTCACCTTCTTGTAGAGAAGTGTTCTTCCTCACTGGCAAAATCACGGCGTAAGCTTTTTCATCGATCCTACTCTTTAGGACTCTTTCCGAGCAGATGAAAAACAGCATTTGTACAGCCCACCCCTAAAAAAGTCGAATCTTGCTCTCTCTCCTCATACAGATTTATTGTACTTACGTCTCTTCTTTCCAAGGTTATGAAAATGCAGATGAATCATCAGCTCATAAAGTATCTCGAAACACGAAAACTCGATGACCGGCAGTACGGTTTTTGTAGCAACATGATGTCATGTCTCACCGAAAAGTGAAGCCAAAGCGTACATCAATCTGGCGGAAGCAAGATAGCTGCGCTTGATATTTCTAAGGCATTTGGCAGAATTTGGCATCAGGCTCTTTTGTCGAAAATAGATTAGAAGTTACCTTTCGGAATGCTCAATGCAAGTTTTCTTGGACGGTTTCAAGTCTGATGTTCGCAAAATAAATGCTGGTGTGCCCCAGGGGTCCGTTCTATCTGCGATACTCTTTTTAATTTTCATCAATGATCTCTTGTCTGCTACCTCTAATCCAATATATTTCTCTCTCTGTTCTTCATATTAGTTCCCGAATTCACGTCACTGCCTTTGTAGAACGGGAGCGGCAGCGTTTGTTACTCTCACCAAATTCCAATATTAGCGGCATAACTAATTGGGAAACCACTAGCAGAGTGGAATTTAATGCTTCCAAAACACAATGCTCTCTGCTGTCGTTAAGCGAAATTTAAGCACCCAGTCAATGTCTATGAATGGCACTTGCATCGTCGAAACCGAAAAATTTTTCATTCTCGGTATGTGTGCCAACGACAACCTATGTCGGAACGACCATATATTTGATGTCGTCAAAAATGCTCCGAAACGTCTAGGTTTCCTCAAGCGATTGAGAAATACCCACAAGACTACTTTCGCACGTAATTTGAAATATCGTGACTCTTTCCTAAGCCATCCTCTCCACAAATTTATTTCCAGCAGCTTTGAATACGACAGTAAGCTGTCAAGTCCAGCTGTTTTGTTGGATTTCAGTTTAGATATTGCGATCCTTACTTCATTTTAGTCAGGTGGACGGAACTTTTAGCTATCATCGTCTAAGTTGAATGGTCTATTCTGCCTGACGGCGGGATATTGAGCTTCGTCGCGGTTGTACAATCTTCAGAAAAACTTTATCCATGTTCGCATCACCGACTACAAGGTTTGTTTCTTAATTTCTACAGATTTTGACATGTGTTGGTGGAACTTCCGTATGTTATTCCTGGAGAACAAACTCTCAATATTTTCTATCGAGCGTTTCTCGTGCTCTTTTTTCTTCTTTTGGAGAAGCCATTTACTCATCTAAATAATATGTTCGCATACAAGCACTCGTCATTTGGCTGATTCTCAACAAGGGAGACCCTCTAAACTACGCCAAATATAGAGGAATCTGTCGCTTTAGCATGACGTAGAAGATACTGTCTGCTATATTGTGTGAACGCCTGAAACCATTTGCCAACGATCTGGCTATCAGTGGACAATTGTTCAAATATTCACACTACGGTGCAACCTAGAGAAACCCAAAAAGCCCAAACCAATATGCACCATCTCTTTATCAAATTTAAGACAACATATTGCAGCATCTATCGGGACGATCTATCTATACAGAGCCTTGTCTAGCCAAACTCGTCACATGCAGAATGACGTTCGGGAACATTTGCTGCTCCATAAAGTCGGCTTCTTCAACATAAGACTTGAGAAAATTGTGCGAAACCCGCAAGCCAACACCAGTGGCATAATTTTCTAAAAGTCTGTGGAGTTACTTGCATACGGTGATGACATTGACATCACTGGCAGACCGCAGCGAGCGGATACTGTGCGCAAGCATTGAGACAAAAGTGACATAAATTGGCTTAGTGATAAATAACATCTTCTGTTTAAAGGAAATGGTTTTTGGTACAACCCGTAGTGGAGTTTGGTTGACCTCGCAATTCCGACCTTTATTTGGTTTCAGTATTGTAGACATGACGTCCGACACAATTGCGACGGAGCTCCGGTTGCAGCGGGAATACCAGTAAAAGTGTAGTCGAATCTTCAACGATGACTGGCGCTGCCATATATGTACATATGTGGGGGAGGATAACCTCAGACTTCACTATACGTTAGGCAAATATGCGTCTGTCTACCAAAGGGTTAACATATGCAAGCGTGACGGAAATAACTTATACTCGTGTTACGAGAAACAGGTACGAGATTGGGGAA
Organism: Volucella zonaria; assembly: GCA_963966105.1. Classification (NCBI taxonomy): domain Eukaryota; kingdom Metazoa; phylum Arthropoda; class Insecta; order Diptera; family Syrphidae; genus Volucella; species Volucella zonaria. The sequence goes on from OZ014531.1 coordinate 115,583,049, forward strand.
GTTTCTGCATCTGTAGAGTTCCAATTGCGCTTAAGCACATTCAGCCTGACTACAGTTCTAAATCCTAAAGCAAAATGAAATCGCTGAGAATGGGATTGGCGATGAATTTGCAACCGCACCGGGACTGCTAGCTTACTGGATTACAACCATAGGTAGCATAAGCCTCCAAGTTTTAGGCAAACCAAACAAATGCTTGTTGACATCTCTAAGATTACGTGCCTTAATGGGGTACAACGCTACGAGTATAACTAAGAGTCTCCTGTGAGGTTGCAGAAGGTGTGATGACGATACCGGGAAACACATCCATTGTAAATGTGTGGATTACGCTCATAAGGGCCGCAGTTTAAAGACTCTTGTATGGTGTTCTGGATCCGTAGGCACTGCAGCAATTAGTCATTGCTGTCTACGAGAAACGATACTGAATACTAATTGCTCGGACAGAACGCCACAACGGCAAACTATAACTTTGTGCTAGTAAATGACTTCACCTCCTACTTTAAACTAGAAGGACAACTGTAATAGAAGTCTCTCTCACGAAAATCCAAGAACGCACGGCATTGCCCAAGTCCTAATGTATGGTGTGGAAGCATGGACTCCATCTAAATCGAACGAAAATGCCCTTGAATCGCTCGAAAGAAATGTTCTTCGAGTGATTAACGGTCTCTTTGCGTATCTGGGATTTAAAAAAGGGACTATAACAGCGAGGTACGAGTATATGGGCTATACCTTATGAGAAGGGCTTAAATTCATGGACTCTGTAGGTAAGGACATGTTGAGTGAATAAAGATCACTGTTCCGGCCTGGATTGTTTTCGGGTCAATTTCGGAGGGACAACGTGGTTAAGGTACAACTCGGCTTAAGTGGGGCGCTGAATCGAATGAGTCCTCGGCCAACTTGTTATTCGCAACTGGTGGCGATTAGTGCGAAACTGCGGTAAATGAAAAGATCTGTTGGTTGAGGCCCAGATCTACTTCCAGATAAAGTAGACAAATCAGTCCGTCTCTTTACCCCTTAAGTAGGCATACCTTCCTAAAGTGTAAGATGACCAGCATAAAAGATACTAAAGGACTCAGTACCTAGTTTTGTTTCGCAGCACAGCCGAAATAGAAGAAAGTGGTTCGGATGATGGTTGAAAAATTTACACAACTAAGACTAGAATCTTGAGATTCTAAAAAGTTATTTTTCGGCAATGGGTATGTTAAGTTAGAGTGGTCTTCATTGAGGTCCACGCAAAGCAGTAAATAGTCCATTATGATATCGTTCAAATGTCCGCCGCGGCTTCTCTGGGTGGAACGCATGCGAAATGTCCAATTTTTCATGACTTTGGCGCATAAATCAGGTTGAATTTGACCGATGGCATGGGTTATGTTGGGTTTGAGGACAGCTGTGGTTTGTTGCTTATCCGGATAGACCTGCGACTTCAGAAAACCGCACAAGAAAAAGTCTAACGGGATCAAATCGCACGTTCTCGGTGGTCAGTTCACATCACCTCCACGAGAGATAACCATGCCCTCGAATCGCTCGTGTAGATTTTCTAATGTGGCGTGAGCCACATATCGTTGGTGTCCATATCATCCAATTCAAGCCAAAAGAAGTTGGTAACCATCGACTTATAGCGCTCGCCGTTGACGGTGATGGCCCGGCTAACGTCGTTCTCAAAGAAATATGGACCGATGACGCCGCCAGCCCAAGTCCACACCAAACAGTGACTTTTTCGGGATGCATTGGATGCTCTTGGATCTCATGTGGATTGGCATCGTCCCAAATTCGATAATTTTGTTTATTGATGTACACATTCATCCAGAGATGGGCTTCATCGCTGAAGATGATTTTTCGATGAAAATTAGGGTCAGATTCCAACTGCTCCAGAACCCAGTCAGCGAACACAAGTCGTTGTCTATGGTCGTTTACCTTCAGCTCCTGGGTCAGTTTAATTTTGTACGGGCGCAGGCCTAAACCACGACGCAAAATTCGCCAAGTTGTGGTCTGCGAAAGGCCGAGTTCTTGTGAGCGACGCGAAGTCGACTGCCTCGGATTCTCCTGCACACTCTCATGGACAGCGGCGAGATTTTCGGCAGATCTTACGTTTCGTCGACGTACGGGTATTGGTTTATCGTTTACTGAAACAGTGGACTCAAATTTATCTACCTCTCGGTAGGACGATTATTGCGATCGTAAAATGGGCGAAACTCGCGGAACGTTGCCCCAACAAATCACCCATTTTGATCATTTGCACGTGTTTTTGAACGCTATACCCGTCCATGGTGATTTGGCAAAACAGACTAAATAAATGACAGCCAATTTGACAGATGTAGCTTCAACAGTATGTCCGCCATCAACTGTCAAAGTCCGGAAGTCCCTATTGGAGGACCCTGTTTTTATGAAGATCGGTAATTTTATTAGAGCAGAGATCATTAAAAGCGAAAGCGGTAACAGCCCAGGGAATGTACATATTCGAAAGTTTAAGTTTAAAAATGCTTTTTCCCTGAGGAAACATTTATTAGTCTGGAAGATGTCCCACCAATATTTCCATGGTTGGTCTTGCAAAGTTCTTAAAAATGTGTTATTTGTTTGGGATAGGACATTTGTGGCTTGATGCTATCTATTTGCGTACTATTTGGTCCATGGATTCAGAATCATCAGTAAAATTGTTTGCTGGGGCCTCTGAGTACTCCAAAACCCAACATAGTGTGATCTTGTGCTTCTTAACCATCTAACTACCCTCGAACTTATGGTGTACAGAGTTAGGAATCTGATTGCAGTTCGACTGCCTATGCATATTACAACATTCGATCTCGTATTGAATTCAGTTGAGCTTAGCAGTGACATACCTTCGGCTTAGAAGACGGTAGAGTGTGTTGGTAAACTGAAAGATTGATGTATGGAGAGAGCCTGGGAAAGACGCAGCGCCAACGTCTTTAGCCGTTTTTAGGCCGTTCTTCAAGATAGGAATGGAGTGCGCATTGTCTCTGGTCATTTCTTTCTGGAATCATGTGGTTCAAGCCAATTTCAGTTAGTAAAATGTTGACTGATTGGGGGAGGCCGCGTTGGAGCATAAGAAGGCTGGCATGCCGTATAAGGCTGGCATGCCGTAAATTAGGCTTTTCCACTGCTGGGTGCAAATGAAGCAATGTTTGGATAGTGGCAGTTGAAGAGCTTCTCAATGCGCCAGTAATGTTTAAGCAAGCAGGTCGTTGCGTTTTTTCCAATATTTTGGTCCATATGCATCTTTCCATTGCAGAATCTTACGATCATGCAGGGGTCCCCTACCTCAGTTTGTTGGCCAGAAAGAGGTCTAGGTACCTGGAATTCTTTGAGAAGCTCTGAGGGATGTCATTTAAGTTGGGTATGATGCAGGGTACCTTGATTTTTCTAGTGAAGGGGAACAGCTATAATTTTGTTGGAGACTAGAGTAACTTGTCTAAGAGGGGAATCTGCCTCAGGCATACTAGAGACTCTTAGAAAGTATCTGTGAGTATTTACTCGACACATTAAAAGTGACGTTGCATATGTGAGCTATCACAACATGTTACGCGTCCTCTTAATTGGTATGCAGCCCATTGAGGACTAGAATCCTTAGAATAGAAGGGAGTTGACTCCTTTGAGCAGTTCCCAATTTGGTTTCTTACTTGTGGCTCAGCTCAATTAAAAAAGTAAACACTGGCTTTATCAAAGTACTGATATTCGTGAACCTTTATTTATATATTTTACATTTTCAAAAAAATTTTTTTTCGTTTCCAGTATTTATCCATGTTTCTTTCCGCCGCCGCCCTTGCAACTTTTCTTCTTCTGAATAACCTTTGCTACAAGAGCCTTGTGTCCACCTTTATTTTTAGTCGCCTCGGCCATGCCAATCTCTCCAAGGATACAACACAAAATAGTCACAAGCAGAAGGATGTAAGACAGCTTCATTGCGTCTAAGTGTTGTCGAACTCTGAAACGAAATCTACTTAACTCTCGAAAGTAGTTTTCTTTTATACGTCGTGTCTATCTCATGCGTTTGCATTTAGAGATGCCAATCGAATTCGTTTGGATTTTCCATTCATCGTATGAAAGGGGGATTTTTCTTCTCGTAACAATGGCAAGTGAAGAGTGTTATGAAAGTACGCCGCATCTCATACCGCAAAATTGTTTCATTACATTTGTTGAGATCTGCGAACTACAAATAGTTACACCACAACGCAGTCATGTTAAATAGATTTACATCTTGTAGTTAGGGCCAATTAATAAAACTAATGCTATCGAACACGAGATTTCAAAGTACGAGTACGGCCAATCATTTCTAATTAAAACTTGTAAATTTCCATTGACATTTTGTATATGTCGGTATGAGTCTCAGCGGTTCTGTGGATATAACTACCCTTCGCAATGAGTACTAACATCCTGAATGCGAGCACCAGTTAGAGTGGCATATCCAGTTATATACATACTTTTTTAGAAAGCGCTCAGTTCGGGATGGATTTGGGTCCCAATCTCCAGTTACGCCAATAATCGTTTGAAAAATCTTGCGTTCACACCGGCCAAGGATACGAGGGCGGGTCAATAATTCCGTGCATTTTTGAATTTCTGACCTCTTTACTGAAGCAGCAACACTGCTCCTGTCAACAGGCATTTGTCAGTTGACTCCTGTCAAAATTTAAATTTGCTGCGTCAGTTAGTTTGTGTTTGACAGCTATTTTTATCAGACTACTCACTAATTTGAGGAGAAAATGGAAAAAAGTGAATTTCGTGTGCTTATTAAGCATTATTTCTTGCGAAAAAAAACCATTACCGAGACCAAGGCTAAGCTTGATAAATACTATGGGGACTCTGCACCATCGATTTCAATGGTAAAAAAGTGGTTTACTGAATTTCGTTGTGGCCGTACAAGCACTGAAGATGCCGAACGTCCTGGACGCCCAGTTGAGGTCTCTACACCCGAAACAATCGAAAAAATTCACGATATGGTGTTGGCCGACCGAAGATTGAAAGTGCGAGAGATTGTGGAAGCCGTAGGGATCTCGCATGGCTCAGTGGTTTCAATTTTGAATGATCACTTGGGCATGAGAAAGCTTTCCGCAAGATGGGTGCCGCGTTTGCTCACAGTCGACCACAAACGCAATCGTGTAACAACTTCACAGGAAGGTTTGGCGTTGTTTAATCGCAATATGGAGGAGTTTTTGCGCCGTTTTGTAACCGTGGACGAAACATGGATCCATTACAACACACCAGAGAACAAACAACAGTCAAAACAGTGGGTTTCTAAGGGTGAATCGGCGCCAAAGAAGGCCAAGGTGGGTTTGTCAGCCAATAAAGTTATGGCGACTGTTTTTTGGGATACACGCGGGATAATCCACATTGACTACCTTCAAAAGGGAAGAAAAATCAATGGGGAATATTATGCCAACTTATTGGACCGATTCAATGACGATTTGAAAAAAAAACGACCTCATTTGGCCAAGAAAAAAGTTCTTTTCCACCAAGACAATGCAAGGGTGCACACATGTGCAGTTGCCATGGCAAAAATCCATGAATTGGGCTATGAATTGCTCCCTCATCCACCCTATTCTCCAGATTTGGCTCCGAGCGACTACTTCTTGTTCCCAAACCTGAAGAAATGGCTTGGTGGAAAAAGATTTGACTCCAATGATGAAGTCATCTCGCAAACAAAGGCCTATTTTGAGGACCTCGACAAATCATTTTTTTTGGAAGGGATAAAAAATTGGAGAAGCGTTGGACAAAGTGTATAGAGCTCAAGGGAGACTACGTTGAAAAATAAAATTATTTTTTTATCAAAAGATCTGTGTTTTAATCCAAAAGTCACGGAGTTATTGACCCGCCCTCGTATCTTCATTCTCACAGTGTATCACCCCGTCTAAGCTGTTTTTGTCATCAAAGGTCTCAGTGAGATTAATGCAGCGAGCGTTCACCAACGTCTCGGTGTTTGTGAGTTCGGCCTTTTTGAGTTTCTCTAACATTTGACATGCTGGCGATTAGTCAATTGTGAACTTACTCGGTCGCATGACTGTCTATCAGATCCTTGATAATAATAGGTTACAGGCGTTCACACATTTGCCGCTTTAGTTGACGAAGCTCAGAGGTCTTCTTTCCTTTGGTTCGGACAGACAATGTTGAAATTCCATTCATCGGGCATGCTTTATTCTGATCTATGCATCAACAGCGCTTCTGAACTCAGCCCTAGTATGTTACTTAAGAGCAGTGTTCAATGATATGCTTTGTGCCCGCTGAGAGTGCCCGCTGGCATCATCGTTGGCCTTCTTATCAGAAGCGGCATCTCTGAGAGGCTTCTTGCAACATCCCCACTGATTCTCCGGTGATTAGAGATAAGGAGAGGTTGAGGGATATGCGGTCGCTAAAGTTTCTAACAATGCCTTAGGTATGCATTGTAGTATTTCCTCTATGCTGTACTGCTTTTGATATACATACCATATGCATGATACAGTATGACTACTGATAGGTATAAATTAACGTTAACACCTCGAAATTTGCGGACGTCTAGAACACTGAATGCGCGTATTCCGTAGGATCATTCTGGCCTATCGATTAGAAAATCGCCATGTTCTCTTGTAGATCCAGTTATGGGGTGAACGAATGCTAACCAAAACGATGTTTCGTCCACTTGGTAAGTTTATCTTTGTGTAGCACCTGTATCCATTTCCGCATGTGATATTCTGCAGGTTGTGCCTTATGTCTGCAGTGCTAATAAAGGTGCGTTCGCATCCTATTCTGACACAAAGGTCGTCAAGTTCGATTTTCACGTCATACTTGAAGACATTGCTTATTGGTTCTCTCTTGGAGTTCGCAAAGTCCTTTCTGGGCGCATACATACAATATGGTATACTCATGAGACCGGTATCAGTGATCTTAGCTCTGATATGGGTTTTCACTAGTCGCGAGATTATAGGCCTAAAGCACACGACTTTATCGTTAAGTCCAATAAGAAATCCGCATCCCAAACTGCGCTAAACGCGATTGCAATCACCCTAGTATTGGGTCTATAACTTAATTCGCGCGGTTCGCTAAGAGATGGCGTAACTTGTATTCTTCCATTATTATTATTCCATTGGAACATGCCTTGGAAAGCTACTGTCATTGTACGTCATTCATTTCAGTATATGTCATTCATTTGAAGCGTAAACAACAAGAATTTTTTTTCACTCAAATATGTCGAACTTTGTGCCTGAAAAAGTGTTTTTGCGGGGAGTTCTTCTTCATTACTTTAATATGAAGAAAACTGCTGCCGAAAGTCATCGTATTTTGGTGGAAGTTTGGTGGAACATGCGCTAGCTGTGCCAAAAGTGGATTTAAAAGTGGTGATTTTGGTTTGGAAGACGGTGAACGTCCTGGGCAGCCAAAAAAGTTTGAAGATGAAGAACTGGAAGCATTACTCTATGAAGATTGTTGCCAAACACAAGAAGAGCTCGCAGAATCTTTGGATGTCACTCAAGCAGCCATTTCAAAACGTTTAAAAGCAGCTGGATATATTCAAAAGCAAGGAAATTGGGTTCCACATGAACTCAAGCCGAGAGACGTCGAAAGGCGGTTTTGCATGTCCGAAATGCTGCTGGAACGCCACAAAAGGAAGTCATTTTTGCATCGGATTGTTACTGGTGATGAAAAATGGATCCATCACGACAACTCCAAGCGCAAAAAATCATATGTGAAACCCGGCCAACCACCCAAATCAACGGCAAAGCCGAATATCCATGGCGCGAAGGTAATGCTCTGTATTTGGTGGGATTAGATGGGTGTGCTGTATTATGAGCTGTTAAAACCGGGTGAAACCATCAATGGACAAGACTACCGAACACAATTAGTCCATTTGAAGAGAGCAGTGGCCGAAAAACGCCCGGAATATGCGACCAGACACGAAGCAATAATTTTCCATCATGACAACGCTCGGCCCCACGTTGCTATTCCGGTTAAGAACTATTTGGAAAACAGTGGATGGGAAGTCTTACCATACCCGCCTTATAGTCCAGACCTTGCCCCTTCTGACAGAGCAGAATATCAAAAATTATCTTGATTCATTCTTGGCTGCCAAGCCGGCGCAGTTCTCTTGAGATGGGATTCACAAATTGCCAGAAAGATGGGAAAAAATCATAGCTTCAGATGGGCAATACTTTGAATAATACTATTGTACATGTTTTTCTTAAATAAAGGTTAAAATTTTGAAAAAAACGAATTAAGTTATATACCCAATAGATGTCGCAGCTTTTGATCGGGACGATCCGTCCCATCGAATTTCTTGGATGGCCATTATGTCATTCTTATAAGTCTCCAATGTCTCCATTAGAAATTCCCGAAAATATGCTGGCGCTTCTAATCCAGTAACAAGTACTGGATTGAGGTGAACAAGCATGTTTTCGCTCTCAGTTTCTTTCCACCGGGCGAACATCTTGCGGATCTCCCTTTAACTTTCACAACCTAACTATAAATGATGCCCTATCCACTTTTTATAGAAAAATACATACTTAATTTTTGTTCCATTTACGTTCCGTTTTTTAGCCCTGAAATATAATCTACCAATCCTCCCTGGTATAATCGCAAGCTTCTTTCCTTACGAAACAAATTATGGGCTGTTTTCCTTCGTACCAGACCCTTTTCCAACTATTCCAACTATCTCGGTGCTTATTTTCATTTCACCAAATTTACAATTCTCTTTACCAGCGCTACCTTAACAATGCACAACTCAACCTTATAAACGACCCTAAATCCTTTTTCAGATTTATTATACTTACTGAACTTCTCCAAGAGCCCACTTCTCTCTCTCACCTTAGACCCATCTTAATGAAAAATTAACACCCGGCCCAGATGGTCTGCCTGCCATATTTGTTAAAAAATGTTCCTCTTCCCTTTCCTTTTCTAATCTATTTCGTCCATCCCTTTCACAAGGTGAATTTCCTCAGACTTCGAAAACCTCCTTCATAACCCCGATCCACAAAACAAGGATCAAAGAATGAAATAACCAACATCGCTAAACTCTCCCATATGCCCAAACTCTTCGAAAGTATTTTGTATGAAACCCTAAGCTTCCAATGCAAATCATTTGTTTCCCCCTAGACAACCTGGCTGCCCGAAGCGTAGGTCAACCACCACAAATCTCGTTGAATTCGTATCCTTTGCTCTCTCAGCCCTAGAGAATGGCAATGAGGTCGATGTAGTTCCGACCGAGTTTAGCAAGTCCTTCGATAAAATCTCTTATCGTTTAACACTCTTCAAATTGTCTGCCCTCGGCTTTGGACCCATCTATTAAAATTGATATCCTCTTACCTGAACAACCGTTTTTACAGTGTCCACACCAACCCATACACGACCATGTCCCTCTATTTTACCTTTGTTCGCCCCCTCATAAAGTACGCCAGTCAAGTGTGGTCCCCATTTCATCGTGTTCATATCTCGAAAATCGAAAGCATCAAGCGCCGTTTTCTTCGATATGTTCTTCGAGGTACCATGGGGCGATCCTTTTATTCTACCTCCCCGATCAAAACCATCACAACTTTATTAACTGAAACACCCTTGACTAACGTAGAGATGCAGCCGACTTTCTCTTCACTCATTGACACCTTTCAGGTCACGTTGAATGTGCGTCCCTTCATAACTTTATTTTACTCAACGCTAAGCCTCTTAATCTACGTAACCCTCATCACTTCTTTCTATCAACCGACCACATCTCCTATCGAGTGTTCAGTCCCTCTCACTATGTACCCAGTGCTAAATATCTATGCATGATACTTGAGCCGAAGCGGTTTCAGAAAGCAAGCTCAGCCTGCAATAAGATGGGTGTACTCGCATTATACATAGATGTTGTTCGTCCAATTCCTAGCAATGGTGATAGGACTTCGGCATAGAAGACTACTCGTATTTCTTTTTCTGTCGCCATGGGTGGCCGTGGCTCAAGTGGTAGTGTATTGGCTTCCAAATCGAACAGTTCGGGATTCAATACCAGCCGTTACCGAAGGGCTTTTTTTCACGCAACTAAAATCTCGTGAGATGAATGATTGCCTAAATACAACATCAAGTCAATTTACACTAATAATTTAGTCTCGAGCGAAATAGCCACTGAGCCTAAACATCTTTCTTTCTTTTTCTCTCCCATTTTCCGAAAAACTTAACACATGCTTTGGCATCATAAGTGTAGTCATACCCACTTGAGTGTTAAGTTCTTAAAAAAAAAATAAAAAATTCCAATTCGTGGTCCGGATTTGACACCCCGGTTTCAGTCACATACGTCAAACTGAGCTGTCATCCAAGTCGTTTCTTTTTTTTCACTTTATTTTGCCTACTACCGACGGTCAACCTGTGAATGCCCCCATTGCAAGTGCTTACCATCTGATCTAACAGTTCGGCCATCCTAAACTAATCGTGTTCCCACGATTGGGTCCAAGCTGTCACTCCCCACACTCACTTCGCCGCCAGTTATGTCGAGAGAAATGGTCTCCGAGTTAGCCTCACCAATCGCCGCATCATCGTCCGCGCCAATGAGACCCTCGTCCGGTAACTTACACCAAGGCTTGAGCTTGCCCGAGCTCATCACAGTACTGAACCTTCGTCGATTTCTCTGCATGCCTGAGATATCCTCGACAACATAGCGATGGCTTGGCAGCCCCTTGGTTATAATGTACGGTCCTCGGTAAATCGGATTCAGCTTCCGGGATTCACCAGTCGCGACTGGTTCCTGTTCGATTAAGACCAGATCGTCCACCTTCTACTTAGATGGTTTGCGGTGTCTTAAGTCGTACAGCCGTTTCTGGCTAGCCTGACTCCTCTCGATGTTGCACAGCGCCCTCTCCCTCCTTTGGTCCATCTCTTCTGGCTCGACCGATTCCGCCTTTCCCAGTTCCAACAGCAATTTATTTCCCAGGATGTCTCTCGGCGTGTACATAAACCATAGCTCGTGTGGACTTGCTTTCGTCGTCGAACTCCTTGCGCTATTAAGCCCCCATTGAATGGTCCTTAGGTAGCTAGCCCAATCCTTTTCCGCCGAATGGGCACCCCTCAAGGCCGCGAGAATCGTTCTATTGCACCGTTCCACCTGGCCATTTGCTCTCGGTGTCCTCACAGCGGTTTTAATATGCTGCACTCCATGGTCTTCACGGTTCTGCTCGAATGCTTTTGCAGTGAACGTTGTCCCTCGATCCGTCACCAATCGCCTCGGTACGCCAAAATACCGGATATGTCCGTCAATGCGTTGAGCACCCCCTTCGTATTCGCAGCCTTCATTGCTCGCAGGACGACGTACTTCGTCAAATTGTCGACAATCGCCGGAACGTACCTAGTTCCTCCCTTTCCTAAAGTAAATGGACCTAGGTGGTCCAGATGTATGGTGTCAAATGGCAATGGCAGCCTTTCCGCACTATACAGCTCGCCTTCTATCACCCCCCATTTCCTTTTTGTTTACGCGCAGTCCAAGAATGCTTTTATGTACTCCCGAGTGAAGCTACGCATTCTTGGAAAAAAGTATGTTTGTCGCACTAGGTTCAAATTTTTCTCGTCCGCTAGGTGGCTCCACATCGTCATGACACAACTTCAGGATTCTCTACCGAATTGAATGTGGTACCACCCACTTCTCAACACCTTACACCAGTCGGAAGAGTCGCATTCCATTGAGTTTGAAGTCTTTCTGCAGCTGTTTCTTCATACTTGTTGATTCGGTAGACTTTAGCTCCTTGATGATTGTACGCAGCTTGTCGTCCTGCCATTGCCATTGTTAACGACAAATAGCGACGCCTTTTCCACCTCCTTCGGCTCGTCCATGGATTGTCGACTTAGCGCGTCTACATAAACTGCCTTCCTCCCAGGTTGATGCACCGTCTCGAATGAAAACTCCTAAAGTTTGAGCTACCACCTGCCCACCCGTGGTATGATCTCCGGTTTGTTCTTCGTAGCTACAATCGCCTCACAGTCCATGACTACCTTAAATTCTCGGAATCGATCGAGACTGTCCACGATGGCCAACACCTCAACCTCGTAGGGATGGTACTTCCTCTCGTCGTCTGAAAGATTGCTGCTGTAAAACATCACCGGGTGAAGGACCGAGTCTTCTTTCCCTAGCTGAAATTGGATTCCAGCCAACCCCATAGATGAAGCGTCAGGGTGTACCTCATATTCACACTCAGGATCGAACAACACCAGCACCGGTCGGTTGCTAAGAATCTCCTTAAGCCTCCGTACAGCCTCTGCCTTCTGAATTGGCCACACGAACTCCCTGTCAGTCTTCATTAGCTCCGTGAGGGGTGCTACCAACTGCGAGTAGTTCCTGACGAGCTTAAGGCCCAGAAATTGTCGCACTTCGTGTATATTTCGCGGTGTCGGGAAATCCTTGATTGCAGTCGTCTTTCGTTGGCTCGGTTTCAAACCATCTTTGTCGACCTCATAATAAAGAAACTCGAAATTAGTTTTAAACAAAATGCATTTACTTACGTTGAGTGTAAGTCCAAACTTCTGTAGTGCAGCTAAGAACCTTCACAGCTTGTCCAACCCTTCTTCCACCGTCTTACTGGCTATAATGGTATCGTCTAGGTAAACTGCTGCATCGTCCTTCCGCAATCGTGCCTTTACAAAGTTCATGTACGCTTGGAAATGAGCCGGGGCGTTAACCAGCCCGAACTCAAAGGATCCCTCGTCCTTCGTGAAAGCCGTGTACCTTTTGCTCTGCTCTTCCATTCGAATCTGACGCCAAGTCCAGAATGGTGAAGAGTGAATTCCCACTCAGCGACGACGTCAGCACCTCGTCGATCACTGGCATGGGAAACTTTCGCTATACCGTGACTTTGTTGTGTGTTCGGAAGTCAATGCAGAACCTGTCTGAGCCGTCTTTCTTCTTTGTCAGGACAATCGGCGAAGAGTAATCCGATTCAGATAGACGAATAATTTCAAGTTCCAGGAGTTTGTTGACCGTTATCATCGGGTATGGTTGTCTACTTTCCGGAACTACCAGAACCTCGCACCAGGAAGTTAAGCGTTCCACAGTGATCTCCGCATATATGCGACCCATAGTAATGCAACCTCCCCCACCAAAGCCACTTCGTACGAAGTGGATTTAAAATTTCCAGCCTCTGCTTCCGATTTGCGCAGTGTTACACAATCGCTCCCAAGGTCAATGAACGCTGTGACCGTGTGTCCATTCACCCTTGCAATCTTCAGATATTCACTATTGTCTTCCTTCACAATCAGCTGGGCTTGGCCACATATTCGCCTCGGAGCTGCACTGGTCCGCTGCATGTTCTGCGCCTGCTCCCATGGTAATGGACAATTTTGCCGAAAATGCCCGGCTTGCTGACACCGAAAACACTTTATCTGCGTTGCTGTACCCCCCCCCCCAACTTTTGCCTTGGCCTCTGTTCCTCGCTTTGCTCTGGGTTTCAGACCACCGACCCACCGGACACCGGTGAACCAGGTCACGGATTGTCCTAAGAGGTGTTGCTCGACACGCTCCAAGCACTCTCCTTCCGGCATGCCTAGTAGGATGTACTTGAGAACGGCTGACTCTTCCAGCTGGCCCCGTGACGCAATTCTCTTCATCTCAAATATATATTCTTCGATGTCTTCCTGGGGTTTTTGCCGTCGCTCACGTAGCGTTTTGTGAATATCCACAGCATCATCGTTCGTTGGAAAGTTAACGGCAAGATCGTCGAGGAATTCCTCAAGAGATTCATGCAATGACCCCTCACTCCATAATCTTGCTGCTCCCGCCAGCCTAGTCATAGCAGCCATTAGCAAGAGTCTCTCATCCAAGTGGTAAATTCGGCGGAGGTCCCTCACTCTTCTGGTCCACGCCGATGATGACGAAATGCCTAACCTACTTCTTGGGTTGAATTTCTGAATCATCTCCGTAATGTTTTGCACCATGAAGTGACTCCTTGAAACGTTCTCAATTTCTCTCATCTCGGCCGGCAGTGGAGTCTTTGAGGTAGACGCCGAAGCTCCCACTGTTTCCCTGTCTATCGCAGCCGCTTCATACGCACAATCTCCCTACGCAACTCTTCGACGGTCAACCTGCGAATGCCCCCATTGCAAGTGCTTACCATCTGATCTAACAGTTTAATGGATGGATCATTTAACAATCGCTGAACTTGTTAAAATTGTAAAAACTTACTAAAAAAAAATAGTGATTCTGTAGTAGGTACAGAAGAGACTGGCTCTGTTACAGATGTTTTAAGGCCTATCCATCATCGAAATGCTCTACAGAAAATATGGCTGCCGTTTGTGAAAGTGTCGAAGAAGATCCAAATCTATCGATTTCACGGCGAGCACAGCATTTGGGCTGAACCCTTATAAAGTTCTACTCGCTCAAGAATTGAAGCCAGTTGACCACGGAATGAATGGAATATACGCCGATCTGGCGCTTAAACATCAGGCAACATTTTCTTCACCGATGAGGCTAATTTTTCATTCGGTGGATATGTCAACTATTGCATATGGCGAAGGTAAAATTCACATGTAACTGTCGAAAGACCATTGCATCTACAAAAGGTCACTGTATAGTGCGCAATTTGGTCTGGCGGTGTGATTGGTCCATTGGGAAGTGTAACCGTCATCGTTAGTCCTCATCGCTATACCCAAATGTTAACAGCATTTTTTTTTGGCCTCAAATCACAGAAATAGATGTGGAAGGCATGTGGTTTCAACAAGACGGTGCCACATCTCACACACAACGGCCCGTTTTGGCTTTATGGCAAGAAAAATCGATCCACCTGGATCATATGATTTATCGCCGTTGGATTTCTTTTTCTGGAGCTCTTGACGCTTTGAAAACGAAAGTTCACCAAGTTATGGCCGAGTTATTGCCCAATATGTGTCGAAAAGTCATCGAAAATTATTAGGTGCACAACTAAGTTATCGCTGTTTTTTTTTAATGAAAATGCCACTTTATTGTGCAAAAATGGTTACAAATGAATCATTCAAAGTATTCCATATCGTTAGCTACAACTTTTCCCATCTTTCTGGCAGAGCTCAAGTGCCGTTACTGATCCACAAATCAAGCCAGTTTTTGATGTCTTCATATGAGCGGAACTGCTGATCAGCCAGACTATGTGCCATCGAATGGAACAAGTAATAATCGGACGGCGCAATATCTCGGGAGTATGGCGTTTGGGGTAGGTTTTCCCATTTGAACGTTTCCAGGTAGGGTTTTAACGTGTTTGGCAACGCGAGGTCATGCTGTAGAAACACATTTTCGTGCCTCTGCTCGTATTGTGGCCGCTTTTCGTGCAGTGCTACGTATTGTAGAAGCATGACCGTGTAATCCCCATGACTTTCTTCTCTTTGAGTTGCTGTAATGAATCTATTTTTCATCACCCGTCACGATGCGGTGAAGAAAACCACCGCGTCTCCACGAGACAGAAATATGTCAGACTAAGTTTCAGACATTTCGTCTGACATTTTTTCTTTTGCAGGTAGGCAAATTACTACAATACATGACATTTAATTCTGTGAGTCTAAATTGGCTGAGTAGGTGTGAACTTCGTTCTACGACATACGCCACTCAGTCATCTTTGTTTCTTTGTTTATTTTTTGTCTCCACATTCCGAAGTCAAACTGACAAACGCTGTCAAAAAAATGTCTAGAGTGATGTCGACAGAGATGTCTTGCATAGAAACCAGACATTTATTTCATGCAATATTTCCTGTCTGCAAACTACGCGTCTCCACTGGACATTTGGATTTCATGAAAATTTTCTTAACACCAGCGATGTCTCGTTGAGACGCGGTGTAAGGAACCCAAGTTCCTTGTTTTTGAATCATTCCCAACGCATGCAATCGCTTGGAAATGGATTGGCGGGTAATTCCTAATGCTGAATCAAGTTCTTCTTGCGTTTGGCACGGATCCTCATCGAGCAATTCCTCCAATTCAGCGTCTTCGAAGGATGTTGACGTTCGTTAATATCGAAATCACCGTCTTTGAAGCGACGGAACCAATCACGGTACGTTGTTTCATTTAGAGCAGCATCTCCGTAAACTTTCTGGAGCTCACAATGCGCTTGCTGAGTTCATACGGAGCATTAACAGACTCTCCAAGCTCTTTCAGTTGGCGATCTTGCATCCGATTTTGAAATCGATGTTTCTATGATGTGGAACCATAGAAGTTAATGTTCTTAGCGTACCCTCTTAAAGACTTGGCGCCTTACTTTCATACTTTCATAACAAATGTTAGCTGAGAGATTTGACCACTCTGTCATAAGAGTTCCGCTTTTAAAATTGCAGACCTCTTCTTGAATGCAAATATTCTCTGTTTTTGTCAGCTTCCACAGGATTGCGTTTACACTCACCGTCATATAGACTGTTGTCATTGCCAGCCACCCTAATTCGAAGCGTCAGGGAGGAGAAGCGTCCACATTATAGGTACGTCGGTATCATCCCCTTTGGCATTTTTTTGGAGAGAATTCCGCCCACTTTTACTAATTGCGGCACAGGTGTCATTAGGATCTTATGCACTTGGAAAGCCTTTGCGCCGGCCTCATTTGCCAATCATTTGATCAAATAACCTGATATCCGACAACTGGAACTGCACCGTCTATTGTTTGGAGCACCAGTTTCCACCTGGACATCATGGTCAGGAAAATCCATTCACAAAAGCAGTGCCGACAACAAGGCAGTCAAAGAAAGGAAGGCATGTCAGTCTCTGCCGATGGAGAGAGGTTTCACTTCATACCAATCGCTTCAATTACTGGGTTTTAGCAGTGTTTTCTTTTGCGATTCAAGAAGCCTGCCTTTACTTAGAAACCTTGCAACGCACACTCCAAGAGTTTTAAACAGTTACGCAAACCAGTTAGACGTGTCTTTCCTGTTCTCCATATTCACCTGTTTAATTTTCAGTTCTAAATTTCGTCAAATTGCATTTTCCAGTTAATAACCCCCGGTGCTCGATTTCATTAATTCAAATGACTCCTACCAAGACGCACTCGCCGAAAAGTTTACGGATAAAATTACGGTCATTGAAAGCAGTAAAAGTGTTGAAGAATTACGTAACTCAATGCAGAACTCAGCCGATCTAATAAAATCAAAAGTAAAGCACGTGGATAAACAAATTGCTGGTCTAATCGAGTTAGACTCCGGGAGATCCAGGAATGAAGAAACTCTCTTACGTCACCTGGATAAAGTGCTAACTGCCATCAAAGCTATCTGTTCTGCGCAGGTTATCTCCAACCAAAAAACCTGCGAGTTGATAGGCTCCCTGCGTGACGACATACCATAGATATTCATAGATATTCATTTCCAGTCCTCGTCACACAAACAACTCTCTCCCAAACAATGTGATCCCATGCTCGAAGTTATCTTCGATAAAGTAAGCTATGTCGGTGACGAACTTACTGCGACTCGATACCTCGTATGCGATACTAAACATCATATCGCAACAATATACAGCAAAATTGTTGATACACCAAACTTCCCGCAGCCTTACCAGAATGTTCCCTATAATACATCGCTCATGGCCGAACCACTGATTCCTGCGAAGTTTCTTCCAACTTTACAGCAGAGAACACGTGTATGTCAGCTCCTCCAATCGCTGCCCCAAGGAAGCTTCTCAATCATTTTAATTCAACTTGGACACCTTCCGAATGGCAACGTAGACTTGATAAGCTTGCTTCGAAGAATCAATTAGTCACTACGCTTCTTATCAAAGGCGCCCCCCCAAACGCTGATGTTGATTGGATCTCAACTTTCTTCGAAAAGAAATATGGCATTACCATTAGCCACTGCAATTTGCTTCCTACATCTCACCACAGAAGCAAGCGCAGCTTCAAACTCAATTTTCCAACCAAATACGAATGGTTATTCCATAATCCTGCCAGCAACAATTTCAATCTTGGAAAGATGCGTGTCTGTAAATGTTTGGAAAATATGCCCATGAAGCAGGATAAAGCCAAGCAGTCCAACAAATAAGTTAGCAAATAAATCCAATTTGCCAAGACCCACCTCCTCTTCCCACAACAAACCCAGCTCCAATTGGAGTTTTAAAATAGCAATTTTTCCTAATTTTAAGCCTCCCATCCATACTCCAACTCCGCCTATTCCACCCCAAGTCAAGCCCCAACGTCAACGTGTCTCTTTCGACTTAACCCCTACAACTCCAACTCCTGTCACTCAACCACCACCACTCAACCCCTAACACACACGCTTTTCCCTAATTTCGACCTCAGAACTCACATTTTAAACCCTATTTCAGAAACCCCAGCCATTGCGACACCTAACTCATTAACCACTCCCTCTTCTATTGCCCCCTTCGCCACCCACTGCAGCAAACTAGCGATACCACCGAATGTCGCTATGCGCTATCTAGGCTTAGAGATAAAAAGATATATGAGAATATACGTCTATATCTCGCCTATCTGCACGATAAATCCGACTCGGTGTGCTACGAGGGTAAAACAAAAACAAGCGTCATGGTTTCTATCCAGCAGCAAGGCCTCCCAACCGACGTTACCAATCTCAGGAAACTTTATACAAAGTATCACGAGATTTTCAATACGCTCCCCCAAAAAGTTGCCGCTCTTTGCCACTATGTACACTCTAAAAGAGTCTCACACCTCCAACGCAGTTGCCTTGACCATGATAAATTTTTTCGACCCTAAAAAGTCATGCAAAAACCTCACCTTCTATTACCAGAACGTAAGAGGACTCCGTTCTAATCTAATCTTATCCCCAACATAAAAAACCGGGAGTTGTTTCCTCTTTCTTTTAATGTTTTTTGGGATGATGATCGCGCACCCCCCTTGATTGAATCCCCTTGTCGAGGTGTCCTACTAGCTATTCACAACAGCTTGGACTCCTCTCTCGTTGCAACATCATCCTCTCCTAAGCTCGACTTTGTGTCGGTTAAAATAACCCTCACTCGTAGATGCTTGTATGTTATGTGTTGTTACATTCTTCCGGCGCAACCTATCGAATCCTACCAACTTGCTATTGCAGCAATTGACAATTTGACCGACTTATCAGACTCGCTTGATGATATCATTATCTTCGGCGATTTTAATCTGCCTCAACTGGAGTGGACTCCATCTGAAGACCTATCTTCTTTCATCGCTTCCAATCCCATTTCTACTAAGGAATGCCTCTTCTTAGATCGATTAACAGATTCTAGTCAGTGGCGTCTCCAACTATATGGAAAGGCAATTAGACCTTATCATCAACTCCTCAGTACCGTGTTGTCCCCTACTCTTTCAACTATTGATAACTTTCATCCTCCACTTCTTCTCTCATTTTTCCAGAACTCTCCTCTCCAGTCGCCTCCCTCCACAGTTATATTTTCTTACAATTTTCACAAAGCTAATTTCCGTAAAATCAATACCTATGTAAGTAGGGCTTCTTTGGCGTTTACCAATCTATCTCTGGATGATACCCTCTCCACTTTTTACAGAGAAATATTCAAATCCATCTCCCTTTATGTGCCATATTCCAGCCATAAAACTCTTCTACATCCCCGCCTTGGTATATTCGTAGACTGCGCTCTCTACGAAACTAAAGAAACAAATTATAGGCGGTATTTCTTCGTACCCACCCTTCTTCTGACTATTCAAATTATCTAGGTACATATCTTCATTTCAATGGACTCTATAAATCTCTCTATCAATGCTACCTGAACAGTGCGCAAACCAATCTCATAAATGTACCCAAATCCTTTTTTTAATTTGTCAATTGCAAAAGTAAGACTGATGGTTATCCTTCCTCCCTCGATTTCGAAATCAAATGTTTAAGTGATTCTCCTACCACCACCAACTTATTTGCTACATTTCTCAAACAATCATTTGCGAACAAGCCCTTCGTGCTATATCCTTCTTACTTCAATGATCTACCAAATTTCTCTATTGGTCCCTTTCTCACTCAAAATTTCGATCCTGCAGTTATTGAAGAAAAGTTAGAAAATCTTAAAGATGAATTTGTACCTGCCCCAGACGGACTAACCGCCATGTTTCTTAAGAAACGCTCTTCCAACCTGTCTCTACCCCTTTACTACCTTTTTCGTCTATCGCTTACACAGGGTGAATTTCCCCAGATCTGGAAGACCTCTTTTATAATCCCGATACACAAAAAGGGATCAAAGTATGAAGTTACCAATTATCGTCCCATTGCTAAACTCTCTCATATACCCAAACTCTTTGAAAACATTTTATACGAAGCGTTAAGCTTCAAATGCAAGCCTTTTATTTCACCCCGACAACATGGTTTTCTAAAAGGTAGATCAACTACCACAAACCTAGTTGAATTCGTGTCTTTTGGTCTCTCAGCCCTAGAAAATGGCAAAGAAATCGATGTTAGCGCAACTGGTTTCACTGAAGCATTTGATAAGATATCTCATAAATTGATCCTTTTCAAATTGTCTGCTCTCGGCTTTGAGCCTCTCTTTTTAAAATGGATTTCTTCTTACCTGGTAAACCGATATTATAGTGTTCGGTTTAGATCCATCGTTTCTGTTCCATTTCTGGCCTCATCTGGAGTTCCACAAGGCAGTCACCTTGGCCCTCTTCTCTTCATTCTTATTATTAACGATGTTGAGGGAGTCATTATTCACTCCTCCCTCTCCCTTTGCGCTGGGGACACAAAATTTTTAAATCTATTTCCTCTCCCCAGGACTCTGCCCTTCTTCAAGAAGACCTTGATCGGTTTTCAATCTGGTGCCTCAAAAACTGCCTAGAACTTAATACAGCCAAATGTCAATCTATAACCTTCTCACGTAAATGCAACCCGTTTCCTCCCCGACTTTATTTTCTCCATGGTCAACCAATTCCCTTGGTTCAGTGTTTTCAAGACCGACTGTGAGCTCGCATATCGATAAGATGATACTCAAAGCCAACTCATCACTTGGCTTTATTAAACGGTTATCCAAGGAATTTTCCAACCCGTATGTAACCAAATCTTGAGTATGCCAGTCAAGCTTGGTCACCCTTTCACCGGGTTCATGTTTCCCGAATTGAAGGTATTCAACGTCGATTCCACTGATTTGCTCTTCGTGGTCTGCCGTGTCCCTATCAGGACCGCCTCAAACTTCTAAATATGAATTCGTTAGAAGAACGTAGGAATAGTGCTGACATTCTTTTCATTCATCGACTTCTTTCAGGTTCCATCGATTGTGCATCCATTTTGAACTCCATTTCCTTCAATACCAACCCCCGCAATCTACGTTGTCCTCGACTCTTCTATCTACCTGTCCACCGCACCCCTTATGGCTCCAACGAACCAATCTCCCGAATGCTCCGAAAAGTCAACTCAAACCTCTCCCTTTTTGATTTCCACCCGAGCACTCCTCGTCTCAAACAAGATCTCCTCCGTCACTTCCTTGATCTCTAGCTCTTAAGTCTTTCTGTTAGTTTTTAAGTTAGATTAAGCTTGTATTAAGCCAAATATCGCTACCTTTACTGATAGCCAGCAATCCAAGAAATTGATGCAGCTTTTACATTCAAACTAGCAAGGCAAGGCCTATTAGCACTTAACTTTATTGCTTCCAGCTTAGAGATACCATTCGCTGAATTCCAGGATACAGTAACTTTGAGGCCAGGCAAAAGTCAGACTTTAGCGGCTCGCAGAAGTTATGACTTCTTCCGCTAGGAGTCGTATAGGGAAACAAACGAGTACATCACTTTCTCAGTGTCATAGTTTACGAAATGCACCACAACTACAAAAATGTGGCTCAGATACCACAAACCTAAAACAAGAAGGATCCTGATTAGATCTAGACTCGACATCGTCAGTCTAGGCACGGTAACATGTTCTGCCTGCATGTATCCGACCCTAGTGGGGATCATGCAGCTGGTGCTAGGTAGATTCGTCTTAGATGAGCTAGACCAGTTATCTAAAGTGTGGGAGAATATATCTGTTATCTAAACTCCACTGGATATCGGCAACAACTCCCACCCTCACCCGAATAAACCCCGACGATACAGAAAAGCTTTCGCAAATATCAAAAACAAAATTACCTCCTTTTCACACAAATCAGCTTTATTTTATTTCACGAAACAGGATTAATCCTTCACAAAATCGTTTAACGTTCAGCTCCATTATCATCAGTTGGTGGTGGACGTTTAGTAGTTGCTGGACGGCCCCTTGGACTAGGCATCGGTTCAGCCATGGCCACAGTTCCCAATGTTGAGATCATTGCCAGCAGTCCGAAAATAAAGAACAAACTAAGCCACTTCATGTCAACTGATAAATAGAATTCTAAATCTGATGCTGAGTACTAGGTTCCTGCAATGCTCAGAGCTTAAGCGATCACTTTGTTTTAACGCAACATCGATCGGTCCGAGCATTTTTATACTGAATCCGTGCAAAATGTCTGTCGTTTCCTGTCGACATAAATTCCTTTTGAACACCAAATGCGCGTATGAAAATTGCCAGCGATTTGGAAAATATGTCAAATGCAATCGATCAGTTTGGTGATACTAAGTAAACGTTCTTGTTAGAAACGATAGACAGAAACTACACCCGACATGGCAAACCGTAGAATCATTTACACTATCGGAGATCACGGATCGTGTTCTGCTGAGTTATAACACCAATTACACGATTATCTCCGGCGATTTAATGATTCTGTTCTTTTTTTAGCTTCTGAACGCTGCTCACATGGGATGGAATTGTTTATGGCAATTGTTGTTCAATAGATACATTGTGTTCCCTCGTCTAAATGAACATGAGAGTAATGACACTCTATGATAGTTGCTTTCAACGCGAATGTCTTATCTCTAAGTAAGATTGGAAGTGATTTCATTGCCGGTTATTGCTTTATTTTGAATGAATTGCATCTCGAATGATATGAAGGGTTCATCTTGACATGATATCCCACTCGAATACGAGTATCTCCTAATGCTATGAGAAACTCATAACTTACCCCTATGAGCTCTTGTTAATATGGATTTACGAGTATGTAACATACTTACTCGTACATGCAACTGTAATAGGAAATCTCAGGAAATTTTTAATCTCTCTTTTCTTGGCATCATCATTTGACAAGAGCTTAAGACATTTCGGATATATGACTACGCGCCGTTCAGTGATGGAGTTTATTCAAGAAGAGTTGAATACGCAGACATCTACTTATAAAGATTTGGCACCCTCTAGTGGTAGTCCTAACCACCTTCCAAGTACTCACTCCACCCAAGTGACAGTCCTCATGTTTATAATAGGCTCCGCATGTATTGTACATAGTACTGACTCCGGAGAGGTAGCTCTTCTCCGGTGTTATACAATTAGGATAGACACTGAGCGATGTCCACTTGGCGATACCATGTCCTATAACTATAACTTTGGCGGAATTTTTGCGGCACTCATTTAACCCGGAATCGACCTTCTTGTATCGAGCATCAGATCTAGCTTTGAATGGATAGCTACGAGAGTGAGAAGGTAAGTTTCACGTGGCTGTACCATAAGGTAATTAAAAAAAAAAATTATTGATCTAGGAGATCCGGGAGTCCCCAAAAATATCCATATCAAGCAAGTTAGTCAACGGCAACAGCCTTGCATCATCTTGTTAGCAGGACTAGAGTACCATTTCAGACATCTCTTGTTCCCTTGAAAACACATCCTTTCTTCCTTCCCACACGTCTAAGGAAAAGCAGCATAATAGTCACTGCCAAGCTCGGGCATCACTTGAGATCTCATGTCCCCGAAAAGAGACACTGGGTTTGGAATATCCTTTTTTTTTTCTCAAGGAGTCCCAGAAAGGGCTTGGCCCTCAAGGATTGAGGTTTACGTGAAGTTAGCTACCCAGCCCCGTGAAAACCTTTCTATTATGAATAACATGGGACAATGACGAACCACATTCTGCACTTAGAATGTTAGTATCTTGAATATTTCAGAAACTAGAAGAGGTCCTACACTAAAATGGAAGAGCGGTGCAATGTACCGGGCAAAACGGAGATGAAATGCTATGACAAATACAACAGCGACTGTGAAAAAGAATGTAGATTTGTGATAGAAACCTAGAAATCCTGAACTTCGGGACATGAGCGAACTCTTGGTAACAAAGAGCATAAATTCTAAATTCAGACGTTCACTCCGCACAGAACGGATACCGATGCTACCGAGAAGAAAAGAAAGAAAAACCCTTCGAGCAATGCCCTTAGAATGAGGAAAAGAGGACATCTTTTGGTTGCACAATTGGAAAACATTGCCCATACGACACCACGTTCGGAAACGGACTTCAGCTATCTGACTTTACTCCGGGGCGAAGCGAAGCTGAATGGAAGAATGAAAACGCGCTGTGCTTCCTTTTTTTTTATAATGAGCGCACGCTCAAGGGGTTTGCGTAACCTTAAAATATTTGTACACAGCGCGGGCGAAGGTAAATTAGGGAGGAAGAAAAGACAGGTACCGATCTACATTGTTTTTAAATGTTTGTAAGTTATAACGACCAGGAAATACAGCGATCGGCAGGGCATTCCATAAGTGAGTTGTACGGCTTCGGAACGAATCACGATATTTTAGAGTAAGTCCGAAAATGAGCTTGAGGATATACTGATGAGCATTCATAGCGAGACCGATGTTACGGTTGAAAATTTAAATGGGCGGAATGCTACTGGTGGTGGAAATAGTAATACAACAAAATGAGGCAAGAAACATTACGTCGGAGTTCGAAGGTGTCAATTAATTGACTGATATTAGTATCACCTATGAGTTTTATCGCACGGTTTTGAATCCTATCTAGCAGGTGCAGAGATGCTTTGACCAGATGTGGACAATGTACATCGCTTGAAGAAACCTAGACATTTCGCTGCATTTTTAACGACATCGAATATGTGGTCATACCAACGTAAGTTGTCACTGATACACATACCGAGA
This sequence comes from Volucella zonaria, assembly GCA_963966105.1. NCBI lineage: Eukaryota > Metazoa > Arthropoda > Insecta > Diptera > Syrphidae > Volucella > Volucella zonaria. The sequence continues at coordinate 115,607,819 of OZ014531.1, forward strand.
ATGGAAAGTTTTTCAGTTTCGACGATGTAAGTGCCATTTATGGACAATGGCTTTGGTTTCGCTTTAACGACAGAAGACAGCATTGTGTTTTCGAAGCATTAAATTCCACTCTGTTAAAGGTTCTCCATTTAGTGATGCTGTTTGTATCGGAATTTAATGAGCTTAGTACACGCTGCCGTTCCCGTTCTACAACCGAAGAGCAGGGACGGGAATCTGGGACCGAATATGAAAAGCAGGTAGTGCTGTCATCAGAAAAGGAATATATTCTATTAGAAGTAGCAGACAAGAGATCGTTGATGAAAATTAAAAAGAATGTCGGAGACAGAACGGAGCCCTGGGGCACACCAGCATTTATTTTATAAATAACAGACTTGAAACCGTCCAAGACAACTTGAATTGAACGTTCCGAAAGGTAATTTCTAATCCATTGAAGAAGAGAGTCATCGATCCCAAAAGCACGCATTTTCGACAAAAGAGCCTGATGTCAAACTCTGTCAAATGCCTTAGAAATATCAAGTGCAACTATCTTGCTTTCGCCAGATTGATGTATGTTTTGATTCCACTTTTCGGTGAGACATACCATCAAATCACTAGTGGATCTGTTGCTAGGAAAACCGTACTGCCGATCATCGAAGAGTTTTCAGGTTTCGAGGGAAGAAGATTCTCCTTTTTTAAGGACGGGCTGGACAAATGCTATTTTCCATCTTCTTGCAAAAAGTCCTAAAGAATAGGATTGATGAAAAAGCTTGCGCAGTGGTTTTGGCAGCGTGGAGGAACACCTCTTCAGAAGAAGAGGATATACCATCTGGACTAACGGATTTATGTGTGTTGAAATCTTTAAGTACTTTTGCTGCTACACGAGTGCGACACACTCAAATGTAGGCGGGGACAAAGCACAATCTGGGAGTGTTGATCTAGCCGCAAAGTGTGCAGCAAGCAGATTGGCCTTGTCCGAAGAGCTGACAGCTGGAATGTCATTGTAAATGAGCGTTGGGATGGAGGATGAGGCAGAATTTCTAATGTTTTTGACGAACGACCAAATATGTTTATTACCTTTGCGGCATTGTAGTATTTTTTGCCTCAGTTTTTGGTAGTACAGGAATTTCACACGCTTAAGAAAGACGTTGCAGTTATTTCTGGCTCGTTTGAACTTTTTTCGGTTTTCCTCTGTCGGATTAGTCTTGAAGGACCAAAAAAACATTTCTCTAACCCTGACAGCCTCTGCTTTTGGTTTGATACTCTTCATCCGATGAGGGATAAAGGATCTCACTCCAAAGAGAATAGTGTCTGTGATCATATCAACAGCGACATCCGAGTCGTTATCGAGGAAACATAACGACCAGTTAAAATTCCTAAAGAAGCTGTTAAGTCAACCAGAATAATTTATATTGTACAGTATAAAGATACAGAGATACAATTCTTTGTATACCTATGAGCAAAGGAGAAAGAAAGAGCTTCCCTCGAAGCGAAGATGCTACTTCGGAACGTTACAAGAAAGCAAAAACAACGTGTCAAGAGCCATTGTTGAGATGAGGATGAAAACTTAGTAGTAGAAACGCAGTCGGTGCTGAGGAAATGGGAAAAGTACTTCCACAGACTGTTTATCGGAGTGGCGGGGATGACTTAAAGTCTGCAGCTAGGCGGGATGATCCATTCAAATTAGGTGATTGGGGACAAAATATTTCAACCTTTTGTGGCGACAGATCTGGCAGTACCTCTCACGGGCAGTCAATACTCTGAACGCACCCTACGAAACGTCAAACGTCAAGTGTCAAGAATTTCATTTTCGTGTCTTTACTTACATTTCAGTAAGAGGCTTGGCAATTCTGCCGGCTCGTAGAAGAAAGGAAGAATATTCATGTAAGAAATTGAAATCTAGTTAAAACTTTACTCACATATTCATTTAGACCCTTAGAATGGTGGTTGTGGTTCGGGTAGTATGCGCCGTTGCGGAACTGCTGCTGGAACACATGTCCCTCAGTTCCAATTCATCTACTTGTGGAATGAGAATGGTTGATCATGGCTCTGTAAGGCACACCATCCACAGGACCGTACTAGAAAAAAACTTCAGCGTAAACGCACACCATGCAGTTACTTTGTGTGGATATAATAGCTCTTCGTGCATTACTCGGTTGATTATTAGATTTTCAGTGCCTCACAACCGCAAATTTAGCTTGTTCACGTATCCGTACACATAGGTGGATATGGGCCTCGTTAATGCGCTATTATTCCACGCTTATTCCGCGTTCTTCCGGAGTATAGCGTTCCATTGATATTCGACGCAACTTGTAAAATCTATGACACTTTCTGTCATACATTATGGCACACCCTGTATATTGTAGGAATTTTTAAGTGAAATAAACCTGAACTTACTGATTCGTGGCTTTTATTCATTGCTGGAAATTCCAAATTCTCAACAGCAGTAAAGAATGACTTGGTAGATAAACCATCTCATTTCCGTGATTTGGCCCGAGTATAGTATGCACGAAGAAAATAACCTCAGTATCGTTTGCCCGGTCTAGAAGAAAAGAGGTTCCATAAACTGCGCCAACTATGTAGGCGTCAGTCTCCTTAGCAAGAACTCAGCCGGAGTGTGTGAACGCCTTAATGGCTATGTAAGTTAACAATTGACGGAATATTCACATCATCCAGATCAGTTTTTACCACCTCTTTATCGATTTCAAGTCTACGTCTAGTTCTGACATTCCTGGCGTGACGGAACCGTCCACCACCGGATGATGGAGGAACTAAAGTACAATTTTCGCTCTGAAACATCCGGCTCACTTTCAATCAGTCCAATGACTCCATTCGCGTAAGACAAGCGATAAAGTTATTCATGGTTGGAATTGTACTAAATTGATGTTTCCAAATCGTGCTTATTGTAGCCGTTCAATTGAGAATTGCCAAGGTTATCAAATATTTCTATAGCGAAGCCTCCATATGGCGCACCGTGTGCTATGGGGACGGCTGTAGGCAGCCGGTATGTGAAAAGCAGCGGTGGCAGAGTATAAATTCGTCAACATAAAATCCCACGGCCTTACTAAGAACGTCGTTATCAAAATTACTTCTACGCGCTCCTCGACAAGATCTACGAGCAACGCCCTAAATGTGACTCGACAATGGTCCTTGGCGACTTTAATGCCGAACTAGGGAGGGAGTGCATCTTTGGCGATACATTGGGGAAATACAGCATCCAAGACATCACAACTTATTGATTTTGCGGCGGAACGTAATATGATTAAAGTCAGAGCACGGTTCCCACATCTTGAAATCAATAAACGCTGACTTCTGCCCTACAACAAAATTGATCATATACGAGTATCGATCCACGCAAAGGACTTCTCCTATGTTTTAGACGTCGGAAGGTTTCGAGCAATTAACATCGATTCGGACAATTATTTTGTTCTAGCTGTGCCTCAGTAGAAATCCAACGTGGGAACGAAAGTAATATCCGTCAAATGGAATAATAAAAACGCTTCGTACGTGTGAACGATATTTTATTTCGCAGTTTGTACTTCCCTCGTTTGCTTCTGAGACACGATTAAACGTTTGGAAAAATGCACGCAAGCTCTCTGTCAAATGTGTGAGAAGTACATACTGAAGTGAGTGGGACAACTATATTTTGATTTTTGACTGATAACGTGAAAGATCTGTTTGTTGAGAATATTTTATTGTTTGTTTAAGGGCGTTTTTTACACTAGCCAAAATAAAGATGCGAATATTCGTAACAGAATTCAACCAGAGAACCATTGTGAGAAAATTCAAGGTCAAACGGTTACAATCGCAAGAGACCGCCAGAACTTTTTTCGATCAAGAGTCCCTTAACCGCTTGAGAAGACCGATGTCGCCAACAGTAAACGTAGAATGCCATTGGGGTTGGGAATGGGCAGTCAGAGAGTCCAACTCTAATGTGCTGGATTTCAACCCATCTGGTTCGATGACGAATGCAGACGGGGAAATGTACAAAAACAGCGGTTTTACAGAGCGGCCCTACAAAGGAGTACGCGACCTCTATGAGCAAAATAGATGAGAAGAACATAAGTTCCGATAAACGCTCGATCGAGGATTTAGAGAGGTGCTATCAAATGAATAAAATTTTGGAAGTTCTACCAAATAAAACCCGAACAGATACCTGCAAGAATGGAACAGAAAGCCGCATGGTAGACCCACAGTCTACCACAGGGAATCTGGATTGATTATTTCTGCAGACTATTTAACGGTGATGATGAACAACATCCCATCGTCAGGCAGAAGGAACCATTCAACCTGGACGAAGACAGACAGGTCGTCTGTCGTTAACGCGACCAAGATGAAATCAGGACAGCCATTTCCAAGCATAAGTCTAACAAATCTGCTAGGCCTAATTGCTTCACTGCCTAGCTGTTTAAAGCAACAGGTTATGATTATATGCCGTGCTTACATAAACTCAGCTATATAATGTGTTACGTCCGATGAATGGCAACTCAGCCTTGTTTGTCCGATCCCAATGAGTCGGGAACTCCTTAACTGCCTCAACTATAGGGGAATAAGGTTGTTCAACATAACATATAACATGGTGTCTACCGTATTATATGAACGCCTAAGATTCTTCGTCTACAGTCTGATCAGCTCTGTTCCGATTTAAAGCGATTTTACATATGTATGAGCAAAATATTAGGAACGATTTTGGGAATCATGAATGCTAAACTCACTAGCAAAAGATCCGAAAAGGGGGGTGAATAAGCTCAAGAATAGCGAACAGCAATTCCGCAACACTTTATGTAATGTGTATTTACGAGGCAGTGGCAATATTTAGTAACGAGGGTATCCCAACAAAAGTTGGAGCAGTCATATACACACTTCGACTGTCCAATGAATAAAAGTTGCAATTGCAGAAGTCAAGAAAAAGCAAAACAAAGTACGAAGCGTTATAACACTAAAAGAGAATATAGCACCAGAGTTAGCAGTTCCAAATAAATTACTCTGTTGTTTGGGAGGATGCATGCTTTGAGATGGGGTCCCAGGACATGCAATACTTTCTTGTTAAACGCTGCGTTCGTGCTGTGCAAGGCATTCAACGTCACAAATTCTATCCAGCTACAAGAAAAAAATTTTAATTATACGAGTATAGTGTGGACTGTCCAGTCCTAGTCCTGCAGAAGCATGGACATTAGCAAAGTTGAACGAAAATACCGTTGGTCGTTTTGAACGCAAAATTCTTCATCAATGCTCCACCCCGAAAAGTCTTCGATTCGAACTCAGAAGATCAACACAGTAGAGGAAGATCGCGCGTTAGGAGGAGCGCACAAGTTGAATTGCAACGTGAGGCAATTAGCCCAGAGACCGCGCTAACAAGGTTGATGTTTAGGTCCACCACGGACTGTAAAACCATCTAAAGTTAGTAATGTAAGTAGATGGTCCGGTGTGAAGTGAACCAAGGCTTCGGTTCCCCATTCACTTTACTTGGTATGGTGGAGGTTTTGCCGAATACGAACGACGGGAAGATGAGAGACTTTTCCAAAGGCAGATATTTCAATTTCATAGGTTTACCATAAAGAATGGAGAGTGGAATCGTTAGAAATTCTTTTCAGCTACAGATTAAACTTAAAAATAGAAATTCGGTCTTCCTTATCGTCTCGAACTCGAATGCCCATTCGTTTTGTGTACTTCAAGATGTCCATTATAACTTGATCTTAGAAGAGAAGATTCGGGCCTTCTAATTCGTCAAAGCAGTGCTCCAAATCTATTCTCTCTAGCAACACAAAATTGCAACTTCATTGAAATGCTGGCAAACAAACAAAAAAGCGGAGCAGATTTTCAATTCTTAAAGGCGAATAAATACCCTGATCAGAACAAATTTACTGCGTTCGACACTTGTTTCGAACAACTTCGAGAAAGGTTCGAAGAGAAATGAATGTAGTTAAGACCCATTAAAAGCCGTAAAATTTATAACACAAGTCATTCGAATCCACATTATTTAAATAGGGTGATTTTTCTGCTGTTTGCTTTGTCAGTGTTCTATTTTGGACAGTTCGTGACATGTGTTGAAGTGACACATGCTCAGTTAGCATTGTCATTTCATCATGGAAAGCTTTACACCCGAACAACTCTTACAAATTATTGAATTTCATTATCAAAATTCGTGCTCTGTGAAAATTGTTTTCGCGCATGTTGTCATAATTGACCCACAGAGCAAGCACATAGTGACCAAATTTCGGAAAAATTTCTCGTTAGTGAAGGCCGTGATTTGTCCATTCGTCGCCGTTCACAGCAATTGGAATTGTGTTACTCCCACGATTGCGTAGAAGATTTTATGCAAGGATCTTGGTCTAAAGCCTTAGAAAATACTACTCGTGCAGGAACTGAAGTTGAAGGACCTACCATAGCAGTCGAATTTTCGGTGAGTGGGCCTTAGAAAAGCTGGAGGAAGATCCGTTTTTTTTATCGAAAAATTTTCTCCAGCGACGAAGCTTATTTCTGGTTGAAAGGGTATGTTAATAACCAAAACTGCCGTATTTTATCTGATGAGCAACTTCAGGCAATACAAGAGCTGCCAGTGCACTGTTTGGTGCGGTTTGTGGTGCGGCAGAATCATTAGCTCATATTTTTTCAAAGATGACCGTGACAACAAAGTTTCCGTGTCAATGGCATCCGCTATCGTTCAATGATTTCAAACTTTTATTTTGACCAAAATGCACGAGCTGAACCTGGTCGACATGTGGTTCCAGCAAGACGGCGCTGCGCTACATGCTACACAGCACGGTGAGCAATTTATCCTTCGTTTTGGACCGGTGAATTAACCGGCCAGATTGTGCGATTTGACGCTTTTGGACTAGTTTTTATGGGGATACGTCAAATCATTCGTCTATGCCGATAAACCAGCGTCAATTGCAGCCTTGGAAGACAACATTACACGTGTTTTTTAGGGAGATACCAGTCAATATGCTCGAAAAAGTCATTCAAAATGAAACTCTCTGTATGGACCAAAACGTAGTCATGGTAAACATTTATATGAAATAATCTCTAAAAAGTAAATGGCAAGCCTTGATTTATCAACTCAAATAAAAATTGTATACACTTTTGCTATTTTCCTGAGTTTTTTTTTGTAATTTAAAAGGCTAAGCGTCCCATTATAAAGGGAAAACTAAGAGCTCCTTCCATGGATGCTCTATAAACCGAACAGCCAAAGTTTCACTTTGGTGTGCGAATAATAATATCGCGGAAAACCTTTTGAATCTTTATGTATAGATCCTTTGGTTTATAGAGTTTCGTCCCACATTGGCTGACTGGTCGTGAATCGCTTTGGTTTCCTTTCACCGAGACTGCACAGATGTTGTCCAGGAGAGGTTTTGAATTTTTCACCCTATTTGCTGTACTGATCGCTTGTTTTTGAGCACTCAAACGTCAATTGCTTTCATCTCGAATTTTCGATGAACTGATATCATATGAACGACGCCAATTACTCGTACTCGACTGAAGTAGTTTCTGTGTCAATCGAATGATGATCCCAATCCTTTACGTAGTGGGTAGTGCTGGGTAGTGGACTTTTTCTCCTCCAAATGACGCGTGCTTTGCTGGTATTCTCTTTAAATGACATGTTCTCGGTTTTTTTTTAGCTTTTCGAAACCCTTCTCGTATGTTGAGCTTGTGCTCGAGGTGTTCACCGGAATCGGTGTGCAGACGTTTTCATACATCTACGATGCAGTTGAGTCTGTATGCAATGATTCGCTATCATTTGGACCGCTGTCGTTGCAAAGTTCAAAATATGAATGTTCCACAAGTGCCAGCATCGTCTTTCGACCGTCTTCCATGTAGTTAGTTCGCCTATCATCTGGTGGACGCTCAATACTCAGTTCTTGACCAAATTTCCTCATTATTGCCATGGCCTTCTTCTCAATCGATTTAGTAGCCGAATATTTCATTCATCGTTGAAATGATTTTCGGCTCCGCTATTAACTCCGACAACAACATCAACCGGGAAATCATGCGAAGAATCACTATTGCTAATCGCTTCTCCTTTTGGGCTTAGAAAATCATCCCAGAACATCTGTTTTACGGCGTAGAAGTTTGAACACTCACGAAAGCGGATGAAAATGTTTTCGGACGCTGCGGTCCCGTTTGCATCAATGGAGAATTGCTAAAAGGTTCAATGTTCCGCATGCATCCCTGCTTCGTATGCTGAAGGATCCAGCATACTGCCTCCATCAAAAAGTTCCCGGAATGTATTCAGAAAATTGGAAATACAAGTTTATTCATCTAAATCAATATTGTCCCCTTCAAGGTAATCCCCATCGACTGCAACACACCTATGCCAGAGCTTGATCCAATCCTCGAAACATTTTATTATATTCGGTTCTCGGTATGTCCATCAGTGCTTCCTGCGATTTTTCCATTACTTCCTCTCGGCTGCTGAAACACGTTCCCCGTAGTGGTTTTTTTTTTAACTCGATTGAACAGAAAGAAGTCACAGGGAGCCAAATCAGGTGAATTCGGTGGCTGTTGAATGGTATTTGTTGCATTTTTCGTCAACGAATTACGAATAATGATGGCACTGTGCGACGGTGCGTTTTCATGGTGCAAGATCCATGAGTTTTCTGCCCACAATTCTGGTCTCTTTCGGCGAATTGCTTCACGCAAACGTCTCATAACGCCCAAATAATACTCTTTGTTAACTGTCTGGCTTTCTGGCAAAAATTCATAATGCACTACACCATTGTAATCCATGAAAACCGTGAGCATTGCCTCCTTTTTTGGCTGAAAATATTAAACAGCAAAAAGTTAATGAGCTTATTCAGAGTACAGACTGGCAACATATACTTCCAGAAAATTACGTTGAGGCACTCTACAATAAATTCGTAGGAGAAATGAATAAGATTTATGCTGAATCAAGTAAAATAACCACAAGGAAAAGAACACGGAAGCATAAGCCATGGATAACCTCAGAAATAGTCCCAATGTGCGAAAACAGAGATGAGTTATATAGGAGGTGGAAAAATAGCCCCAAATGTAAGACGTTTGAAGATTAGTACAAAAGATATCGAAACACAGTTACTAAGAACATTCAACTTATACAAGCCAAATACTACAAACAAAAGTTTTTAAATGCCAACAACGACCCGAGGAAAACATGGAGTATTGTGAGTGAACTGCTAGGAAAAAAAGAAATGTTCAGTAGACGAAGCAATTAAAAGTAATTTTCCAAATGCTGCCAATATCTTAAAAGACATTGTTGAGGAATTTGCGGAGCGGTTTTCAAATCAAGCGGCAAACATCATTCATATCTGTGATACAAAAACCTCAAACCATGAGAACTGGCAACTTCAAAAAAGTATTTACGTAGAGGAAGCAACAGAGCCTGAAGTTTACAAAATACTGTGTCAACTGAATGACAAAAAAGTCCTGGAGCAGACAACATTAGACCAGTTGATCTCAAAATAAATGCTATGTGTCTCACTCCTATAATCACGAAGATCGTAAACCGTAGTTTGTGTCAATCCTGTGTGCCAAAACTAATGAAAACTGCAATAATTCGCCCAATATACAAGGGAGGAATAAAAAAAGATACGGAGAATTATAGACCGATTTCAATTCTACCAGCGGTTGAAAAATGTTTGGAAGAGGTAGTTGTTAATCGTGTTAATTGTTTTATGTCGAACACAAAGTGCTTCATCCAAACCAATTTGGCTTTCAAAAGTGCAAGAGCACTCAATCGTTACTGGGGGAATTTACCAACGTCGTGAATGCTGGACTGAATAAAAACCACCACGTACTTGTGCTCTTTATAGATTTCAGCATAGCGTTTGATACCCTGACTCGTGAAAAACTTGTGGAAAGCGTCAACAGATTAGGATTGAGAGGAGTGCTGGCAAACTGGCTTAAAAGCTATTTGAGTGAAAGAGAAATACAAGTCAAGATATCTGACACATTTAGCCAAAAAAGAACGATCAAATATGGCGTGCCACAAGGTTCCAAACTGTGCCCCATATTATTTATACTGTTTGTTACGTGCAAATCACGCCCCAAAAATCCTCCATTCCCTTGTTGTCTGTTTCATCCCTCTACCCTCCTGCCTTTTCTCGTTTCGTCCCCGTTCTTTTCTTTCCGTCATGCTCTGGATGCCACGGTACAGGTAGGATTTACTGGATTCTTTGGATCCAGTTCCCTCCCTCGGCCTACCGCCCCAGAGATGACATATAGGTACCCCGGATAGAGCCAGGCGGACGGCCTGGAAACTCTAGCGGACGGACGGTCTGTCCCCTTGATGCCCGATTATGTCGACACCCCAACAATGGCCGAGAGCCCATCCTAAATTCTAAATTGTTTGCTTCCACCTACATAAATTGTAAAACCCCCCAAACCCTCTAAATTCAAAAGAAAAAAATTGCGAAAGAAAGCTCACGATTCTCCACGATCCACCTCACTCACTCTTGTCTGCAAGGAGACTTACGGCCCTCTTAATATTATTCTTGGGAAAGGTTTCCTCTTTACTTGGCGGTCACTATTTGAGCTCCCCTTAATTGTTCCCCAAAAGTGTTCCGGGTCCGACCAGTCACTCGACAGATAAAACGAACAGGACGAACACGACAAAACATCGACTGGTGTGATTGGGTGGTTCCACAGGGAGGCTGTCAGACCTTTGGAAGTGAGTCGCTTTGCTCTTGCAGCTGAATTAGTGGAACCACGTATGAATGTGTGTGTGTGAGAGGCAACTAGCCGAAATGCCTGGTTAGAATAATTAAGATCTAGCCGTCATAGCGGACAGTGCCGCCATTATTTTTGGAGAAAGTGGAAGGAAAAAAAAAACGAACGTTTGACGAAAAACAGAAAAAAAAGGAACAGAATTTAACAGACGAAATAACAAAAGAAACCAAGGAGAAGAAAGGAAAACCACACAACGAACGAGCCCAAAAAAAAAAACCACAAGAAGAAACGCCACAGGAAAACTAACCAACGAACGAACAAAGAAAAAGCCCACAAACAAAGACGAACAAGAAGAAAGAACTCCAGCAGGGAAAAAGTTAAGTACCCTTTTGCATTTTATTGTTATAAAACGTCAATCCTCCCTTAAGTGGGGATACTTGTGATTCGGTGATCCCGTAAGGCTCCTTACCGTTCACTTGGCAAACACCGTAACCCTTTCGCGGTTACGGTCAAAACTGTTTCGCGACCCCGTTGGCCCCAAAGGGCACCGTCCCCGTGAGCGTACAGAATCGTGGGCCTTCTGTTGGCCACTAGATTGAGCTTCACATAATTTTAAGGTGAGCAACCCATCTGGTGCTACACGACACCCTTTACTGGGTTATTCCATTTTACTCTCGCACGGCCTTTATCATCCCCCGCTTAATAAAAAGAAAAAAAAAGAAATAAATAAATCTGCATACCTACCTTAAATCCCCATCAGGGAGAAGTTTATCTGTTTTTATTTTACCTTGTTTACCAAATTTTCTATCAAAATTGGGTGGCGCCCACTTACTTATTGTCTACGTTTACTCCCCCCCCCCTTCGAACTCCCCCGTGCTGAGCAGCCGGTGTGCGCAACTAGGAACCAGCTGCTGGTTGCAATTCCGGTTTTTTTTGCGATCCCCTTTTGGCCCTATCTTCGGTTTTATGCATTCTCCTTCATTCGACTACCAACCGCCATCCGTGTGGTTGCGGTTTTTTTTTTACTGCTCGAGTTTTGGGTTTTTGTTTTGCTTGGTTGCTGGTAAGCCCGGCACCTTTCCAAATAAGTAGTTTATTAACTTCTAAAGCGCGGAATTTTGCAACATGTTCACAAATGAACTATTAAGAACATTTAAAAAAGCTACTGCATATGCCTACGCTGATGACATCGCAATCGTCGTGAAACACAAGGACTTGCACTTAGCCATAAAGATACTGCAACACGAGTTCAACCTTGTATCTGAATGGTGTCATGACAACGGCCTGGTGATCAACGCAAATAAAACTAAGTTGATGCATATTCGGACTCCATCGAAGCCAACGGAAGTTATTCAAATTTTTCATCGAAATGATCGTTGTCCATTACTGAGGAGCAGCAGCACAATCGAGGTAGTTAAAACTATTAAATACCTCGGAGTTACCATTGACGAGAATTCCTTGTGGCGTGAGCACATCAACGTACTGCGTCTTTAACTTAAGAGCACTATATTTGCAATGGTGTATCTTAAGCGTTACTCACATATGGAGGTACTAAAGCAAGTGTACTACTCGTTGGCAAAGTCACGCATGAGATACGGGATTCCGTCCTGGGGAAACGCAGCAAAAACCTACCTGGAGAAGATATCAAACTTACAACATCGTCTTGTTAAAATTATTCGACACACTAATTCAAGTTTTAAAGTTTTAGATGTAAAGGCAATCTTCCAGATGACAACACTCCTAACTTACATGGACGACCGACGGTTTCTTCACATCACACGCTAAACACCCGAAGACGTGCCCAACGGATGCTAGAAGTTCCGGCAGCTTACAACTCGTACGGAGACAAAGAACTACGATGCACTGTTCCTAAATTGTTAAATTCGCTCCCACCGTTACTGAAAATTATTCCTAATTTTAAAAAATGGAAAAAAGAGATTAAAAAACATTTTATTGAATTTCATCATGTAAAGTAGAGTCATATTAGTAATTCTTAAAATCACCGCAATAATATTAACTTCAAAATTAACTAATCGTATTTAAACCTAATCTTTTCAATTTGAAATCACTTCAAAACTATATCAATATTATGTCCAACCGCCTGCAGATAAGCACTTTGCTTTGCAGGTAAAACAATGTTAACGAAAATTTATGTGCAAATAAAAACCACCTTTAACAAAAAAAAAAACGACGTGGTTGTTTTGGGTCTCGGCTCATTTGGTGAACGCCATTCACTTGCCTGATGTCTGGATTGCATGTCGTACTCATAAACCTACGTCTCGTCTCCAGTACTGATCCCTTTGATGAATGTAGGATCGGATTCAGCCTCGCGAATCATCTCTTCTGCGACGTCAACACACATTCTTTGCATGAATTTGAGGTTTTTTGGCACCAACTTTGCTGCTACACGACGGAAACCCAAATCATTAACCAAAATGTCTTGGACGGATCCATAGGCAATGTTCAAGTCCTCCGCTATTTCTCTGATGGTTAATTTGCGGTTATTGAAATGTTCTTTTACTTCATCAGTTTTCGATGTCGACGATCTGCCACTGCGTTCATCATCTTCGATTGACTCACGACCACTTTTGTACCGCTCTTTCCACTGGTAAACGACCGTTTTCTGTAGAGAATCGTTGCCGAAACACTTTTTCAACATTTCCAACGTTCGCGCACCAGTAAATCCATTTTTTACGCAAAATTTAATACAAGTTCGTTGTTGCAAATTTAAATCCATTTCTAAAATTGTAAAAAAAATCGCCAACCCACATAGAGATAGATGTATTCTTGGCTACGTAACTTTTGTAAATGTCAAGCAATGACGCTTAGATTTAGAGGGAATGTCAATAACAGATTTACAAACTTACGAGTAACAAAAAAAAACAGAACTGGAATCGGAACAATGGGAGCGCCACACGGTGGTGTCCCCCGGGAACTTTTTGATCAAGGTGGTATGTCATATCAAAAGTATCTTACAAGTTCCTAAATCAGCCGTCTTCGTTTATGCAATATAAATTCAAAGACCGCAAGGTCCAGAAGAGAGTGAAAAGAAGCAACATCTTTTTGACAACGTAGAAAGTCCCACCAAAAGTATCTAATTAAAAAGACCGGCTGCATACCGCATCGAATTCTAACCGCAGCTTAATAATCACAATCATAGACAATTTGTATCTTCGCTTTCATCGACGAATACTTTCGAATGACGTAACTACGAGTATAATCAGACCCACCCCAATCGAAGCTATCGAACCGTTCGCCACCTTTCCTCATATAGAGCTTCCTCTAGATACTTCCAATTCTATAGCTTTGGTAGCTAGCAAACCACAGCAAAGAAACGCTGATCATCCTAAGTATAAGAAGCGATTTACTGACGCTTGCACCAAAAAGCCAAAATCCTTTTAAGTAAATAAAATATTTTAATTTCAACGGGACAATAAATTCATAAATAAACCAAAACAACAGAATCGAATTGTTGAAGCAAGTTAATAATAAATCAATGAACACAAGTTTGTCAAATTAAAGAAAATTCACTCCTGGAGATTTTTAGCCATTTTCTGTGCAATGTCCGTTTTCCATGTTCGACGAGAGATGGTTACCGCAAAGGTCCATCTGTCAGTTATCCACTTTAGATGAGAATTCCTGGTCGCTTGACCAAAATTGGTGATGATCCCACCAAAACTGGACGAGAAACGACCAAAGCTGGACGACGTACCAAGACTCCTGCTGGCTCGGCACTAGTAAAGTTAATTACACTGCACAACATCATGGCGATGACAAAGACGATCTTAAGGAAGTTCATGATGAAATTGAATTTTTTTTTTTTGCGATGATTACTCAAAAGATACTGAAGTGCTGAACGATTTGATTTGCTGGTGCGTTTGAAACGAATCCCGCTACTGAAGATTAAGAACTCAGCTGGCTGATTTTATACGAAATGAGTTACAGTGGATGGCTTCAATCATGAACCCATAAGCTGCGACAAGTAGAAATGGCAAATGAAATCTGAGAAACCTAATCCGCAGGGCCTAGATTGATGAAGGTGACTATGTACGGTTAGAGATGACAGCGAAAACGGCAAAGGCGACTGCATTAAGCTGCGCTGCACATTTGTAAGATTGCGCGATGTAGCGCGTATGGTGGTGAGCTGAAATTTGAGACACCTAACAAGTTGATGGTTGGTGTGATGGGCGGATTGGTTTCTTGTTAATTGTTGTTTCTAGAACTATTGTACTTGTATTGTTGCATATTTAGCAAAACATATTAATAAAAAACGTCTGTTCCATGTCCAGATTTTTAATTAAATAAAATCAAGGCACTGCTAATGCGTGTAGTATGATAGTTACTCGTATCATGTTTGCGAATCAGAGTAGACCTAAGTCTCTGCTCTTACGATTTGTTCATTAGCGATATACTCGTATGTACATTGTTGGATCTAGGTTTGGTTTTGGAATAAATCACTTCGGTTTCACGACCCGATAGTGCGCCGTGATCCTTCAGGATCTGTCAAAACAACGCCCCAGCTTAAAACACGAAGGTATACAGATGCAGTTGTTTAAAACTTAGGTAAAGTATTAACAAAGTGATTTGAACTGCCATCTGCTGTTAGGTGAACCTTCTGTTGATCGCTTGTTTTGTGGTGAAATCACTTACGGGGCTAAATGCACTTAGAGGCAGAATAAAACACCGGTTCATCTGCCACAGAATAGGACTAGGCTGATGATTACTCTCTCAAATCACGTTAGTTGTTCAAGAGTAGGCATTTCTAATCAATTGACTTCTAAGTGGACAGACGCAGCGATTGCCAAGGTTTATTCTTCGTTGTTTCTTTTGATGACTTCAGGTGTCCTGGCATCGATGGCATATATCCAGTTATACTTCCAAAAGATATAAACCAGCTTTGAAGAAAATCTTCACTGCCAGTCTGGCACTGGCATATATAATGAAGCCTTGGCAAACAGTAAGAGAAGCCTTTATATCGAAAATTGAAACTGATAACTACACCCTGAATAATTCGAACTGCAACCAACTTCAGACTGCTATTATTTCCAAACCGTTCATGAAAGTGAGCTCAAATTTTGACACATGACAGATAATTTTATTGTTTACAAGCCTTTTAAACGATTTGCGTCTCAGTTGTGTTGAAAAATTTTTATCCGCGATGGAATTCAAACGTGATACTGTGATTGCTTTATATTTGGCTGGAAAACCACAAGTAGCTATCGTTAGAGCCCTCCAGCACCTCAACGTGAATAAATCATTTGTGTCTCGAACCATAGCTCGTTACCGTGATACTGGCAGCGTTGCAAAACGCCATTTAGGTGGTCATAAAAAAACAGCAACATCGGCAGAAATGGTTCGGAAAGTGGAGGCTCGAATTGAGCGAAATCTGCGTCGTGGAAGTGGAAGAAAAATGGCTCGTGAGCTCAACATATCGTTGGAACGGATGCAACACATACTGAAAAATGAGCTTGGGCTCAAGCCATTGAAGTTCCAAAGAGCACACGATCTTACACCGCAACAGAAAAAAATTAGAGTCGGAACAGCGAAGGAGTTGCTACGCTTGCACGAAAGTGGTGAGTTGCCGAATTTTACTTTTTTCCGATGAGTAGCCATTTGTTATCGAGTAATATGTCAACAAACAAAATGACCGTTTACTTGCCAGAGAGGTCCTTCAAAAATTTACACCTTCGGACGGCCACCAGAAAGCAGGCAGCACCGATGGTGACGGTTTGGGTCGCCATAACCGCCGATAGTCGCTCTCCGCTCGTATTTTTGGGCCGTGGCGTCAAAATTAATGCGATCGTATACCGTGAAACTGTCTTAGTGGCAGTATTGAAGCCTTGGGCAAACAATCATTTCGGTCGGAGACCGTGAACATTTCAACAAGACTCGGCACCGTCTCACAAAGAGCGCGTCAACCAAGATTGGTTAAAAAACAATGTTCCACACTTCATTTCTTCGACACAATGGATTGCAAATTCTCCGGATGCAAATCCGTTGGATTTCTCTGTCTGGGGTATTTTGAAGGCGAAGGTTGGCACTAAAAAATACCAAAGTTTGGACCACCTCAAACAAGCACTTCGCCGGGAATGGGCCAAAATACAGCAGAGTTACTTGCGTGCAGCGCGCGATGTTTTCTTCGGCCGTCTCAAGGCCATTAATCGCGCCAAAGGTGGACATATTGAAAACTACTGATACAATTTGAAAATTGATGTATTTTCCAACATTTTTTGCTTTGGCATAATAAAATTTATCAAAAAATAAACAAATTATAGCATTTTAAAAAGTTGGAGTTCGAGTCATTTATCCTGTACACTCCCGCCAAAGGTTTCAGACCTATCAGTCTGACCTCTTATAACTTTATGTGCACAAAACAACTTTGCAACATGTCTACGAAGACTGGAGATCCTGCGAAAGTGTGCTGAAAAATCTGATGGGCAGAGTTGAAGGCGCCCTCGACAAGAAGTACGCGCTAGGCAATTTCATCGACATTAAGGGTGCCCTCAACAATGCAACTATCGACGGCATATGTGTATAACTCGCCCAGACAACATGGCATAGACAAATCTTTAGTTTTGTGGATAATAGCAATGCTGGTCATAGTCTCTGGTTTTTAACGTAAACCACCTGTCGTGGAGACTTATGTTTACGGGATGCCCATACATCCATGGGAGCAAGGATACGCCTTGTCGTCGCTTACCTAAATTAATAGTAAAATACCAAAGCAGAAGTTGTGTTGGAGGCATAAGTTCCACCCTTGGTATGTGTCGACGCCGATCTAAAACCTCTTGCTGCTTATAGGGTCACAGCACCCAGTATTTATTTGCTACTCTACAATGGGTCAAACCAACAGGAAGACCCTACCTGCAATTTGGGTTTAAACCACAGCCACCATGACGCTCCCACCAGGGGGCCTACTGCAACAAGTTAGACCCGGACCGAAATCCGGGGAGCTCCTGACTCCCATGGTACCGTGATTTAAGTCCTGGTAGGGACTACCGGTGGTCTTGCCACCAACAAGACCTATGACCGGCAACCTGTAACTGGTCAAATCGTAGCAACCTTCGGTGGCGTTATCTGAAGATGTTTACGATAAGACCAGTAATATGTTCTGCCCTCGCTTTTTATTAGACAACGGGGGCTCAGCCATGCTGGTCAATGGAACCCTGATTGCGGATGCTGACTGCAGGCAATATGTGATGGCGGAATTTCCACTGCCATGGCGCATGTTAGCCGAGCCACTCATAAACGATCTCAATAGTTCTGACGTTTATGCTCAGGCGTACGCAGATGATCCAGCTGTACTGTCTACTGGATCATGTCTACTCTAAAGCGCAGGCTAGAGCTGCCGTGATCGATAGTTGGTGCACTAGAAATGGAGTTTCAGTCAATCTTCTCAAAACTGAGTTTGTTCGCTTTATGAAAAGGAGGAAACTGCCTGGTATGACTCATCTAATGCTTCATCATTCGTTTCTCCAGCGAAACTAAATATTTGGGTGTCATCCTCGATAACGAAACTTATTTAGACCAAACATGTCACATCGAAAACCTCCAGGGCGCTGCCTGCTTTTTGGCAATGCAAAGGAGCTACCGGAAAGACTTGGGGTTCGTCATCGAGTAGGGTCCTTTGAATCTGCACAACTATGACAAGACCAATTATATTCTATTCATCAGTTATATGGTGGTAAAAATCCAAAAACAGGTCTGCCTCGGTGGTGTTGGGGCACACCTAGCATTGCTCTAGACGTGCTGATGATTCTCCCTTCGCTTGATATTCATATCACGGGTTGCATTCTCAAAGCTATCCTCCGTCTGGAGTTTTCAAAACTGTCTTTTAACTTTGGTCTCATCGACATGCTGTCCGATGCAATGACACCAGAACTCCTGTTGCTGACAAAAATACGAAATCGAGCCTAGGAATGGGTTCAGCTAGAATCTGAGCTAGAAAAGGGATGTAGCCGGGTCTTCATAGGAGGCTTCAGAACCGATTTCGAAAGAAGAGCTGGTGCCTTTCTAGAGGTAAGCGACGTTAAATTTCATTCCTCGTTATCAAAACTACCTACCTCTGCAAATATCCGGCCTACTCCTGCATCAGGGTGCATGTACTCGACACTGATATGACGGGTGCTGATACTCATCTTATTTTGAAAGAATGAGAAATTTCAGCAAAAAGGGACTTACAAGCAGGCTAGTGCTTTGAATGAATACACTGTTCCAACAGAAAAAAAAACAACAAAATATTTGCTTTTCATCGTTCATTGTTACTTCATCCATCTACATATGGATGAGACGAAGATGACATGAAGAATTTATCTACCAAAACAGCCAAACAGCCAAACAGCCAAACAGCCTAGGTGGACCCTTTCCATTTTTAACAGAGTGCATTTTTCTTAGTCCTCGGGAAGGCGGAAAGAACTTTGGCTGTTCCAAAGAGGGTTTTGCCACACAATCTCCTACTCAGCTCAAAGATATCGGGATTACTTACTTACTTAAAAGGCGCTACAGTCCGGGGGTGACATGAGCCTCAACCAATACAAAGAGGTGCGGTCTCTGGCTAACTGCACTCGTTACGCACTCTAACTTATAGCTGTCTATTGAGAGGTTCTGTCTGATTTGTTGTATGTCCCTTCTGGTTGCTGTCATTCACGACTAAACCCATTTTCGCTCCTTCTGTTCCGATACTAGCGAACGCAGCAGTGACAGCTGGTTGAGTTCTGCTAATGATGTTAGTGTATGTAGGTACCTACCTAGTTGCACAGACTTTTGGAAAATTGTGCTTCTGAAGTTGTCTTGCGAGTTTCGAACAATTTTCTCAAGTATGACGTTGAAAACGATACATGTATGCTGTATGCGCGCACGTCCCCACAGAGGAGAAACATGATAGCTTCTACGAGCTCTTGGACAACACTATGGCAGTATTATCGGAAAGTAAGTTGGAAGTCGGATGACTACAAAAGGTAAAAAAAAAACATGCCCCAGACAAAAACCCCGAACTGAAGCCTGTAGAGACGAACAAGGGACCATAGTAGTAGAATTGCAGTCCATGGTGAGGATTTGGGAAGAGCATTTCTGTTGGCTCTACAACGGCGATAAAGAATCAATTACCGCTGTCAGACAGAGTGACCCTATCAATCTGGACGATGTAGACCAACATTTCGATGAAGTGAAGATAGCCATATCTAAGCTTAAGTCCAACAAAGCTGCTGGAGTGGACGGCCTGGTTGCCGTCCAAAGCGGCAGGCGATGACTAGATAAGGAGCATATACAGGCTCATCTGAAAAATGTTGCTGGACGAAAGTATGCTTGATGGATGGAACCTCAGCATTATTTGTCCGATCCTCAAGAAAGGAGACCCTCTGAACGGTGCCAACTACAGAGACATTAGTCTTCTTAACATCGCCTGCAAGATCCTATCTGTCGTATTGTGTGAACGCCTAAAACCGTCCGTCAACAACCTGATTGGTACACACCACTGTAACCTTAGGCCAGGAAATACCACCATCGACCAAATATTCACACTACGGGAGATCTTCGAAAAAACCCATGAGCTCCAAATTGATACACACAACCATGTATCGATGATAGCATCTATAGAGATGAGCTATACAGAGCAATGTCTAGCTTCGGCATCCCTGCCAAACTCGTCCATTTGTGCAGGATGACGATGGAGAATGCACGCTGCTACATCAAAGTCGGTAAAGAACTCAGAAAGACCTCTGATGTAAAAAAAGGATTTAGACAAGGCGATGCGCTGTCGCTGTCGCCCATTATTTTTGAAAGAATATTGCAAAACTCACGCGCCAACACAAGAGGCACAATCTTTCAAAAGTCTGTCTAATTACTCGCATACGCCGATGATATTGACATAATCGAAAAAGCAGCGTGATGTCAGTGCCGCTTTCACGAGTATTGAGGTAAAAGTGGCGAAGATGGGTCTAATGGTAAATGGGGGCAAGACCAAGTATGTACATATATCCTGTCAACAAGAAAGAATACCCAACACCATCGTCTCGGATAGAACGTCACCCTCGACAGATATAACTTTGAGGTAGTTAAGAACTTTGTCGACTTATGCTCCACTATCAACTCAACAACGACACCAGCGCTGAGATCAAGCGAATAATAACTCTTGCCGCCGCTAAGAAGGCAATTGACTAGCAAAGGCCTCTCTCGAACAACAAAAGTGACCCTATATAGAATCTTAATGATCCCAATCGTGCTCTCTGGCACAAAGGCATGGATTTTATCAAAAATGAATGAGGGTGCTTTTGTCTGCTTTGAGAGGAAAATTCTTCGGGTGATTTTCGCTCCCGTCTATGTAGACGGTGAGTGGAGAGGAGATACAACAACGAACTGTACGGGCTGTACAGCGACATTGACTTAGCCAGAAATGTGAAGGTCCGACGACTCAAATGGCTGGGTCATGTAGATTGGACTAATGCTCAGATCAGTAAACTCTTCGAATACGCCCCCGAAAGGCAGCGCAGTAGAGGAGGACCGCTACTCAGGTGGCGCATGCAAGTGGAAGGAATCTTAACCAATTTAGCGTATGAAACTGGAGGCTGGAGACGCCTGTTGGTTGAGGTCCAAGTCCACCTCGGACTGTAGTGCCACCTTAAGTAAGTAAGTAGGGTCGTCAACAGTAGATCCGTCCAAATCCGAGGGATTTGCTTGCATTGCAATAGAGAGCTTTTTATGTGGCCGACCCTACCCACAACTTTTAATCAGAAGCGCCAGGTCCTTTTATAACCGCTTGGGCGGAACGCACCGAATATTTGGGAGTCACTAATATACCTGCCCAATTTAGGGTTCATTTCTTTCTCAGCTACCTGACTAGCCCCGAAAACCTTTACTGACCTCAGCTCTAAATACATCCAAGTAGCCCGTATAAAGTATCCGCCGTAGTTGCTGTTGATTCAATGGTGTGAATTCATCCGCCGTACGTCTGAGGTTCCGTCATTTTTCACAGTGAATTCTAGTGTTTGTATTTTCTCATGCTCAACACTCGCGGTTATAACTTTAGCAGGTCACGTCCGGTTGTGCGGGACCAGTAACCATCGGCTACCACGAGGATGTAAAATAAGCACAAATGATGTGTAGTCGTTGTTGCAGGATTTGGCGTCGTCGGGTTGACGTCAATTAATGCTTACCCTAATCGCACACATCCAGGTGCCGTTTCTGCCGATTGAAAAAAGTTATTTTCCGTTTTAGCTCAGCCGTGGTGTTGTTGCGAGAATTAATAGCGGAGCCTAGTTGGACAGAGTTCCTGAAGTGAAGTTCAATCCAAGATGTAGCTACTGCCAATCTTCTTTTCTGAAATACGTTTAGCCGGTAGTGAACTTTCTTGCAATAGAACTACTCGTATACGATTGAAATACCCACCAAGAGCATCAAATAAAATCTAGTAGTCGATATTGAGGGAACTTACGAATTTCTGACCTCTTTACTGAAACAGCAACACTGCTCCTGTCAACAGGCATCTGTCAGTTGACTCCTGTCAAAATTTAAACTTGCTGCGTCAGTTAGTTTGTGTTTGACAGTTATTTTTATCAGACTACTCACTAATTTGAGGAGAAAATGGAAAAAAGTGAATTTCGTGTGCTTATTAAGCATTACGAGTATTTCTTGCGAAAAAAAACCATTACCGAGACCAAGGCTAAGCTTGATAAATACTATGGGGACTCTGCACCATCGATTTCAATGGTAAAAAAGTGGTTTACTGAATTTCGTTGTGGCCGTACAAGCACTGAAGATGCCGAACGTCCTGGACGCCCAGTTGAGGTCTCTACACCCGAAACAATCGAAAAAATTCACGATATGGTGTTGGCCGACCGAAGATTGAAAGTGCGAGAGATTGTGGAAGCCGTAGGGATCTCGCATGGCTCAGTGGTTTCAATTTTGAATGATCACTTGGGCATGAGAAAGCTTTCCGCAAGATGGGTGCCGCGTTTGCTCACAGTCGACCACAAAGGAGTTTTTGCGCCGTTTTGTAACCGTGGACGAAACATGGATCCATCACAACACACCAGAGAACAAACAACAGTCAAAACAGTGGGTTTCTAAGGGTGAATCGGCGCCAAAGAAGGCCAAGGTGGGTTTGTCAGCCAATAAAGTTATGGCGACTGTTTTTTGGGATGCACGCGGGATAATCCACATTGACTACCTTCAAAAGGGAAGAACAATCAATGGGGAATATTATGCCAACTTATTGGACCGATTCAATGACGATTTAAAAAAAAAACGACCTCATTTGGCCAAGAAAAAAGTTCTTTTCCACCAAGACAATGCAAGGGTGCACACATGTGCAGTTGCCATGGCAAAAAGCCATGAATTGGGCTATGAATTGCTCCCTCATCCACCCTATTCTCCAGATTTGGCTCCGAGCGAATACTTCTTGTTCCCAAACCTGAAGAAATGGCTTGGTGGAAAAAGATTTGACTCCAATGATGAAGTCATCTCGCAAACAAAGGCCTATTTTGAGGACCTCGACAAATCATTTTTTTTGGAAGGGATAAAAAAATTGGAGAAGCGTTGGACAAAGTGTATAGAGCTCAAGGGAGACTACGTTGAAAAATAAAATTATTTTTTATCAAAAAATCTGTATTTTAATCCAAAAAAGACTTATTGACCCGCCCTCTTTGTAGCTGGCGCAGTTTAAGGAGATTTTTTCTTTGAGAACTGGGTAAATGCTAATTCCATTCATCGGGTTCGGTCATACTTTGGAGATGGCATAGTATTGTATACATATACTACTTGCCAAGTCATCTCCCGCTGTTGTGCACGGCTCGATGGTAGGGCTCAAATGCGGCTGTCTTCGCGTGGTCTAGGTGGGATGTACCAAACTAAAAGTTACCATCTTCCATATTGAAAGGCTTTTTGTGACTGACAGCTGAATTTCGACTATCGTCGCCGTTATCTGTTATCCTGAATCAATTGTCGGAGGCGATGACTATACTTGGCTAAGATGACTTTTATTATCATTGTCTTTCTCCTCCATAGGGTTAAGCGCGGCTGATTTTTTATTTTTAAATTTAGCTTTGTTGCCAATTATCACGAAACTGTCGTTTATTGAGGAACTTAGAGTATGAATTTTTTGAATCCCATTCAACTGGTTCGGTAACAACAATTTGTTCCAATTCAATCTACCGATCAACTCAGAAAGGAAGCCACAAAATCCCTCCAGAAAACGTGTCCACGAGCAGACCACGTAAAAATCCAATTTTGGAAGTTCGTAGTTGCTGGTTAAGGCTCGATCACTCAGTTCTAACTTTAAATTCTTATCACAAGTCGATACAAACATGAAATCGGAGATCACTAGAAAACAGAACACGGAGAAAACAGCCCCGAGATTTTTACATAAAAGCCGAACTGCTTAGATGACCAATTCGGGTCTCTCAATCCGTCGCCAAGTACTCGTTTGTATCTTTTTCGAATTCAAATTCGAAAAGTATTATTAGGTTTTGAGCTTTGCTAAGCAAAGCAAAGCCACACACCAATTAAAACCTTTTGTGTTTATTGCTTTCGTCCAGTTTCGATAAGTTAAAGCTTCATACATTTGTATTTTTGTAACCGCTAAATTTTTTGCAAGTTTTCGGAAAACAATGGACTCTTCAATATGCCATACTTATACAACACTGACGCCAGTAGAAGAGGAAATGTTTTGTTTATCGTAGTGCATCAATTATTTAATATCCTTTTTAGTATACCGCTGTCCCACAAAAACTGCCTTCGACTCCTTAGGTTATTTCAAATAACCTAAAGCATTTAAAGTACTTGTACACAGGCTAGAGAAGAAAAAAAGAGATATACCGATGTGCGTTGGTCTTAAATGTTTGCAAGTTATTGGGTCTACAAGTAAGTTTCCAGCGTTTGCCAGAGATGGCGCCACCAGTGGATCCCGGACAGAAATGTCAGACCCCATGTGTTTTATTTGTAGGTTTTGTACCTGTCAACAACTTTGCAGCGTTATATTTGAGCAGTTCTATCGGTGTCGTACATTTTATCGAGCAAAATCATGGCAAGTTTCCAGCCAAATAAACGTCATTTGCGGAAAGCGCTGCTTTTATTCTTTAATATGAAGAAAAGTGCGGCTGAGGCCTATCGTTTGCTTTCGGAAACTTATGGGGCGGAATGTATTGGTGAATCGACGTGCCGCGAGTGGTTCAAACGGTTCAAAAGTGCTGATTTTGGAGTTGAAGACAAAGATCGCCCCGGAAAGTCGAAAAGTTTTGAAGACGAGGAATTGGACGCTTTACTGGATGAGGATCCGTGTCAGATTCAAGAAGAACTTGCTGCATCATTGGGCGTCACGCAACAAGCCGTTTCCCTGCGCCTAAAAGCACTGGGATTCATTCAAAAGGTTGGAAACTGGGTGCCGTACGAATTGAAGCCAAGAGACGTCGAACGGCGATTTTGCATGTCCGAAATGTTACTGCAGCGGTATAAAAATGAATCATTTTTGCATCGTATTGTCACTGGTGATGAGAAATGGATTTATTATGATAATCCTAAACGCAGAAAATCGTATACCTGCCCAATCGACGCCGAAACGAAATATTCACGTGAATAAGGTCATGCTCTGCAAATGGTGGGATCAAAAGGGTGTCGTATACTACGAACTACATCCGAGTGGTGAAACCATCAAAGGACCATTATATCGAACCCAACTAATTCGTTTGAAGCGGGCATTAAAAGAAAAACAGCCAGAATATGAGACCAGGCATGAGTCCGTCATTTTTCATCACGACAACGCTCGGCCACATGTTGCGGTTTCGGTGAAAAACTATTTGGAATATAGTGGATGAGAAATTCTGCCTCACCCGCCTTACAGTCCAGACTTGGCACCATCTGACTACCACTTGTTTCGTTCGATGCAGAAAGCTCTTACGGGAATACGCTTCAGCTCAGTAGAGGAAATCAAAAATTGGCTCGATACGTTCTTGGGCTCGAAAGATGAGAAATTTTTTTGGTCCGGAATCCATAAATTGCCAGAAAGATGGGGGAAAGTGGTAGCTTCCGATGGACGATACTTTGAATAAAGCATTGTAACTATGTTTTCATAATAAAACTTCAAATTTTGGAAAAAAAAACGCTGGAAACTTACTTGTAGACCCAATATAATGACTTGGAAATATAGAGTTCGGCATTCCATAAGCGAGTTGTAGCTACTACTTAAGAAAGACTCACGATATTTCAGACTACGTCCGAATGTGGGCTTGATGAACATTCGTAAACTGATGAGCATTCGTAACGAAACGGATGTTACGGCTGAAGGTTTCAAGGGGCGGAATGCTACTCTCAATTTGTTCGGAGCATTAGTAGTGAATATAACGATAGCACAAGGTATGGCAGGAGACATTGCGTATGTCATCAAGGGTGTCAATTGATTGTGTGGTTTTAGCATCACCTATAAGTTTTAACGCACGGTCTTGAAACCTATCTAGCAGGTGCAGAGTTGTTTTGGGTTATTTTGTGAATATCAGACTTGAAATCATCCAAGACAACTTGAATTTCGGGTTCCAAAAGCTAATTTGTAATCCATTGAAAAAGAGAGTCATCGATCACAACGCATTTTTGACAAAAGAGCCTGATGGCAAACTCTTTCAAATTGTTGAGAAATACCTTGCTTTTGTCATATTGGTGTAGATGTTAGTTCCACTTTTCGGTGGGATATGTCACCAAATCACTGGTGGACCTGCTCCTATAACTACTGTCAATCAATGAAAAGTTTTAGTGTTTCCAGATAATCACTGTTTTTTTAGGGACCGGCAGGACAAATGCCGTCTTCCATCTCTTCTGAAAAAGTCCTAAAGTGTAGGATTGAAGAAAAAGGTTACACAATGGTTTTGCCAGCGAGGAAGAACACTTCTTCAGAAGAAGGGCAGATATGCCATCTGGACCAGCGGATTTGTGTATATTACTTCAGATCTTTAAGTACTCTTACTACTGCACGAGTGCGAAAGCGGATGCGCCCCATGGAAGATTCGACGCACTCAAGTGTAGGCGGACACAAAGCACAATCTGGATGTGTTGAGGTGGCCGCAAAGCGTGCAGCAAGCAGATTAGCCTTGTGAAAATAGCTGACAGCTGGAGTGTCATTATAAATGAGCGACGAGAAGGAGGACGAGGCAGAATTTCTAATGTTTTTAACGAACGATCCAAAATTTTTACTAGATTTGGGACATTGTACAATTTTTTGCCTCAGTTTGTGGTCGTATTAAAATTTCACACGTTTTAGAAAGACGTTGCAGTCACACCTGGCTCGTTTAAACTTTTTTCGGCATTCCTCTGTCGGGTTGTTCTTGAAAGACCGCAAAAATATTTCTCTACCCATGAGAGCATCCGGTGAGGAATAAAGGATCTCATTCCAAAGAGAATAGTGTCTGTGATCATATCAGCAGCGGCATCCATGTAATTATCGAGGAAAGATAACGACCAGGTAAAATTTCGAAAGAAGTGTTAAGTCCGTTCCAATTGGCTTTCTCATATTGCCATACGGTTCTTTTAGGAATCTTTTCTCTAACACGGAAAAAAGACACTTTATACGTCTCTGATTTAGCTTAGGCCAAATTTGTTTGGTTAGTGCGTTATGCCTGCTGAATACCTGAAATCGGCCTTATCTATCGCACCCAGTTTAAGTATGACTCTGACATATATTTAGCCAGTGGTATTTCTACATCCTTTGAGAATCAAAGGTTGTCAACGGTTGGAATACTTTTGACAAGATCGCAGTTCTTCCGAATATCTCGACGTCCAGGTCCACTAGACTGTTTAGTCATCTCGTTAAAAGATTGGCGAACGTGTTTAACTATTTTGGCGTTGTAATAACCGAGTTCAGGTATTTGAAAACTATTCGGCTATGTACATTTGTGCTCGAGCCATCAGTGTATACATATATGTGTGATGTCTGTCTCTGACTAAACAGGCTTCCCTGCTTATCATAGAAGCACTGAAATCGCTTTCCCACATAGGGGAAGGAACGATGCAAGCAAGATTTTGGACAATACTCGGTTTTGACTGTAGAATAGGCAAAATGTATGTTCAGACAGATCCAGGAAGAGATAGCTTTAAGGCGACTCTTGTGGACCGCTAATACACAGACAGGCTGATCTTAAGCACTTTTCTTAGCTTTAAACAGTTGATCTACGAGTATTTATCCAGGGCAGGTCAGCGTACTGATGCATTAGTTGTACATAGTTCCCATTCATCCTAATTGCAGTTCTGCATGTGAATAGAGCGAACTAGTCTAGGCTTCCAATTCAATTTATTATCCAGAATTGTTCCTAAAAATATTCCATAGTTGGATACTTGGAGTTTTACATTTCCTCGTGCAAAGGACTAATTTGGTTTTGCATGGGGTTACGCCACACCACATGCCTCAAGGGTTTTTGTGTCGAGTTATTTGAAAATAGTTAATCGTCAGATTTCTACACAACTTTTTATCTCCCCAGCTCATCTTCTTTAATTTGAAGTGTTTGCTAACGACGCCTTACCATCCCACTTGCTTGGAAAAGTTAAATCAATGGCATTGTCATCTATAAATTTGGGAAAATTGGTGAGCGCTACACAGTGAAAGAAAAAATCCACATCAACAACAATGCGAAAAATTCGGCCTAAGTACAGATGTGAAGACCTTTACACAGCCACACTGCACCGAATTTTGACAAAAGATTTGGCTCTCATCCGTACAAATTAACGCAGGAATTGAAGTCAGCCGGCCTCCAGCGGCGCAGTAAGTTCTCGGGTTGGGTACTGTAAACATGCATGCTGACTGATTGAAAATCCACGAGTGCTTTAAGAAATGCCAATGGAACCAGAACGAGTAACTGTTTGGTGCGGTTTATGGACCAGAGGTGTTATAGGGCCGTACTTTTTCGAAAATGAGGGCGGAACAGCCATTACGGCCAATGGAGCGCTCTACCGGGACATGATAAACAACTTTTTGTGGCCGGAGCTCGAAGATATGAATACTGGCCGCTCTTTACTTACAACAGGATGGGACTAAGTTTCATTAAAGGCCGCAGAATATACGATTTATTGCGGATGAATGTCACGTTTAGGAGGCACCCATTGGTGCAATTTAACACAGTTAGATTTCTTTCTTTGGGGCTATGTTAAAAGCAGGGTCTACCTGAACCATTCGCAAACAATTCCAAATATGAAACCGAATATTGTAGCTGCCATAGCCGAGATAGAGCCGCACTTTTGTGAAAGAGTGATGGAAAATTTCAAGTAAAGGGTGAGGGTCTGCAAGCAAAGCTGAGGTAGTTATTTCAAAGATATTGTGTTTCATAAATAATCCCCATGTGTTTACTTTATAAAACAATAAAGATATATCTCAACTTCTAGATAGATTTAACATCTTCAGCAAATTTCCTTCTACTAGAACTACGATTTCGCTTGAGGCCCCGCTCTATTCTGGCTATCAGTCGCTAAAAATGGCATCAATGCAAGGAGTGCCAGAACCATTCTTCCACTTTGGCATCTTCGTAGCTACACCTTTCATAGACTAATCTAGTTCAGCTCCGGCGACTTCAGCTGACCTATTTCTCGTTGACTTCAATGCAGAGGGACTGTGATTTCCCAGCGCAAGGAGAGATTTAGTTTTTGGTCCACAGCTCCATCATGGACTGTTGTCCATCTGAGTAAGCAGCTGAGTACAATATGGATGACTTACAACACTGTCTACTTAAACTTAACCGATAGGTTGCGTGATTCGCCTGTAGTATCATCACAGAGCGCTGCATGGCAAGTTCTGCAGAATCTGCGATTGTTTATTGTTCGTAGTTTATGACTTCTTGTGTGATCTTCCTGCCCTTTCTGAAGGAACTCAATTTTTAACAGAACAGGAGAACTTACGTGATATTATGCTAAAAAAAACCTCATGTAATTACGAGTAATAACACTGTTTAGGTGATTCCAGTGAAGTGACTCCATTCCATAGAACTCCGGAATCAATCCTATCATTAAATAGTTACAACGGTCTCCGGAGCAGTAGCTTTTCGTCACAAGATACTCGTCTACGTACCTACCATGATGAACATTAGCATATTGTATTCTATACAAGACAATATAAAGACTAAGTGTTTTCTTCGGTCTTTAAATAAAACAGCAATTTTCCACATTAGCGCCGGCTTAATCCTTAATTAAAAGCCCTATTTCTACCTACGGTTACCTAACATATCTTAGGCCGACATCGATTCCTCGATTCCACTAAATACCTCTTGCCGGCAATCAACCTAAATTATCTTTGAACAGAACATCACCACTTAAGAGTCGCACACCCATAATAACCACTTAAGTAGCCACACATAAGTGGCCAACAATAAAGATTTGTCCACCACTTTACTATAATCTGCCACAAAACAATTGTAATTCCTTGAACATACATCCATAGCTCGCGGCTTCACTTATGTTGACGTACGCCTTTAGACTTGCATGCTCAATAAATCCAATAATACCCGCACTCACAGATACTCGCGTACACTGCATAAATAAAGGTTAGGGGTGACGTTTCGCATATTATATTGTACAAACTAAGTACGAGCGCATGCTCTTAAATCAGTGACGACATCGTCATCGGCCGCGTGTTCAGAGTCGAGCCCCCATATTCCAAACGATTTCTACATACGCCACCATGGAAACAAAAAGCTTTTCTCTCTCGTTGTTCTCTCTCAATCGTCGGAGCAAAAATGTGAGCTTTTGACAGTCGGCTTCTATCTGATATGAGTATGACGACAACAGAGCGTGTACTGCACTGACATTGATTTGTGTGAAAAGCATTGCCAGGACAATTTTCTGGATCGTTACGAGAAATGAAATAATAGTTACAAAGTTAAGGGTGACCAGATAAGAACGATAGATAAAAAATTTGAATAAAACAACAACGGTGTGGGATATAAAATTGATTCTGACTTTATTTTGAAGCTGCGTTCATGCCGCCTAGGCTTATGACTCAGTCCAATATGTGCGCCGCCATTTCGGCAATTGCGTGTCGAATGTTCGCCTCGAGCTCATCCAAAGCGGTTGGCTTGTTAGAGTAGACTAAGGACTTGACGTCGCCCCAGAGAAAATAATCGTTCCGCATAATCGCGGCGGCCAATTGATAAACGCTCGCCGTGAGGAGACGCAGTCGCCAAATTTCTTCTTCACATCTTCGAGCGTTGCGTCACTTGTATGGCATGTAGCGCCGTCTTGTTGGAACCACAGCTCGGATATATCAATGTTGTCGAGCTTTGACTATTTTGACAGAAAGTCGGTTAACATCGCTATGTATACCTAAGACCCTTGACGGTAACGGTGTCTCCTTCCCCAATCCGAAAGAAATAAGTTTCGATGATGTCGCCATGCCATAAACCGCACCAAACAGTCAATCTTTGTGGATGCATTGATGCTTCGCCGAATACATCTGGATTGTGTTCACTCCAAAAACGACTATTTTGTCGTGATGATTTTTTAGCCAAAATCCGGATCTCCGCCTAACATTTCCGGCGCCCAATTAGCGAACTCGTGGTGTTGCCTATGGTCGTCCGGTTTCAATTTTTACGTCTGCACAATCTTATATGGATGTAGGCCAAAATCCAACCGCTGGCGCTCTGGCGATGCCCAATTCAGCTGATCGGCTCCGATCCGATATTTTTTGGTCATCTTCGATACAGGCCGCGACAGCGGCTAAGTTTTCTTCATTTCGCACCAGTTTCTGTCTGCTTGGTGGCTTAAGATGGAAAAGAGTGTACTCACGCTCAAACTTGTCCACAGTGCGAAGAAGCCATGATGACGACCGACCTCACGACGAACGTTGCGTATTTACAACTGATCCGAAATTTCGATAATATTCTTTAATAATTTCTACACGTTCGGCATGCGTAAAACGATGCATTGCAAACCTTACTGAATATTTTGACAGTTACCAATGACATGTCATTGGTAACTTTGACAGCTGCTGAAACATAACAATGGAAAAAAACTATTATTGCTATCTGGTCACCCGTTACAATGCCTCGTTGAAAATTGCTTTTTTCTGACATCTGGATAGACAATTGTGGATGTACATTTACGCCTCAGAAATATTCCTATTTCTTTGAGGTCTGTATGTCAGTAGCATTTTAAAGAATCCATTTCACTACTTTTCACACAGTCGGCGGACGAATAGAATTATGTGTGTGAGAATTCGAGGATCGCCGGATGCGTGCAAGAAAATAGATCTCCTATCGCAAGCTGGAACTTCGGCACAATGACGGGTAAAATTTGCAAATTAGAAAACGTATTATGCCAACCTAAAACCGATATATGCAACAATAGGCGAAATGTCTGAAGCAGAGCCCACTACCTGAATTTGCAAGCGTACAAAATGCATTATAACGGAGTGGAACAAAATAAGGATGGAGTTGCCATCATATTGACAGTTACATGCCTATTGGGAACTAATG
This sequence comes from Volucella zonaria, assembly GCA_963966105.1. NCBI lineage: Eukaryota > Metazoa > Arthropoda > Insecta > Diptera > Syrphidae > Volucella > Volucella zonaria. The sequence continues at coordinate 115,639,867 of OZ014531.1, forward strand.
CTCTACATACATTAACAGAGAACTAACACGTCGGAGAGCCGAACTACGAGGAAGAAGACTCAGGCAAATCACCTGGTCTAACTAACTAAATTACGTACTCCGTGGTGGACTCCAAATCTAGAATTTGTAAGCATACCGCGAAATAGCGAGTAGAAAATTCTAAAAGTGATTTTGGACGAACCATTAACAAATCAGCACTAATTTCAGCTGACAAAGATTTTCATGAAGAAACCTGGAAAGAGGTGGCATTAGCCGGGAAAATAATCCGGCACAACATAATTGAAAAGAATGGCCAGTTCTTGGTCTTAAATTTGCGAAAATGACTCGTACATTCCGTAGCACAAGGAAGAAGAACTAAGATAACATATGTAGAGCAATTTCAATGAAAAATACAATAAAGAATTTATTGTTTCAGTGTATAAAGGCAAAGTCGTCACGAGAAATTGGAACAACTACCGATCGAGGAAACTACTATAAAAATATGAGACTGAGCCTAGATAGGGGGCAAAGCAATGTTATTAAATTCCATACCAGTCAATGCGGCTTAAGGTAAGCAGGTTTAAAGTAAGACACGATTCAGGGTTTATGACTAATGATGGAAAAACATGGTGACGTTTCGAAAGACCTCCGTATCATATTCGTCGATTTAGAAAAAGCATTCGAGAGTGTTCCCAGAGACGTATACTTAAAAATGTTATGTGATGTATACGAGTGTGAAAGTTAAACCCACCGTGGGAATAGCCGGAAAGTATGAAGTTGAAATTGCCTTTTAATGTCGTCCAAAATTTTGTATTGGAGCAGCTCAATAGCTATTGCTTCTCTTCTTTTCGCTGATGAGAGAGATCTTGAAAGTATCTGATAGTCTGAAGGGCCCTGATAATTTGAATAAAGGCGCTAACAGACAACGGCCTACAAATCAGTCGGACTAAAACGGAATATTTGGATCGCCGTGGCCGAAGTGCATGATCGGTCGTTAATAGTCTGCGAAATTTTGATGGAAATGCCGCTCGAAATGGCCTTAAATGGGGAGAAAACAATGAATCTTAAAATTACAGGTTTGCTGTATCGTGGTCTTGGATAATCTACGAGAAGTATAATGACAGTGACAGAGATGAAAATGGTACGAATGTCAGCGAGTGTGGCAAAACGTGTACGGACTCAGAAGTCTCCACATTAAGAAGTCGACAGTAAAAAACATTGCGACCTAAACGTACCAGCTGGTGCAAGAGGTCAAGGAAGGCCAAGTTTCAGTTGGAAATTCTTGGTCTCACTAACTAGATTATTTAGAAAAGGGCAGACTATGGAATGGATATAATGCCCGATACATGGAGAAGTACATGTGTAGCATTAGTTGTATATTCATGAGGTGTATACCATACCTTGGGTACGCTTTCCACTTTGATACCGACACCTCGTAAGAAGTCGAACGAAAAGTTACACTGCCCATCGCTTTAGCATAAGAATGAAAACTGAGTCATGAATCAATTACACTGAGGAGATTCCACTTAGATATAATCCCAGTTCTACCGAACGTTAGCGAAAATGGATAAAGATATCCTTTGTTGTTGTTTGGTTTGCAAAAATCGCATCGAATACTTATCAGGTTACACTACCGTGATACTTCCAAAAGCAGCTTGTGGAATATAATGCCGTGTTCTCTATTTCATTCTCATAACAACTTCCAGACATTCAAAACCAAAGTATATCGATATCGCCATTTGTTTTCTTTTTTCTTTTGTCCGCTTTGTATGTAATATCGTAAGGATGTTCACAATCTCTACTTAAAAAATTAAGTAGAAATTATTGCAAGTAGCAGCTAACCGGCCTGATATATTGCAGCAAACTGTTAAATGTACGAATTTGCAAGACAGGAGATAAGGTGTGGTTTCATTGAAACGACCTCGCCAAAAATGGAAACGTCGTGATATATGAATATTGTCTACACTGATCTGCATAGATGAAAAGAACCGAAGAATGACAATTACCACTGGAGCTCTAATTGTTTGTTACCTATCAAAATAAGTGTACCGTAAACTATGTACATCGGCTATAGATATATTGCGTGGGCATTCTGATGAACTGTGTTTCTAACGAATAACGGACTCCGTATGCTGATGATAAAATTGGTTAAAGCGAGTATCAGCGGCTGAAATTGAACCCGTGTTCGCTTTCCTTAACACAGAGAAACAACTCAATTGAACCAAACCCAAAATTGACATCTTTTATAATGCTCGTAAAGTAAATAAAAAGTCGGCCTCTACCAAAATCTTTCATAAATAAACTTGATACGAGGGTAGTCCAACAAGTACCCGACCTGACGTATAGATGGCGGTTGTTGTTTAAAAAGAATGACAATTGTAGAAAGTACAAATTTGACGACGCTATGTTGTTTAGTATTTGTTCGGCAGCCATCAATAATGAAAGCTCTCAAGGGATTTTTAAATATGGAAAAAATTGGTCATCGTTATGTGATATAATACTTTCATTTGAAAGTTCTCAATCCAACCAACATCAAAACGCAACTGGATTCTAATCTGGGGGTGCCTGCTCCTTCATTGACAGCAATAAAATATTGGGTGGCAGAGTTTAAGCCAGACCGTACGAGTTGCCAAGACGAACATCGCAGTCGTATGTCGTTCCTATTGTTCCTACTCGCTTACATTCATAAACAATACCATATATACCCTTACAAATACATATTTAATTATTGTAGATGGCGGTACCTTCCGGAGTAGAGCTGGGCCTTAATCAATAAACCTCTTTAATTAGCAGGGTCTTTGGCTAACACTCCAAGATGGTGAGCACCATCTAAGGCAAGGTTTTTCCCAGCTGCGTCGTTCCTTCGAATAGGGACCGAAGACATCGGTCTAGAGGGTTAATATTCAATTCTTCTACATGTCCTAGCCATTTCAGGTGCATTTTTCTGATCAAGTCGCAGAATTCTCTTTTAAATCTGGTCCTTTTCTAAACCCCGTGGATGCTAGTGGGACCAAAAACCATCCGAAGAATATTACATCTACTTTCGGGTTGGGGAGCCTAACGGATCAAAACGGTCAATGGTACTCGTATCTTCATCTGCCTTCGCTAAATCTTTCCGGAGAAGCCGATGTGTCAGCCTCCTTCTTGGCTCGGATAGCTCACGAGCCATCGTAGGGGGGTTTTCCTGCTATATGTGCTTACCTGCATTCTTCATCAAACCAGGAGTTTCGTTCCGCGTTTCTGATTCGTTCTAGACGGACGTCAATGCTAATTATCTTCGGAACTCATTGCAAGTTTTAGAATCATTGACGACAGATTGAGAGGTAAGCGATTGTAGCGACTTATTGTAAATACATTAAATCTTATAAGAAAATTTCTGCTGAAGTGTCTGAGATATCTGTGGACGTACCTTGGGTTCGACTAAGAAGTGACCCTTGGAATGTTCGAACGTCAACAGGGTTTTTCATCAGATGCGCCGAATTTGTTTTTTTTTTTTTTAAATAAAAATGCATGTGTTTAAGTGATCAATTAAGTTTTTACATACCATTAATGTTAGTAATGGACTATGACGTCTTATTTTAAATTGAAATGTCCTCCACGGAACCGCTTAAATGAGTGTATGCGCTGGATCCAATTTTCTATGAACTTTTGGCATAATTCGGTCGATATTCCAGCAATTCCATGTCGTCTAAAGTTTCTGGCTTATTGGCATAATTCAAAGACTTAGTGTAGCATCAAAGAAAATAGTCAAAATGTGTTACATCTTACAAGTGGAGTGGTCAATTGACAGGCCCATTTTTGGGGATTAGCCGACTACCGAACTTCTTCTTCAATAAGTCAGTTATGGCACGCGGTGTATGATAAATGGCACAGTCCATACCATATATCCTCTCAAAATTTAACAACAAAAAAAAAAAGTAAACATTGGGGGAAATCGTCATTCATTGACTGTAACCGACACGTCTGCATCATCTCGGAAAATTGGAGGAAGTACGGCCCAAAGGCACTACCGGCGCAGAACCATAGCAAGCAGTCAATTTGTATACATCTCGTTGGAACACCTCCGACTGTTGACCAAATCTGGTAATTTTCCTTATTAACAAAGCCATGCATCCAAAAATGTGTCTCATCACTGAGAATGACTTTACGGTGAAAATTCGGATTTTAGCCCATCTTCAATAGAATCTAATCAACGGAAGTTCAACGTGCACGATGGTCATTTGGCCTTATCTCTAGGACCATTGGTTGGAGAGATGCATCTCGAAATATCATACCTAACGTAGTCGTAACAGACCGCGAATTTCGATACAAAATTTCGATGATTTGTAAACAATCTCAAACACAAATAAGTCATCTGTCAAGAGATGGTACGCATGAGTTCAGAAAATTGCTATTGGAAAATGTTGCCCATTTAATGGAAGGCCCCATATAATACCGGAGAACATTTATAATTCTTGCATCGATAGCAAAAACGAATAGTTTGGTTTTATGTGTCATGATCTTCTAAGCATCATGTTCCTTTGGCAGTTATTAAGGTAAGGTAACTGGCAAACGATTAAAGGAAAAATGCCTTCGGACCTGCACGTATGGGTGGCCGTGGCTCAAGTGGTAGTGGACTGACTCGCCCGAGGCTGATTTTCATTTAACGAAAATCAAGTAAGACGAGTAGTTGAGTAGAAATCAACATCAAGCCAACTTCCACAAAGAATTGGAAAGTTGGATGCCACCCATGGAGCGAAATAACCACTGAGCGCAAACATCTTTCTTTCTCTCTCTATCCCATTTTCCAAAAAACTTAACACATGCTGAGACATTATAAGTGTATTCATACCCACTTGAGTGTCAAGTTCTTTAAAAAAAAAAAAAAAAAAATTGATAAAGGCCCTTGACTTCTATCGCGCAGGTATCACCACCATCAAGCAAGTGCGATGGGATGGGCCGAGCAAAAGGAAAATGATAAACTGTGATATCTACTATTGTGATGGCTATAGGGAACAAAAAAAAGCACTTATTCGGGTGCGAATTTGTCATGCACGGCAGACTTATGACAGACTTAGCATCTTATGACAATCAGTATCAAGGCTTGCATAAGCCTAATATGCCCCCACGAAAGACAAGGACGATTTTACCAAAAAAATTTCCTACGTGCTCCATGACAAGATATATGAGCAATGTTCTAAGTGTGAAAGTAAAGGAGGACATCTTTGGTATGACAGTTAGAAAGCATTGTATATATGACACCACGTCTGGCAGCTGGCTTAGACTTATTAACTTTGCGGCGGGACGAAATATCACTGTGACAAGTTCACGGTTTCTTCATATAGGTACACAAAATGATATGGCGGACTCCGAGTCATAAAATACTGAACCAAATTGATCATTTGCCGATCATATCTCCAGTATTCTAGGCACACGAACCTTCTGGACAGTCAACATTGACACGGATCACTATCTAGTAGCACAACACCGAAGTACTACTGTGAGAAGAAATAACGCACAAAAGCTGCAATTGTAAGAGACCGCCAGAATCTTTGCGGAACGCGTATTCCGACATCTCTCAACACATTCTATGCCGCCAATACCAGATACCGAATATCAATAGTAACGCTTCGAACTCGACCATCATCATGAAATCTCTGGTTTGATAAAAAATGCTGGCAAGCACATTCAGCTAAACGAGACGCCTACAAAGCGGTGCTGCAGCGGTGGACGAGAGCTTGCTGATCGTGAGCTATACGAGCAATAGAGTCCCAATCGGGGCTGAGGACACGAAGAAACTTCTTCTGTGGCGACTAAGCTCAACATTCTGCCACCCGTCAGCCAGAATAGACCATTCAACAGCATGATGGATAGACAAAACTTCCGTCAACCTGACCAAAACGAAGTAAAGAAAGCAATATTTAAGCTTAAATCAAATAAAGCTACTGCACCTTACGGTATACCAGCCGAGGTATTCAAAGCAGCTGGAAGTGACCTTGTGGAGAGTACACACCAATCCATTTCTTGAGATATAGTCAGATGAGAGTATGTCTGATGAATGGAATCTCAATATCATTTGCCCGATCCACAAAAACGGAGACCCCTCAACTGTGCCAACTATAGAGCTATATGTACGTGCCCTAATATTATGTTAACATCTGAAACCCTTCGTCAATAACCTCATTGGCCCCTATCAATGTGATATTAGGGCAGGAAAGTCTATAATCGATCAAATTTTCACACTTCGGACTTCGGAAGATCCTGAAAAAGATCAAGAAGTCCAAATCTATACCCATCGTCTTTCCATCGATTTTAAGGCCGTACATAGTAGAGTCATGCCTAGATTTGGCATCCCTATAAAAGCTCGTCCGTCTGTGCAGAATTATGTTTGAGAACGCTAACTGCTCCGTCAAAGTCGGTAACGACTTAACCGACATCTTTGATGTCGATCTTACTTGAAAGAATTGTGAGGATCTCACTAGGGAATACCGAAAGCACAATTTCTCAACTATCCGTGTAACTACACGCGCATGCCGATCATACGGACATAATAGGCTCAGTGATCTATCACCAATGCGTTCGCGAATATTGAAACGGAAGCAGCCAAAATGGGCTTAGCGGTAAATGGTGGCAAAACCAAGTAAGGTGTCAACAAAAAGGGAAACGCAACACCGACGAATTGGTCAACGTCACAGCTCTAATTTCGAGCTGGTAAGGGACTCTGTACATCTCGGCTTTGCTTTAAATTCTGCCAATGACAGCTTAGCATAAATAAAAAGAAACCTTTGCCAATTGCTGTTTCATGGGGCTAAGAAGAATCTACATATATAAGACCTTCATCATCCCAATCGTACGAAGTGGCCCTGAAGCATAGACTCTATCGAAAGCGGATGAAGATATCCACGGTCGTTTCGAAAGACAAATTCTTCGTTAGATATTGGATCCCATTTGCGTTGACGAGTTCTACGACGACACGGGTCTAGTCCGAAAACTGCGCCAATGCTCAGGCCCGCAGAGTCTTTGTATCCAAACCCGAAGGGATAAGGCAGAAGAGGAAGACCTCACGGTAGGAACCTCAACCAACTTGGAGTGCATAACTGAAGACAGTAAGCTAAGGATTGGGCTAACTGGAGAGGCTTATTAGTTAAGGCCTAGGATTTCTCCGAACTGTAACGCAACCTAAGCAATTAAGCAACTGTGTGGTACAGGTACAACAGCAAAGTCAATTAGTCTAAGTGCGGTCCCAGTTCGCGGTGTCTTCGAGACCATTGTACTACCATATACGAGTATGTCCTCCATTTCTAGTTTTTGTCGACATTTCTTTATGACACCATGCCACGTGTAGTATCAAGGAACATTTGTACTTCCATTTTTATTATTTTTTTTATTTTTAATGCATTTTATTTTATACTTCTTACATTTACTATACTTACATGCTAACAGAAAAAATGCTTAAATATTAGCTTAGAATAACTAAACGAACTTATACTAACTTAATGGCCCTCCAAACGGGCACTCTAAGCTAAACTATATTATTATTTTGTGTCTTTCGACGTCATTACAAATAATAATTATTATTCTTATACATCTATTTAAACTAAGAAAATAAGTATTTAGAAAAAACTTAGTGAACGAACAATTTTTTTGTATTTATATAAAACTTATATTTTAACCTTAAACTACTTAGCCTAACTATACAATCTAACCTAGCCTAATTGTTAGCAAACTTAAAGTTGCTAATCTGATCATTAGCTAACCCAAGGTTGCTAACTTCAAACACTTAAAACTACCCTAACCTATGTAAGTCGGCCATTCCAAAAGGAAAAATAAAGAAAAAATAAATAAAAATAAAAACAAAATGGCCCACTTTGCCTTTTGACTAGGCTAGCTTGGACTTGAAGGAAACGACGCAGGAATCAGATCTTCTTCACTCAACCACCAAATATTTTGGTGCTGCAAAAAAACATCTTTTATGTCGCGGCTTGAAACCGCCCTACTAAACCTGAGACGTTCGATACTGCCGTGTGCGACGTCTTTGTTGTAGTTGAGTCGCCCCTCACCCACTGCACGAGCTACGTGGAAGATTAGCGGCACCGCAAAGTTATCCTGTATAAGCCCTTTCATGTCAAGATAGAGAAACGCTTCAGGGGGATGAAGCCCTTCAAGCGCACACTCTCATGATATAAGTAGTTGGGGTAGTAGGCCCCAGATATCAGGTTATTGGACGAGGTCATTGCTCTTGCAATATGCCCTCGAGTCAACTTAATAGCGAAGTTGTCCACTCTATTCAGGACCTCATTGGGATAGAATTTTATGTACTCCGATTCTGGCGTTCTGTAAAGGCGAAGGCAGACCCTAAGGCTTGCTCTCACATTAAACCACACAGGACACCCATATACCAGCATGGGCCGGATGAGGGCCATGTAGCAGATAACTTTCACCCTCGCATCGAGTTGGCTGCTATAAAACAGTCTCTTTGTAAGGGCAAAAGCACCTTTGGCTCTGGCCAGAGCAGCATCTACATTCTTGTTAAAATATAGATATTGGTCTAGCCAGATCCCAAGGTATCTAACTACATTTCGACAAGCAAGTGGCTGGCCGTGTTGTCCAATGATCGAGAATTTTCGCCAATTTTTTCTGGTGTCCCTAGAGGCACCAGACAACGGCGTCCTAAACAGAATGGTTTCCGACTTCTGAAAGTTGATTTTCAACTTCCAGTCATCGCAAAACCGCCTTATTTGTTCGAAGTCACGTTGCAAAAACATATTAATGACTTCGACTTTTGGACCTGATCTGTACGCTATCAGATCGTCTGCGTACGCTATGCTATGGGGAAGTGAACCTATCAAATCACTTGTGTAAATGTTGAATAAGATCGGCGAGTTAACCGCACCTTGTTGCAGACCGTTTTTAATTTGAAATGTTCCAGCAGAAGTTGCATCGCCATTTTTCACGATGAACTGTCTGTGGTTAAGCATATTATGAAGAATATACAAAAGTGGCTCACTCATGCCCAGTCTGGTCAGCCTATAGAAAAGTCCCTCTAACCATACGGTGTCGAAGGCCTTTTCCAGGTCAACCAGACAGGCTCCAGTGCACTGGTTCTTGCTTTTATTCCATTGGATATCTGACACCAGTTTAGACGCGGCATGTATGACATCATGCCCCGACTTAAAACCGAATTGATTATCCGGAACTATATTTTTGTCCTCAACCCACTTAGTCAGGACTCTATTGATTACCTTTTCGAACACCTTACTGATATTCGGAAGGAGACTTATCAATCGGAGATTCGCCGGATTGGATGTATCTTTTCCCCTTTTAGGGATGGGATAAATCACCGCAGTTTTCCAATGCGCTGGATAATACGCATTATTCATTACATTGTTAAACAAGGTGGTGTAAATGTCTACCGCTTCTAGAGGGAGATGTCGAAGCACAATGTTCGGTATTCCATCAATTCCCGCTGATTTTTTACTTCTTATTGTGTCGAAGATCTCATGGAGTTCCTCCTTTGAAATGAACGGGGGTAGGTCCCCTTCATTGGCGATGACATTATTTGCCAGTTGTACTTCCAATTGTACACAACTTGTACACAACTATTCGTAAAAGCTTTTTTTGTAAAACCAAGCAACCATCCAAATTTGTTGTCAGAATCTGGCAATGCTCAAACATCCGATAGATACATCAAACTTGCAGAGAGCAGTGAAAGTGGTTGTCACGGTCGCGGTCGCAAAGTAAACCGTGAATTTTTCGGTTAAAAAATTATTTGCCACTGAAACCACCATTCAGTTAGTCGTGTGAATCAACGGGAAACGATTGTGCTTAGAACAAGAGCCCCAAAGTTTGACTCATTAAAAAAAAAAAAAAAAAAAAAAAACATTAGATACCTACACACATTCATACAGATTCCAAGTGGAGAGTTTCTACAATAGTTTTTTTTTGTTTTTGAATTTTCTTATTTTCATATTCCTTCCCCAAGAAGTTGCATAAGTTTTTCGTTACGAGTTTATTGGAGATTATTTAAAGAAAAATTTAAGGAACTAGCAAATTATGAATAACGGTTCTATTGTGAAATTGTGGTTGTTAAAAAACTCACAGGCCTGTTTGGCTTTAAGTAATCGCTCGAAATCCGCCTCAGCCGTGGTGGGTGGTATCGATAAAAAATTGGCCAACATCAATGCAAATCCGATAAAAGATTCGGACATCCTAAATCAGACCATAGTGCCATGTCCAGCAACAGTGATAAAAGATAAAAGGTCATTTGGACACTCTGGAATAGAATTTAGAGAAAGATTCGCACATGAGGTAAGTGTTTAAGTGGGCGGATATTTAAGTGGGTATATGGTGGTTCTAATAACTCACGAACAGTATCTAATTATCGATTTGAATTAGAATCACAACAACCGATGCGAATATTTATTTGTTTACATTTGTATCCGAACGTAGGCGAATTCGATTTGAATCAGCTTTCTACGACGACGACGGAGTATCTTGTGAATGTGCGGACGACATCGGAAAATCAGTTCGATACGATACGGATGTACTATGTGAGTGGACTGACTAACTGACTGTGCGGCTATGACGTGAAGCGGTTGGAATTTTGTTCTTGTATCAGCGCGAGATTTATTTTTTTTTTTCTACAAAAAAAAAAAAAAAAAACCATTTCATCCATGCTACAAGTACAAAAGATATGAAATGAAATGTATCTGTCGCTTCTTTAAATGTATTCGCTTCTGCACCGTTGTATCGACTTTTATTTTGAGAAGGAATATTTTTTCTAAATTTCCCCAATTAACACTTTTTTTGCGTAAACATCCCGGTTATTCGTTAGAGTTTATTTTCTCAAGAATTCATAGTGAAACCACATGGGCAAATGGGTGCTAATCAGTGTGAGTGATAAGTCTATTACCAGAGCGCAGTGATTCACAAGTTTCAGTGAGCGGTAGCAGAGATGGTTTATGAGTTAAATGACTTGTCGTATGCTTGTATCTAGATCTTATCTAACATTACGGATAGTAGGTATATCATAAAACGTGACAGACCTGCATAATGTATTCAAAATTAAGATAAGAGTCGGCCCGGCTCCGTGGCTACATGTGACGGAGTGGCTCTGGTTTCACAATCTACACAGGCTTTGTACTTTGAGCTAGTTGTAGTGTTGAACTTGTTTGAGTTTTTTCTTATTTTTGACAATTTTTTTTTTTTAAAAATCTTTAATTAGCTAAAGTGGGAATATGTGTACATACCTGCTTGTTAGGTACTTGTTCTCTAATTAAACATCTACAGCGGGTCTGTTCTCAGAGAGAACTCATCATTTATACGTTTATATCTTGTTCGTTTAAGTAAAAAAGTGTTTTTAGTTTCGACAAACAACCTTAGTTAAGAACATCTGCGCCAATGTCTGTTGTTGAAACATATTGCAAATCGAAACAGCCCTCTTCGAATCTTTGACTTATAAAGCGGTGTCTAACATCGCTATGTTTTCTGCGCCGATAGAATTCGGGGTCCTTTATTAAACAAGGCGCACTAGTCTTATCCATGTAAAACGTTGTGGTTTCTTTAATGCTATTTGGCGCTAACTCTACAAAGAACCTTTGTAACTAAACTAACTCCTTGACAACCTCAAATGCTGCTATGTATTCTGATTCTGTATTCTATTATAGATAGCGAGACACATTTTTGTCGCGTACTGCTTTAACTGATAGTTCCATCATTGTAATGTGTGTCGACGTCACCAACGTGATCGGCATCGGGAAAACCGCAGAAACGATAATTTCCCTTTGTGTTGTATAGGATTCCATAGCTGATTGTACCTTTAATGTATTTCAGGATTTACTTTCCAAGTATCGATTCACGTTCCCGATGGTATAACTAATAACTTGTGTTGTTGCTATGGCCAGATATATGAGACTTCCAACCAACTGTCGATATAGAAAGTTGCCTGGCTCTGATTCCTCAAAATTTGAGAGCACTTGGTTTGGATCGCTCGGAGCGGTTGCTCGATTGCAGTCTTCGAAATGGAATCGCAGCAAAATCTGGAATCATTGGTCTGTTTGTCAATCTCAAATCCAAGAAAACAGCCCACTTGCATCACTTTGTTTCGCAGTGATCCTAGAGATGTCTTATTACCCACCGCTTTATTGTTTCCTGGCACAATTCTATCGTCCACATGAATTGCCAAAATGACAGTTTTTTTTTTTTAATTTTGATGGCTAACAAACTCCCATGAATCTGAATCACAAGCATTGAACCCAAAAAGTTTGATGAATGCCTTGAATTTCCGATTCCAACAGCGCAAAGCTTGTTTTAGACCAGAGGGGTGGCCGTGGTGTGGTAGTACTAGCAATCGCTTCTCACTCGGAGGGTCAAGGTTCGAATCCTAGCCACGACAAAGTTTTCATTTGTGTAATTGGAACCCAGTCAAAAAAATTTGCGTGTGAAGGCATAACACTGACATGTAGATTTGGCTGTTGTAGAGTTTTCAAGCACAAAACAACCGTTAAAATTCACAACCTGAATCATTCCGAGTGAAGAAAAATCTCTCCGTCCTATTCGGACTCTCACCCCTAAAGAGACAATATCGAAACCAAACACACCTGAGTTTCAAACCACTAAATCACCCTGGCAATAGTAAAAGGGGATCATAACCCCTTAGGCGCGCGTAAATTATAAAAAAAAAAATATAGACTTCAGCAATTTACAATCGCCTCCACTTTCGTCGTTGAAACCAACTGGTTGTTGCATAAATACAAAAAAGGCGTTTTAACATCAAACAGCATCATGTGCATCCTCTTCTCAGCAGCAATGGACATAATCGCTCGCAATGACATGAATCGAACCACTGGGCTAAATGTTTCCAAATAGTTGATGCCATACAACTGATTGAATCCACGCATGGGTTCTTCTTCACTTTAAAAACCCATTTACTATCTATAACTTTTTGGTCCTTTGGTTTCTCAACTAATGTTCATGTCTGGTTTTTTCAATAGTGAATCGAACTCCTCCTTCATCACTTCTTTATACGACTTGGGCTCTTAACCGATCGACAATAAAGCCATCGCCATTGTAGCACATTAACGTTTACGCAAACGTGTGTCCAAGATATTGCCTCTATCAATTTTGCTTCTGGTATCGGTCGTCCTATCACTTTCGCTGCAGCTTGTTGATTTTTAAGTTCCTGATGATCTTCATCTTCTTCAAGACCGTCCTTTATGAAAAACATTGTCACTTTCCAATTTTTGCCATCATCTTCCTCGACAGTAGTGACTGTAGACGGTTCCTTTTCTCTACGTCACGGACCACTGAGATAAATTTTGATTCGTCCATGATGCGAAATCCTTTTTGAATATCATCGTAGCCAACAAAAACACTTTTCTTTTTGACTTTGCATCTAATTTGTTACGTTTTTGCTTTGATGAACGTAGAGTTCTGAGCCAAAGATACGAAAATGTTCACACTGTGCTCGCTTGCCTTATCAGAGTTCATATGGCGTCTTGTCCCCTATAGTACCCCGGTTCCCTTTCGGTTCTGAATAAAAACAGCAGTCCTTTTGCATGGACCGAGCCGATTCCATTATGGTTCGGTTTTCACATTCGACACATCCGTTTGCTTAAGCGTGTATGCAGAGGATCTACGATGTTGAATTTCATTTTCCTCCAACAACTGCTTTTAGAGACCGTTCACGAATTCCAGCCCATTATCGGTTTGAAGATTCTTAATGGGATGACCACATTATTTTTCTGCTATCTTCAGGACTATTTTAAACTTCGCAATCAGCTTAGATTTATTTTTGCGAAAATACATAAGTTGGCGCAAAATTACTCATCCAGTTTTGTTTACTTTTTTACTAAATAAAAAAAAATGATTTTGAGTGATGGAAATCTTTATTTGGACCTTTACAATTGTTTCTGTTAAGTGGAGAAGATGATATCCGCCAGTGTTGATACACGTTTATGCCCATTTTATCGCTTTTTCCATGGCTTTCCGCAAGATTTCCAGTGATAACTGTTCGCATTCCTGTCGAATATTCTCCTTAAGGGTTGCGCCGCGACTTCAAGTAGCCCCAAAGAAAGCAGTCTGAGATGATTACATCGGACGATCTTGCTGGCCATGCCAAATCGCCTAAACCGGACATTACGCGACCAGGAAACGCTCCCTTCACAATATCCATTGAGGCTCGTTCTGGGTATGCGGTTGCACAGTCTTGTTGAAACCACATGCTTACCAAGTCGTGCTCATCCAATTCCGGTAGTAAGAAGTCATTTATCATAGCCGAATGCTAAAGGGCCAGTAACATTGACCGTATTGCCGATGGCGTCCTCAAAAAAATACGTCCCAATCACTCCTCCCGTGTGAACGCTGCACCGGAAAGTAGCTTTGAGATAATGTAATGGCTCTTCGCGCATTACACGCGGATTTTCAGTGCCCCAGAAACGAAGATTTTGCGTATTGACGTAAGCGCTTAAGTGGAAATGCGCCTCGTTGCTCATGATGATTTTCGACAAAAAATCGTCCTCTACGTTGTTGAGATTGAGGATGGCTTTACAGTAATTCACACGCGACTGACGGTCAGGAGGCATTTACTGATGCACTGTTTACACTTTGTACAGGAACATGTGTAAGTCTTTCACTAAAATTCGCTGTAGGTGATGCCCAATTGCGTGGCCCGTCGTCTGGTTGATGGTTCTTCGTTCTCAGCGACATCGGCAGCCACAGCCTCGATATTCCCGGGCGAACGTACAGCCCGGTGGCGGCCACCCCCTGCATGGTCTTCTGTGGTTACATTCCGATCGAGCCGAGTAGCTTATCGCCGGAATGTTTGCCCAGTTGGCGCGACACGATTCGGAAATCGACGTCGAAATTCACTCTGCGATAACACCACCGACCGATTATTGGTCAAAAATATCTACACAATTATTTCACGCTCTTGCAGAGTATAGCGCTCCATTGCTCATCTGTTTGTATACTGCAGCTGTCTAGTTCACAAATGTCAAATATGATTGGCGTACGACACCATTTGCAAAAATTATACCATCTTCCGATAGGGTGATTAATTTTGCGCCACCTGTACAAAACGAAACTTCGAAAAATCATCTTTAGAAACTACGATATAAAAATGTGTTTTTTTTTAAGTTATACAAATTCAATATGAAATAAAATACTTGAAGCTGATGTTAATGTCTATGGTATTAGCTTTATTTAATAGATAATTTTATGCCAATCGTGTTTGATGGTGATATCGGGCATATGTGCGTCACGGCTAGCTCGACTGAAGCGCAATCCTGAAGTCCAATTTTCGACAACTTTATCGACCAACTGGGGCCATATATCTGCAATAACACGGCGAATGTTGACTTCCAAATCGTCCAACCTCTTTGCACTATTGACTTTATAGTCATAGACTAGTGATTTCACCAACCGCCAAAAAATTAACCTAAAGGTGTGAGATCACAGGATCGTGGAGGCCAGTTCACAGGTCCATTACGCGAAATTATGCGCTCAGCAAATGTGTCTCGCAATAAATTGATGGTGTCACGCGTCGTGTGGCTTGTTGCGCCATCTTGTTGAAACCAAAACTCTGTCACGGCAATGCATTCAACTGAGGAACGACGAAGTCAGAAATCATGTTTCTCTAGCGCTCTCCATTGACGGTAACATTCTGGCCGGCATCGTCCATAAAAAAAGTATGAATCATCATTCCACCAGCCGATAAAGCACACCAAACAGTGAGTTTTAATGGTTGTAAGGGCTTCTGGACAAAGGCTTCTGGGTTTTATCCACTCCAAATTCGGCAATTTTGCTTGTTTACGTATCCATGGGCCCCATCGGGGAACAGAATTTTGCGTTGAAAATGAGGATCAAGCTAAATTGTGTTTTCGGCCCATTCACCGAATCTATGACGCGTATAATGGTGACGCGGTTGCATCACAAGCTGGATCTTATAAGCTTCTAGGCCAAGATCTTTCCGTAAAATCTTCCTCACGGTGGATGGACATAGCTCCAATGCTATGCACGATGGCGAATCAACTCAATCGGATTCTCCTCAACACTGCGCTCCACAACGGCAATAAGTTCTTCTGTTCGCACTGTTTGTCGTCTTTGGGGATACGTATTATAAATTAGAGTGTACGTGGTGCGAAAACGATTCATCGTGTTCCGAATAACTTGCTCAGATGGACGATTATGTCGACCGTAAAATGGACGTAGCGCACGATAAATTTGGCGAACCGAACCATGGTTTTCAAAATAAATTTGCGCAATTTACACGCGTTGTTCTATTCGTCGTAAAATGGCAGAACGTATTAACCACAAATCAACTTGCAGCTGTTGAATTAACGATCTCTAGAAACAGTGTTGCCAGTTTGAAAACCAAACCTCTGAAAAAAAAAACCTTTACCTTAAGCTTCCGAGCGAATCCTCCTCCATGGGTTCGCACGCATCCGCATGGTTGATTTCATCGCACTTTGCTGATATGTCTGGTCACAAACTGAAGCTCAGTTGATGTTGTTTCCCAAATGCGCAGTCAACGTTGCTTTTCAGAAAACTGCGAACATGTACCAGATTTTGATGGCCTAAACTTTCGTGCCAAATGCGCAGCGAATTGGCTCTCATATCACCATTGATCTGTCGTGCTTCGGCGCAATTATTTTAAATAAAATTTGATATATACCACCTTGTCTTGCTCCCACCGCCACCACATTCTCACCATTCAACAACTTAAACGAATTTTTATCCTACCAGCTAGTGTGTCCATTATTCATTGCTTTTGTTGAAGAGAATAAATTCACAAACAAATTCGCTGTATACATCCCATTGTACGACAGCACCTTCAAATCACCTCGTCCAGTTGCATGCATCAGCTTCCCGTCACCGTCTGCACATACTCGTATGATTAGTAGAACAGCGTTGCTGAAAAGGCCTTATATTCATCTGTCTTCGGCGGTGCCTTGCAGTCGCGCTTCCAGTGTCCGGTTTTGGTTTGTTCTTCTTCGTATAATCTGGCTGATTCTGTTTGTTGACTGCACCAGTGTTTCGCTTTGCTACCAACGCTCCACTCGTTCCTACCTCGCCTAGATTCATGCTTTGAGCTCCCATTCGACTTTCCTCAACCAAGAGCCAATTTGTCAAGTTGAGAATCGTTTAATGTTCCTTAGCTGTTTGAGTCCCATGCCCAGTAGAAAAATGTTCGTAATCTGATGGTATCTCCATTAGTATTTTTGTGGCCAACATACTCGTACATCTATGGTGACACCGGCTACCTTCAATTTGTAAAGTTGAAATATATTATGAGTCGCGATGTCGTGTGCTGGATTTCTCTGACATGCGTAGTACCTACTGCTCTTCCAAGAATGCTTGCTGAATCGTTGGTTTGCTCAAAAACCGAATGCAGCTTATCCCACATTCGTTTTGCCGTTGAGTCATTGCACAAATGAATGAAAGCCTTGGACCAACATGAGTTAATGATGACTTTCTGTGCTTTAGCATCATTCTTAGACCATGTGGCCAATTTGGTTACATCAATTGGCTTCTGCGATCTTCCATAAACGTAGTCATGAAGCTCTAATGCCATTCGATTCGCTCGCACTTGAAATTTCCACATCATCCATTCAATGGGTTGACAAATTTCTCGATTGTTGATATGTCCTTTTCTAGTTGGGGAACAAAACGTCTCATTTTATTTTATCGAAGCTTCTCGAAGTATCTCTAAATAAACCCTGCTTCTGTACTCTAGTCAGTGTAGCACAATATATGTCACAGTTTTTTATCCTACTCGTACCTTTCTCGGGCCCATCCCGCCGTGCTTCCTGGGCACCAGTGATATCTTCGCAATTGTTGAGTGTACGAGTATTGTATTATATTCAACAAAACTATGTGAAGGCATCGAGTTCCCAAAACCTTTCACAGAATTTCCCAAAGAACGCATTCATTCGTTTTCCTCAGAAAACTGAGATCGCTTAACAGTTCTGTTTATTTGTACATTTGGCTGAGAAAATTCATCGCTGCTCGTATAAATATTCTTCAGCTTTATTGCTGACAGATCTTAGCAGTTAATCGTAATTTGACCAGTTAAGTGGCATTTCTCAAAGATTTTGCTACATATGGTATGTACGAGTACATTTCCACGGAATTAGTTATTGGAATTCCATCCTAGAGTCCACAAGGGCGGCTACAATCGCAAGAGACCGCATTTGATTCGACGATGAGTGCCGCTATTAATTCCCAGGGAAAGAGAAGCCGTATCTTGGAATAATCCATGTGAGGACGTGGGCAGAGAGGAGAGTTACCGTTGACACACGGCGATCGAAAGATGATGAAATGAGGTCAAGACTATACTGAGAATTCGGACAACACTTGTGCTCACTGTAACTGGAAAGATGACGATCATACACCTGGAGGGCGACCATGAAAATTATAGTCAACCCGTCCAAAAATTTAGAATCTCAGTATCAGAGCCGTTGGATTGTCGCAGGCGCAAGCAGCTCTAGATGTGATTGATGCAATAGAAATAGAAATAGAGCACTAGAAATTAGCTTCAGCAGTTATCCTCTCAAAACTGAGGTAGTTCTCTTTACGAGAAGGAGGAAACAAACTGGTCTGACTCGACTAGTGCTGAAAGGCATCACCATCCAATTCTCGAAAGAAACTAAGTTTTTGGGCGTCATCTTGGATAACAAACCTCTATGGACTACACATGTTAGGTCGAAAGCCTCTGAGGTGTTGTCGGCCTTCTGGCAGTGCAAAGGAGCTGTCGGCAAGGCTATGATAAGGCCAATTATATCCTATGCGTCCGCTGTCTGGTGGAACAAACTCTCACGGGAATACATTATTACTGCTTTTACCAGACTCCATAGAACGATATATTTCGGCCGCATTGATGAATCTCCATCTTCTGTTTAAAACGAAGTGATCTTTGGTACAACACGCACTGGAGCTTTGAGGACTTTGCGCACCGACTGTCTGCCGTCTGATGCAATGATTTCAGAACTCTTGCTGTGGAAAAAATACGAAATCGACTTTCACAGGGCCCAAAACCGGTTTCGGCCAGAATCTAAGCCAGGAAAGGTATGTAGTCGGGTCTTCACGGACGGCTCCAAAATCAATCTAAAAAGAGCCGCTGGTATTTTTCTGGAGGATGACAATGTTAGATTTCATCCCTCCTTAGGAAAACTTGCGTCTGTGTTCCATGCGCAGATATATGTAATCCTGATGGTAACGAACTATATTATGAAGAATCGGTGGAGGGGGCATTTGCATCTGTAGAGACAGCCAAACTGCGGTTAAAACCTTGCTGAACCGTCTTACGACTTCCAAGCTAGCTCAATCTTGTCTGGGTCCCAGGTCACAATAGGATCACGGGAAATTAAATCGCCGATGACTTGTAAAGCAAGACTCAGAGGAGAGTTTTTCAGAACCTGAACCTACTGCAACCCCGGTTATGAGCACAACTGCAGATGGCATGACTCTCCAAGTTGCAGGCAGATCAAACGAATTCTTCCCAACGTCTCTAAGAGGTCATCAGCCTTTCGGCTGTCCCTCGGTAGAAAAGACTGCAGGCGGCTTACTGGCGTCGTGACGGGGTACTAAACTTTTTCTTTTCACTTAAATGTGCTGGGCATAAGGGATCCAACATCTTGCAACGCTTGCTGTGATAGTGAAGACAACACCGCCCAGCACTACCTCTTTGAATATCCGACTTACACTCACGTCAGGCTGCAGGTACTCAGCGTTGACATTGTGAGTGCTGGTACTAGAGGCACCTTATCACTGGACTTACAATGCATACAACGGACTAATTCTCTGTCTGAGTGCTCTGTTCCGACAGAAAATAAAAATCGACGTACCTGCACTCAAATGTTTCGAAAGCAGGTACCTTGTCAGTAGAGAACTGTGAGTTATGGGTGCCCGTGACTCAAGTGGTAGTGTATTGGCTTCCCAATCGGACGAATAGGCGTTCAATCCCAACCGCGCCCGAAAGACATTCTTTTTTACAGGTAACTAAAATCTCGTTAGCTGAATGGTTGTCTCCCATTTGGATGCCACCCATGGAGCAAAATAACCACTGAGTCCAAACATCTCTCTCTTTCTGAATAAATATAAAAAGTTCCTGTCGCCATCGGTGCGGCTTGCCGTAGACTAAAGCCAGACTCGGTGAACTTCACCAGGCCGGGGAGAAGATGAAGAGGTCTAGCAAGGTACAAGTGGTCGCCTGGCTGTCGCTACAAACGCAGATAATTTACCCCATTCACCGATTCTTCACAATAAAGAGTTAAATCGAACATTATCGTCCCCTAAAAAGACAGCAGCCATCGACTACATTCGTTTTCTGGCACAAATTCCAGCTGGAGCCAGTCTTGAGTACAAGAAAAGTCGACTTGCTATTTCGGCAGTAGCAGTAGTTCTGGTCGCATTGTGAAAAGACGACTGTGGCTTATGCTCATCGAAACGCCAGTGTATGTTCTTCCAAAGACCACTTATTTTTCAACCGAAGATGGCTTTGAGAATGCAGCCAGGAAAGAAGATGCAGAGAGTCATGAGCAGAGCCAGGCGTGCGTGTTAAAGCCCCCATGCAGCAGATCGTTCCTTGGAGCCTGATAAAAGTAGCAGTGAGGGTTTTAGTAAAATCTTGTTCTGAACGGACCCATATCATGTAATTGGTCTTGCCTTAAGAACCCCTCTCGAGATAAGCACCTTGCCGAAAGTTTTTATCACTGCCAAAGTGGTGAAAGCACCTTGGAGATTCAAAAAGTTTGTTATCCGGGACAACACCTAAATGCTATGCTTCGTTGAAGAAATGGATGGTAAGATCTTTAAGTACAAAATGAGTCAGACCAGTCAGATTCGTCTTCGTAATATACTTCTTCTTATATCACAGCATTGCCTTGTGGAAGACATATTCGTCTTTTAGTGAAAAAAAAAAAACACCTCCAAACAATATTCAATTGCCTTTTGCGTGTCTACTTAAGCAGGGCATTATGTCACTCAAATTTTGGGTGTAGGCAGATGAAGATGAGGGAAAACTAACTTTTCTGTTAATCAGGACCATTCTTATTACTAGGTGTTATGGTTACAAATTGCTTTATCTCATGTTCAACCACTCTTCTTCGGTTTCCAGGTCACTTCAATTCCGACAATCACTATAGATATGATATCTATCTCAGCTATTCTTCGAATTCATAGGCGATAATCACTGCTAACAACGTCGAGAAGATTTTCGGATGTCAATAATTTAAGCATATGGATACATAAATATATTCTTGAATACATAATATAATCGAATCTTATTAGCGCCAGCCTACGTACGAGTATCTACATATCTGTGTTTATATATCGAATATTGATTTAATATCTTTTCCATGTACATCCTCCTAACAACAACTTGAAAATGATGTCACCTTTCACTATGGTTGGTGGAAAGGACTTTTGCAAATAGGTATCCTGTTAAACCCATCGGAGATGGTACCAGGAGATGGAATGTTTACCCATCATGCAAGCCTAATTAGTAAAATTGCCAGTTGCCAATTCCTCTGGGAAGGTCTATTTATTGTAGGAATGCGCGTTAAGGAGTGGCGAGCTACAGTTAAAAAAAAAAAAATAAAAAATTGTCTGTAGAGGAAGATATTGTTTTCGAAGTTGCAAACACCTGCGTCGTGTTAACTCAATCTTTGTTAGCGTTATTCATGCTAAAAATCTGAAAACATGTTTACCACTTCGATACTCGTACATTAGATAGATTCGTAGTTGAGGCGGGGGAAAAAATCTATAAAATGTGGACGTTCCACTTTTTGTATTCCAGTGGACGTCTAGCTTTTTTATCAAGCAGTGGCTGTACTTACTTCCAAAGACTGCTTGCTAGTCTAAGTATAAAACGAATAAAGTCTTGTCATTAATTTGTTTGATTCAAACTTGCGGTTACAGTCTTATCTAACGTTTTAATATTATTCGCCCACTAAGGACTAGTTTGACAAGAATTTTCGAGCGATATAGGCTCCAACAACGTGTTATTGATAATCCGAACAACATATCCATTCCGCCCAGGTTCTCACCTGGATTCATCCTGATTTGATTCGTTTTCCAAGGGCGATCCACAAGAGCTATTTCGTTGGGGAGCCATATTTTTGTGGTACAAGGATATATCAAAATCAAATTTAAAAAACTCTAACTTTATTTAACTAAGCTTAAACTTTCATTTTTCCCCACAGATTGAGTGCTTTTTTATTCCATCACCGTAAAAACTCTTCGGACGTTCCTGTAGCCATTGGAGTACCAACGCTTCCACCGCTTCGTTATCGTCGAAACACTGACCTCCAAATGCTTCTTTTAGGGGTCCACAAAGATGGTAGTCACAAGGTGATAAGTTTGAACTATGAGGTGGACGCTGGTGGAGTGGTTTCCATCCTAATGCATCTAACTTTTGCATCATAGCGTTAGCCGCATGAGGCCCGGAGTTGTCATGCAAAAGAATGACACTTCCGACCGATTGCTTCTTCCTTTTTCTTCGATATGACAATTTCGCTGCATACAGTAATTTATAATAAATTGCGCATAAATTATGTGTCAACCGTGGACAAAATCAAGAAAAAACTGTCGTCACTACCTTGCCGGCTGACAGCTGCACCAGTGCCCTAAGATCGCTGTTTTTCCACTCCGTGCTTGCCTGTTTCGACTCGGGCGTGTAGGAGCGCATCCATGTTTCATCTCAGGTGACTATGCGATTCAAAAAGGCCGCAGCTTCCTGTTTGAATCGTTTTAAGAGTCGCTGAGAAACCTCCAATCGATGTCGCTTGTGATCTTCCGATAACAGACTTGGAACACGTCTAGCGGACACTTTACTAAACCCCAAGTCATCTATCACGATGCGTTGGATACTCCCGTAACTGATATTCACTTTCTCAACAATTTCGAAGAGATTCGTGCGCCAATTTCCCTCTATAAGATTTCGGACCGCCTCAATGTTGGCCTCTGTCACTCTTTTCCTTGGGCGGCGATCATGGCTCTCGTTCTTGAGCTTTTCACATCCTCCAGAAAATTCCCTGTGCCAAGCAGCAAATACGCTGCTTCTTGATAGGCTGTTGTCCCCGAAGTGTGCCGCAAAATTCCGGTTGGGTACACCCCCTCCTTGGCCAAAAACTTGATAATAATCCGCTGCTCCACGGAAACATGCATATCTTTCTTCTGTCCGTCAATAGGCGGATGAGTAATGTATTCATGTTGCTTTCTTCGCCTTCGTACGAGTATGTCTATACCATGTGCTTAAAAGTAATTTCTAAAGTCCCTAATGGACTCAGTCGCTGAAGATCTGGTTCGTCCAAAATAACCTAAACATGTCACATAGACAATCACTTATGCATAAAGGTTTGCAGATCTCAAACGACAATTTAGGCCAGCTTATAGGAACTGCATCTGTGTGGTAAAACTCATTCGATGTTGCAATAGTTTTTTGTTTAATGGTCTTCTAGGTTCTGCCAGCATACGAATACTCTTGCCGATCCCACATGAACATCATCAGTCAGAAAGGCACTTTCCAAATTCGTCTAACGTCTCTTCAACGCCGAAGGATTTTTTCAAGTTAATGAACGGAAGATGTAGTGAACCTATAATTGAAGTGATTTGTAAGATTTGACGCAAGCATTTTAGGGTTCAGAAAGCAGACGGCACGTTTACACTGAGCTACAAAGAAACTTTGAGCTAACTTCTGCAAATTTCACAAATCCTCGGCTTTTGAACTCACACAACATTCCCCTGATAGACATACTAGGAGCACACTTTATTAGATGGGTCATGTCGTACGTAAATTGGAATCGCCGCAACACGGAATCGATATTCTCATCGAATCCTTCAGAGCCAGCTATAAATTTAAGTACAGTCTCCATAATCAGAAGTCCATGTTAATTGCATATGATATTGACCGAATAGCCTTCCATCATCCTGTCAGCAGGGCTGAAGAGACTCTGTTGAAGAAAGGAATAACTCTTTCTAACTTTTTGTATATGTATGGTGTCTTTGACAACATACTCTCCCATCAATCACAGCTGTTGAAGACGCCAAAGAATAATCACTGCCAAACTTGGATGACCTTGATCTTCGAGCGTCTAACTAAATGCTATGCGGATGACATATTGGGCAAACAAGAACCCGGCATGGCTGGATACGAGTAAATGTGACCGATTTCAAACAGGAGGGTGAGATGTTAACCCAATCAAACATATCATTCCCTCTACCAGGGGAAGAAACCAAAGGCTACCACTAAACGCCGCAGCTGTCCACCAGCTTTGCTGGAAATGCTCCTTCACTTTCCTCTTGCCTCTGTTATGCAAATTGGAGCAACAAGTGAATCTTAAAAAAATCACGGTACTATACTCACCAGAAGTGCTCGTCTCGATATTTATGTTAGAAAAAATTCTATTCAGTCACCATTTCAAGGGTCATTTTCAGATCCCTCGAATAGCACCTCAATCTAACTGGTAGCCCGATGGTTTCAAAATAACAAATGCAGTAGAAACTAGAATTTTCATACAAACTATCCTGTTATAGCTAACATAAAAATATTCTGCAGAACTAGAACATTCTCCAAGTACAATGTTATCCTAACAAGCTGCGTGCCAGAGAGCGCATCAGGTAAAACCTCCGAAGATCACACCTTAAGAAACTATCTTTGAGTCTAAGATGACCTAGAACTCTCTTCAGATCCTTCCTTAGCTTACTGCACACAATAAACTCACATTATTATGGTCTCTCGCCCCAAAGGCATCTCTGAAAACGAAGTTGTTAAAGAAACTTGACAGAGCAAGTCTTTAGTCACGTTTCCAGTCCACCCGTCAACTAGGTGAAAATTAATGTAAAACAATTACTAAAAGGCACAAACTCGCCAAAGACATTCGGGCAATGAACGAAAATAAGGCGAATATCCTGACTGCCTTTCTCACTGGTCATTGCTCACTCAAACACGATCTTACAAAAATAGACCTACCCTATCGGACATATGTCGGCTGTCTCTTGAAGATACCAAAACAACTTAAGATGTACTGTGCCAATGCCATGACACTGGCTGACTCAGGCTCGCATGAAGGCTTCGAATCACGAACCACAAGTCTCGCGATCTTGGCCGGCAATGAGTGTTTTCGAATCGGGAAATTACGCAGCCAGGAAACTTCGGGCACAATGCCCGATTCTTTCGCGACTTGTATGGCATATAGCACCATCCTGTTAAAGTAGAGGTGATCCGTACACATATCTTCGAGCTTAGGCCCCAAAAAATTGTTTATCATATCTCGGTAGCGCGCTCCATTGACAGTAATGGCTTTTCCGGCCTCATTTTCGAAAAAGTACGGTCCTATAACACCTCCGGTCCATAAACCGAATTAGCATCTCCTGAAATACTCTTGGATTTTCGGTGCCCCAGATGCAGCAATTTTGCTTATTAACGTAGCCGCCAATGTGGGAATGGGCCTCATCGGGAAACACGATTTTCTTGCAACAATCAATGTCAGCATGCAGGTTTTCCAGGACTCAATCCGAGAACTTACGGCACTGCTGGTGGTCGGCTGGCTTCAGTTATTGCATTAATTGGACTTTGTATGCATGGAGCGCCAAATCTTTCGTCAAAATTCGGTGCTCCTCAGGACGGTGGCGAATGGAGGTGTTTCCGAGACTTTCGTTTACTGTGGGAATATTTTCTATAGAACGTATAGAGTCTAAAATTTTTCACATTATTGCCGCGATTGAACGTGAATTTTCTAAATAAAATTCAACGATTTGGATTTTTTGTTTCACTGTGTGGCGTTCTGTCACCATATGCCAACTCTTGCTGAAACACCTGTCATTGCCTTTTCATCAGTTTAAACAATCTTAAACCCATGATCAAGGGTAACCTTTAGAAAACCAAACATCTGAGATTTTTACGAATTTATTGCCAATAAAATATGTAAGTCGAGGTGTGTTTCAAGACAATTTAGAGAAAAACAAACTTTCACGCGACTACTTGTAAAATCAGAAAAGTGTTTCACCAACGGTTTTTATGATCGGACTTTATGAGCACTCATTATTCATAGAAATGTTCAGAGAATCACTTAATCACTTATTACTCGTATTTTATTTTTTATTTTTTCAATTTTCATGTAAATAATTTAGCATTTAATGAGTTGTTACACCACGGTACTACCAGTCATAGAAATATTTTAAGAAAGCACGTAAACTGGCAAACCCACTCTAGATCGCCCATAGTTATCGAATGACCGGAGGTGAGGATCAGGTTTCCAAGGATTTCCTAAATCCGTACGTCATTAAGAATAGTGATGAGTGCCATGGCTAATCATGTGTATGAAGGTTCAAGTTGGCACGGTCATTTTATGCCTCAACGGTGCCGATTTAGATACATCTGTAGAAACTCTTTTATGTGCTAGGTCCACTAGTAAATTCAACCAGGGAGTTTCCCCCGAAGCTGGGAATATGTTGACTGATATGTGCCCTTATAGTCCCAAGAGCTTATAAGCCTGCTCCTCTCCAAATCATGGAAGGACTGGACAAACAATTCAGCATCAATTTATTAGGCACCTGGTTTCTGAAAGTGCAAAACTAGTGAACTTCCAATCATGGCTTGGAAATTCATTCTCAAGCTAGATGCGATCGATAAAACAAAATGCAGGTGGTCAAATGCCATAATCTGGAACTTCATCAAACGGACAATTTAAAACCTTTTAAAAGTTTACCCATCACCATATTAGCGGGCATTACCACAGGAGATGCTAACAGACTTCGCCGCCTATAACGAAAGGAAATTCATCCTGATAACGTCTTCTTCGAGAATGTTTTCTAGAAGCGCCAAATGGTTCGACTCACACTTAAATTTGCTACAAAGACCTTTGGGTCTTTTCTGAGGAAAAGTGAGTCTTCTCAATGCAGGCTGCCGCCCTTATCTAACCCAACCCTACTATGTTAGTTTATCAGACAGTGTTTTGTGATTGTACCCACTAAATCATTCTCCTTCATGGCACGTAGAGGAGAAGATCCAATGAAGAAGAGCTACGTTGTACTGTCAGAAGATTGCTCGTTTAATTTGTAAGGATGGGAGCATTCCAGCTTAAACAATTTTTAGTTCAAACGAAAGAGAAGGCCACGTGCACATGGGAAAAACTGAGAACAGCCATAAATCGTAAAACCTGACTAGTAAATTCCATCCATTGTACCATCTAAGAAAATAAGTTAGTAATGCCTCAAATTGCTCTATCTCTATTTTAATAAACAAGTCTTCCATCGAAATTGCCAGTAGGATCGTAACACCCGTCTCGCTATGAATGCTCAACAGTTTACTCTCAAGCCTCCTTTCTAACGTACTCGAAGATGTTGTTATTCCTCCCTAAGCCATATAACTTATGGAATGCCCTGCCGAGCTCTTTATTTCCTAGTCATTATAACTTGCAACCATTTAAGACCAATGTGCATCGGTATGAACGTCATTCACCTCGCTGTATGCTAACATTTTAAAGGTACGCAATCCTTGAGCGCTCGCCGGTTATAAAAAAAAAATGCAACAAAATCAATAAACAGCACCTAGTGAATGGGATCAACATGGAAGTGGTTAACTTAGTCGACTACTACGCTAGATGTTTGGGTTCGATTTGGAAAAACAGAAAAGTAATTTGTGGCGTCACTGACACCAGTGTTTAGTATTGCTCGAGCTTTCGTCAAGCGTAGTGTATCTTAAGATGCCAGTATGAAGTGTACAGTCTTTCCTTCTAAGAGATAGCAGTAAGGGCGCTGACTTCTTAAATATTTTCGGAAGTATCCATTTAGTGCGCATAAAATACTCAACAGTTAATGGATTTCTCAACTGAAGTTGCAGGAAGTTCCAACGCGGATTCAAGTCATGAGAAGTCTTTTCCTAGCAAGTAAACCGATGATCCTATTGTTACCTGCGATCCAGTGAATTCAGCCTTCCTACTGCGTTCAAAACACCTTTGCATTGTTGAACTATCTTAGTGGTTGGAAGGAGGTTCAGCAAGGTCTAAGGCGTCGCAATAGAGGCAAACACTTCGCCCCCTCTATCTCTTGCTCAAACTATAAATCCATTACCATCAGGATTGCATATGTCTTCTCTTGAAAGTCAAACACAAGTTTACCTAACGAGGGGTATGGTCAAAGCTCTAGAAGTTCTCGATTCTAGCCGAATCCAGTTCTGAATACAGGGGAAGTCTCGGAGACTATTGCGATAGCATGTCCATAAATTCGGAGTCAATTGACAGAGCTGAATGTCAAATGGCAAATACCTAGTGCCACCCTTGATATGAATATTAAATTGGCCAAGATTCATCAGATGCCACCAAGAAAATGAGGCATAAGTTAGAAGAGGACTCTCCTCGGTAACTAGCCCCATGTATTGTCGAAATCTCTTTCACTCCCGCAAAAAAAGTGACAACGGATTGACGGTTTTCGATTGGGTGGGCATTTTTAATCCAAGGGAGTTTGCTATCCACGATAACACTTAAGACATCAAGATATAAGTCAGACCAGTCAGATTCCTCCATCTTGAGTAGGGGACTATTTAAGTTGTGGGAGGATTGACGGAAGGCCCATTTCTAGGACGCCAATCGTCGAAGATAGTTCAACTACATACATCATCTGTATATTACTAAGCACGTAGTTGGAGCTACTGAAAGCTTTAGACAGTGAATTGACCAATATGTACAATAGCAGTGGAGGCAAAACGCCATCGACATAAATAACATCCTTGCTTTCCCAATTTCGTCTTCTTTGTGAGAATACAAAGGTTTTCCACTTTTTGTGTGAGCACGTCTTCCGTTCTCGGAACTTTTTCCAACCAGCATGTATGGCGCCCTTCATTCAGGCTTATCATTACCAACTTTCAAAATTCAAAGCATTAGAGAGGAAACATGTACAATAGTATTATTCAAAGTATTGCCCATCTGAAGCTATGACTTTTTCCCATCTTTCTGGCAATTTGTGGATCCCATCCCAAAAGAACTGCGCCGGCTTGGCAGCCAAGAATGAATCAAGCCAATTTTTGATATTCTGCTCTGATGTGAACCGTATTTCAGTGAGGGCGTTCTGCATCGACCGGAACAAATGGTAGTCAGAAGACTTCCCATCCACTGTTTTCCAAATAGTTCTTAACCGGAATAGCAACGTGGGGCCGAGCGTTGTCATGATGGAAAATTATTGCCTCGTGTCTGGTCGCATATTCCGGGCGTTTTTCGGCCACTGCTCTCTTCAAACGGATTAATTGTGTTCGGTACTCTTGTCCATTGACGGTTTCACCCGGTTTTAGTAGCTCATAATACAGCACACCCATCTGATCCCACCAAATACAGAGCATTACCTTCGCGCCATGGATATTCGGCTTTGCCGTTGATTTGGCTGGTTACCCAGGTTTCACATATGATTTTTTGCGCTTGGGGTTGTCGTAATGGATCCATTTTTCATCACCAGTAACAATCCGATGCAAAAATGACTTCCTTTTGTGGCGTTCCAGCAGCATTTCGGACATGCAAAACCGCCTTTCGACGTCTCTCGACTTGAGTTCATGTGGAACCCAATTTCCTTGCTTTTGAATATATCCAGCTGCTTTTAAACGTTTTGAAATTGCTGCTTGAGTGACACCCAAAGATTCTGCGAGCTCTTCTTGTGTTTGGCAACAATCTTCATAGAGTAATGCTTCCAGTTCTTCATCTTCAAACTTTTTTGGCTGCCCAGGACGTTCATCGTCTTCTAAGCCAAAATCACCACTTTTAAATCATGAAAACCACATTTGGCACGTTCGCTAAGCTAGCGCATGTTCACCATAAACTTCCACCAAAATACGATGACTTTCGGCAGCAGTTTTCTTCATATTAAAGTAATGAAGAGAACTCCCCGCAAAAACACTTTTTCAGGCACAAAGTTCGACATATTTGAGTGAAAAAAAATTATTGTTGTTTAGGCTTCAAATGAATGACATATACTGAAATGACGTACAATGACAGTAGCTTTCCAACGCATGTTCCAATGGAATAATACAAGTTACGCCATCTCTTAGCAAACCGCACGAATTAAGTTATAGATCCAATAGATTTATGGCCCAACCTTGAATGAAAAGAGAACTGGTGGATTGCTACTTTCCGAGCACTACGAGCACATTAAACCATTCACTAGACTCAGAAATGCCACAATAGAGTTCAATTAACTCATCTTTCTAAGACTATTGACAAGGTCAGGACTTCGCTATGGACCAACAAAAGTTTAGCTGGAAAAAATTGGGGACTTAATCCTAAAATGGCAATAACGAGACCTATCATCATGTATGCAGCCACCGTTTGGTGGCATAAAGCAATGCAGAGGTCAACAAAGGTCAAACTCAACAAATTACTGAGACTAGCCTGTGTCTATGCAACTGGGGCAATAAAAACCGCATGAAGTTACCCTAAACATCCCACCACTTCATCTAGAACTCATGAAAAAGGCAACGGTAAATGCTTAGTGTACATGCTCATCACAGAAGATGAATCCAATTCCAAACTAGTTCATACTTCATGAATTCAAAAAAAAACGAACTACTTGGAATACACTTAATAGACTTTCGGCACAACTTTAAGGTTACATTTTCAGACCATCTTAACTGGGAACAGGAAAAATCAACATTTACCAAGGACTCACAAGTATGGTGCACAGACGGATCCAAGACAAATGAAGGAGTTTCAGCCGGAGTATACGGTCCTCGCACTTAGATATCCATAAACGCCAGTATGGATACAAGCAGCTCCGTATATCAGACTGAATTCCGTGCAATAGAGCTTTGCATTGGAGAGAATCTAAACAGACATATAACAAACTGAGCAGCCCTACTTGCAATTAACGCCTTTGAAATAAAATCAAATCTGGGATTGCCTTCAACTCCTACAACTGTTGGCCACCACAAATAAAGTACATCTGATTTGGGTGCCCGGACATAACGGACATGAAGGCTATGAAAAAACAGACGAACTAGCCAGGAAAGGATCCGCATCTCAATTCATGCTGCCAAGACCATTCTGTGGGCTATCCTGGCTAGAGGAAAGGATGCTAAATTTGTGGAGAGAAACCGAAGGAAACAGACAAGCCAACAGCGTTATGTCAAGCTGTTGCCACAAAAAAAAAAAAACAAAACAACTACTAAAATTAAGCAGATTCGAGTGACCACAGGTTTTCTCACAGGACACTGCAATGTGAAAAAACACCCGATGACCATGGGCATTGCACAAGCCAATACATGCAGACTGTGCAACGGGGACGTGCAAACAGCAGAACACATACTATGTGGCTGCAATAGTTTAACCAAAACAAGTCAACGTAAATTCTACCTTGAAGCAGCGGACATACCTGCCAGCTCATCTAAAGACATAGCCGCCTTCCTCACTTTGCAGCATCATAGATGAGCTTTAAATGGAGGACATCACAATACGTCCATCTGTGGCCGCAGTGATCTGGGATTCTTTATAAAGGGTGTTTTTCTTAGAGGTATATAAATTCAATATGAAATAAAACACTTGAAGCTAATGCTAATGTCGCTGATAATAGCTCCATTTAATGGCCAATTTCATGCCATTAGTGTTTAAATATAACATCGGGCATATGCGCTCCACGGCTAACTCGAATGAAGCACAATGGTGAAATCCAATTTTCGACAACAGAAAAGTAATCTAAAGTTGTTTTTTTATTTTTTTTTTTGCGCCAATGGATGTGGAATCATCTTGAAGGTACTGATAACCCGTGTTACCAGCATGAACGACTCACGGGATATTAATCTCCTTTTTCCTCGCGCCTACGTTCTAAACCACACCCTGCACACTTCGACCACTCTCCCCGCGAAACTGCCGCTAGGTATTACTTCGCGGGGCTGGTATGCAATTCATGCTACTCCCGTGTTTCTATTTGTTCGGCTGGTTCTGCCGCTCTTCTTTCGGCTTCTATTCTCCGTAGCTCGGTCTGCACAGTTTTTACAAATCCACAGATATATAGCCAGTATTCTTCCGACTCCACCATTCTCTATTGTCCTTAGTGCAACGAGTCGGTATACCACTGACAGTTTCCGGCCTGTTTCTTTCCTTCTCAGCGTATCTGCCCAGACTGGTGCCGCGTATAGAATAACCGAGCTGACCACTTTAGCTAGGAGGATCCTTTTTGCGTATCCAGGTTCGCCAACATTCGGTAGTATTCTGGAGAGTGCCGCTTGTAGCGCCGATGCTTTTTTCCTCACGTAGTCCACATGTTGTTTGAACCGTAGCCGGTTGTCTGACATCACTCCTAGGTACTTTACCGCTTCCTTCGATCGGATGTTCTGGTTACCGACTTGAATATTGATATATTCCACGGTTTTCCTGCTCGTAATAAGAACGGCTTCTGTTTTTTGTTCCGCCAGTTTAAGACCCCCAGATTCGAGCCACTGCTTTATTTGAACAATGTCTGTGTTTGTGGTTGACTCGAGTTCATGGGTGTGTTTTGCGACGACCACGATTGCTATATCGTCTGCGAATACTGACTCCTTCGGGCAGCACTCGTCATACATTAGGTTCCACAGGAGTGGACCTAACACTGATCCTTGCGGTACCCCAGCGGAGATGGTGTAGTATTTAACCCTTTCATCCGTGTCATACCGTAACTTTCTGTTCGTGAAATAGTTGGCGATTATCTTTAGCAGGTAGTAGGTGTGAGATCACAGGATCGTGGAGGCCAGTTCACAGGTCCATTAGCGAAATTATGCGCTCAGTAAATTTGTCTCGCAATAAATTGATGGTGTCACGCGCCATGTGACATTCTGCGCCATCTTGTTGAAACCATAACTCTGTCACGGCAATGCCATTCAACTGAGAAACGGCGAAGTCAGAAATCGTGTTTCTCTAGCGTTCTCCGTTAACGGTAACATTCTGGCCGGCATCGTCCATAAAGAAATATGGGCCGATGATTCCACCAAACAGTGAGTTTTAATGGTTGTAAAAGCGTCTCGACAAAAGCTTCTGGATATTTTCCACTCCAAATTCGGCAATTTTACTTGTTTAGATATCCATTTAACCAAAAATGGGCCTCATCGGAGAACAAAATTTTGCGTTGAAAATGAGGATCAAGCTGAAACATGTTTTCGGCCCATTCGACGTGTCTTCGACGCGTATAATGGTCACGCGGTTTCAACTCTTGCACAAGCTGGATCTTATAAGCTTTTAAACCAAGATCTTTCCGTAAAATCCTCCACAAAGTGGATGGGCATAGCTTCAATTGCTGTGCACGATGGCGAATTGACTCGTTCGGATTCTGTGCTCCACTGTGCTCCACTGTGCTCCACTGTGCTCCACAACGGCAATAGCTTCTTCTGTTCGCACCGCTTGTTGCCTTTGGGGATGCGTATTATCCACTAGAGTGTACGTAGTACGAATCGTGTTCCGAATAACTTGCTCAGATGGACGATTATGTCGACCATAAAAGGACGATAAGTTTGGCAAACCGAACCATGGTTTTCAAAATAAGTTTGCACAATTTGCTCGCGTTGCGGTAGGGACTTACCTTTGAAAGGGGAGTTCTTCAGGTGCCCGGGGTTCTGACATTGCGCTATTCATACCATAGTCACCTACCTGTAATCAAGAGTTCTCTCTACCTAGATCCGCCATATTCGTATTTCATCTATGTATAGCAGGTCACCTCTAGCAGGATGTGGCTCTGCATCACAGATGGACCGTCTTCGGAGTGATTTTGCTAGTCGTCTCTGTTCCTCGGGTCTTTTCGTATGAGTTCTTATCCCCTATGTACTCGTACTTTGCTATCGCGGGAAATAGTTCATATGATAGCGATAGTGATTTTTATGAATCTAAAACAAACCCCTGAATCATTTAATTTGTTTTAATTTATTTATCTTTATCTATGTAATCTTATTTTTAAATTTATTGGCCTGGTAAAACAAATATAAACTGCTTCCTTCAAAGTAAATTGATTTCATATGAGCTAGGTCATAAATTGATTCAACAAGCGCCCATCGATGGTACTCAGATACTCAAACGCGTCAATATCTTTTCAATTGAACAAGTTTCAATTTGTGTCAAACTTGAATTGATTAACTCTGCCAATCATGTAAAAATTGTTGTTACGAATATAAACAAGGAACAAAGTTTCTTACATAAATTTTTAAATATAAGACTCTAAGACCTCAAAAGTACACGCGTGTTGAAATGTCATATGATCATTCCCGATGTCTACAAAACCGTAGTGCTTTCATGAGATATTTCGGAAAACACATAAATACTCGAGATTAGCTGAGCTGTTATTTCATGGCCGAATTCTGAAATTTTAAAATAGAAAAATTCTTTTATGAGTTTGTAGACATTCTACGCAGTATCCACGAATTTGTGAAGGTATCTTGACCTACCCCAGAGACTTTATTTTGTAAAAATCAAAATATTCAAAATTTTCATTAATAAATAGAAGATCTGCTGAACTTTCTGGCACCGAATTACAATTACAATACACATTCTCTCGTACGTAATTTTGTTGGCTGTCACGTTTTCGCTTAAATAATAAATGGACTGCGAAATATTTCTTGACATGCATAATTTGTTACGACGTAAAATTTCTGTTCAAGATGAAAATTTGGATGCAAATAGATCTCGAACACCTGTAGATATGCATTTAACGACATAGTACACCATTCAAGAGCTAGAGCACAGAAAACGTAGAGAAATACTCTGATACCTGTTGTAGCCTTCCAGAAATATTACATTTCGAGCCCCATAAAGGCACGAGGCATATACTTATGAAGTGCCGCATTAAATCCCGTCCTTCAATGTGTCATTTGCATCACAGTCATCATCAAACACAATACTACTTACACGGTTTGTGTTCTGTTCCAAAAAATCGATTTCTTGTAGACTGGATTCTCTTTATCTTTAAATCCTCTCACTGCTCGTGGAGCATAGGACACCAAGAATGTCTGTGCGTGTTCAGAGCTATGCAATCCCACTAAGCTCCTCTAGTTTATACTGACCTTCTCCATGTCTTTTTAGATTATACTCGTCTGCCTGATTGGGTAAGTGAAACCCATTGGATTGCGTGTTTTACAATAGAACTATCTTTGTACCGTAAGGTGTAATTTGATGTCCACAGGTTTCTCAGATTCGCCCGAAAAATCCTTTAGATGCTACGTATCCATTTATTCCAAGTACGACACCCTTAAAACGTTTGCACACAGCGCGGGCGAAGGAAATTTAGGGAGGAAGAAAAGACAGGTGCCGATGTACATTGTTTTTAAATGTTTGCAAGTTATAACGACCAGGAAAAACAGAGGTCGGCAGGGCATTCCATAAGCGAGTTGCACGGCTTAGGAACGAATCACGATATTTCAGAGTAAGTCCGAAAATGAGCTTGAGGGTATACTGATGAGCATTCATAGCGAGACCGGTGTTACGGTTGAAAATTTAAATGGGCGGAATGCTACTGGCCATTTCAATGGAGCACTGCACTGGTGGTGGAAATAGTGATACAACAAAGTGAGACAGGAGACATTACGTCGGATTCCGAAGGTGTCAATTGATTGACTGAAATTAGTATCACCCATGAGTTTTATCGCACGGTTTTGAATCCTATCTAGCAGGTGCAGAGATGCTTTGACCAGATGTGGGCAATGTACATCGCTTGAAGAAACCTAGACATTTCGCAGCATGTTTGACGACATCGAATATGTGGTCATACCAACGTAAATTGTCACTGATACACATACCGAGAATGGAAAGTTTTTCAGTTTCGACGACGTAAGTGCCATTTATGGACAATGGCCTTAGTTTCGATTTAACGACAGAAGACAGCATTGTGTTTTCGAAGCATTAAATTCCACTCTGTTGAAGGTTCTCCATTTAGTGATGCTGTTTGTATCGGAATTTAATGAGCTTAGTACACGCTGCCGTTCCCATTCTACAACCGAAGAGCAGGGACGTGAATCTGGGAACGAAAAGGAATATATTGTATTAGAAGTAGCAGACAAGAGATCGTTGATGAAAATTAAAAAGAATGTCGTAGACAGAACGGAGCCCTGGGGCACACCAGCATTTATTTTGCGAATATCAGACTTGAAACCGTCCAAGACAATTTGGATTGAACGTTCCGAATGGTAATTTCTAATCCATTGAAGAAGAGAGTCGTCGATCTCAAATGCACGCATTTTCGACAAACGAGCCTGATGCCAAACTCTGTCAAAGGCCTTAGAAATATCAAGAGCAACTATCTTGCTTTCGCCAGATTGATGTATGCTTTGGTTTCACTTGTTGGTGAGACATGCCATCAGATCACCAGTTGACCTGTTGCTACGAAAACCGTACTGCCGGTCATTGAGGAGTTTTCGCGTTTCGAGATATTTCATGAGCTGACGGTTTGTCAGCCTTTCCATGACTTTGCAAAGAAGGGACGTAAGTGCAATGGGCCTGTAGGAGGAGAGAGAAGAAGATTCGCATTTTTTTAGGAACGGGCGGGACAAATGCTGTTTTCTATTTGCTCGGAAAGGGTCCTAAAGGGTAGGATTGATAAAAAAGCTACTACAATACACGAGTTCGAAAGTGGATTCGTCCCATTGAAGATTCGACGCACTCAAATGTAGGCGGGGACAAAGCACAATCTGGTAGTTTGAGCTGGCCGCAAAGTATGCAGCAAGCAGATTGGCCTTGCCCAAAGAGCTGACAGCTGGAATTTCATTGCAAATGACCGTTGGGATGGAGAATGAGGCAGAATTTCTAATGTTTTTGATGAACGACCAAAAATTTTTACTGCCTTTGGGACATTGCAGTATTTTTTGCCTCAGTTTTTGGTCGTATTGGAATTTCACGCGCTTAAGAAATTTTTGGTGGTGGCGATAGAAGGGACGCGGGATACGTAGATTTCGAGGGTTAGTGTTGAGGAAAATAGAGCTGTGAAGGGATGCGCATTCAACGTGACCTAAAAGGAGTCGATGAATAAAGAGAAAGTCGGCTGCATCTCTGCATTCCTCAAGGGTGTTTAAGTTGATAAGGTTAAGACGATTTTGATAGGGGGCACAGTAAAAGAATCATTCGTTAGATGCTTTCGATTCTCGAGATATGAACACGATGATATGGTGACCACACTTGACTGACGTACTCTAGGAGGGGGCGAACAAAGGTAATATAGAGGGACCTGATCACGTATGGGTTGGTGGATTCTTTGGACCACCGTTTTACAAAATCTAGTGCAGAGATGGCTTTAAGGATTATGTTATCCATATCACACAAAATGCCGAGGAGCGAAGAAATTGAACGGAGGAGATAGGTTGGTTGTGGAGAAGGTAGAGTCGATTAGGAGACTGGTGCCACTTATGTGAAAAGGTGATGGATTTTCATTTGGGGATATTAAGTTCCAAGCAATTTTTGAGGGACCAGATCGAAAAACTTTCAAGGTCTTGTTGACGAAGGAAGAAGTTATGGGCAGAAGAAATGGTTTTGAAAAATGTGATATCGTTGGCGTAAAGGGAGACAGACGAGTGTTCCACGATCCTATCGAGATCATTTATGGTTTATATAAAAAGAAGAGGACCGAGATGGCTGCCTTGTGGAACTCCAGAAGTAACCAAAAATGAAACCGAGTGGGCTGACCTAAAATGAACACTGTAAAAATGGTTTTCGTGGTAAGAAGATATCCATTTTAACAGTATGGATTCAAAGCCGAGGGCAGACAATTTGAAGATTTGCTAAAATCGGTTGCCAACTACATCGACTTCGTTGTCATTCTCTAGGGCAGAGAGGGCAAAGGATACGAATTCAACGAGATTTGTGGTGGTTGACCTACCCTTCAGGAAGCCATGTTGTCTGGGGGAAGTAAGTGATTTGCATTGGAAGCTTACAGCTTCATACATATGTACATAGCTGAGTTTCACGATGTTGGTTATTTCATTCTTTGACCCTTTTTTCGTGGATCGGGGTTATGAAGGAGGTTTTCCAAGCCTGAGGAAATCCTGTGCCTTGTGAAAGGCATAGATGAAACTAATTAGAAAGGGCAAAGGAAAGAGAGGAAGAACATTTTTTAAGGAATATGGCAGGGAGGCCATCTGGGCCGGATGTGAATTCGTCATTAAGTTGGTGTAACTTATATTCGATAGAAGACGGGTCCAGGGTGTGAGAGAGAAGTGGGCGATTGGATAAATGCAGGATGTGATTAAATAGGATGGTTCCGGTACAAAGGGGTCATTGGTAAAGGGTTGTTTGAAGAAGGCGGCAAATCGGTTGGCAATGGTGACTGGATGGGTTGATGACTTGCTGTTGAAAGAGAGGAAAGGAAGCTAGCTATTGGACTTTCTTTTGCAGTTAACAAATTGGTAAAAGGACTTAGGGTCGCTTATAAGATTGAGTTGCGCATTGTTAAGGTAGCGCTAGTAAATAGAACCGTAAAGTTTGGTGAAATGTAGATAAGCACCGAAATAATTGGAATAGTCGGGAAAGGATCGGGAACGAAGGGAAACATCCCATAACTTGTTTCTCTTATTTCGTAAGGAACGAAGCTTGCCATTATACCAGGGAGGACTGGTAGATTATACTTTATGGCGGGAAAACGGAATGTAAAGGGAGAAAGAATTAAATATTTCTTTATAAAAAATGGATAAGGCATCATTTACACTTAGGTTGTGAAAGCTAAAGGGGGATCTGCTAAGATAGTCACTGATTTTGTGAAAGTTTGCTTTATGAAAATCGTAGGATGAGAGAATTGTGGGGGGAGTGGACTGAGCAGAAGAGTTATGGAAAAACGAGTGAAGAAGGGGACGGTGGTAGTTATCGGTTGTTGAGAGAGACGGGACAAAGTGAGACTGAGGAGTTAATTTAATCTGTTGTGAAAATATGGTCTAATTGCCTGCCCATGTAGTTGGATATACCGCTGACTTGATATAGACTTGAGTCTATTAAGCGATTTAAGAAGAGACATTCCTTGGTATTTGAAGTGATGAAAAACGATTGATCGTCTGATGGAGTCCAGTGTAACTGAGGAAGAGTAAAGTCACCGAAAATAGGGATATCGTCAATAGAGTCAGACAGGTCAATTAACTGGTCGATCGCACCGATATCAAGTTGGTAGGATTCAATAGGTTGATCTGGTAGGATGTACTCGTAGCAGCAAACGAGTATAGCGTAAAGGA
Source organism: Volucella zonaria (assembly GCA_963966105.1). Lineage (NCBI taxonomy): Eukaryota > Metazoa > Arthropoda > Insecta > Diptera > Syrphidae > Volucella > Volucella zonaria. The sequence continues at coordinate 115,678,961 of OZ014531.1, forward strand.
ACTTGAAGGTGAGTGATATTTTTATTGCCCCAAAGTCGACTTTAGAGGATAAAGAAATGGTAATGGGAGAAGAGTTAAGGCTGTTGTCGATCGCCAGTAGGACGCCTTGACAGGGGGAATCATCATTTGGCCAGGTAGGATCGTTCGCCGCGAAGAGCATTAAAAGTAGGGGGTAACAATTCCTGGTTCTTTATGTTGGGAATCAGATTGGTTTCAATCAGGGCGTAAATATCATAGGGAAAAACATGCGATTGGCATAGAACAGCATTGGTTTTAGACCGTAAAAAGTTAGAGGGATGTTGTGCCGTGGAGGTGTGTGGCGGGATGGTTTAAGTGCTGGCAAGGGAAGCAAGTTATAGGCGAAAAAATTTATCGTTGTTGGCTCGGCTTCGCTGTAGGGGGTCAAGAATATGGTCAGGGGAGGAGGGGGTTGGATATGGAGTTGGACGAGGGATGAGATGTGGGGTTTAGAGTATGGGAGTTAATAAAATTAGGGTACTTAGCTCCAGTTAGGCAATGAGTTGCTAGCTGGGTTTAGTGGTGTAGAAGGTTGAGAAGGGATAATATGGCGTTGGTGCGGGGGCTTGGGTGGAACGGGGGGAATTACGGGATTAGAGTATTGATGTGTAAGGGCTTTCTGTCAGATAAGTGAGGAGGGAGGACTAAAATTGGGGAATATGTTTGTTTTGTAGCTCCAGTTAGGATTGGCATTAGAGCTTCGTTTTTTGTTAGGGTGTTTCTTTGTTACTTTTGAAGGGAGGTGAAGAGGGGTCTTTTTTTAAGCTTATCATTAATACTACGTTTATTTTTAGAATTTTGGTTGTGGTCGAGATGTGGGTTTTCTCGTTCGTCGGAACATTTCGTGATACTTATCTTCCCAGGTTTAGAGGCCTTACCCGGGGAAGTAGGGAACAACCACGAATATTTGGGTGAGATGTTGATTTTGAAGCTGCAGGTATTTTTGCCGTCAGCAGGGGAAATCATCTGGCAGTCGCTAATTGTGATAGCAAAATTTCGGTGAAAGAAATTTCGCACCCAAGCAGCATCAGCGTGTTGAGGAGCACCTTCAACGTAGAATGCCGTATGGTTTCCCTTTTTCAGCTTTTCGAGCCTGATTTTCCATTCGGACGGAATCCATGAAGTTCCGAATTGTTTGAGCAATTTGCGTGGAGTGGCGGCGGGCGGGATACTAGTTGGTAAGCAACATACCCATGATAGCGTTTGGCTTATGATTCAAATCTAATTCAGTATCACCATCAGCCCAGATCAGATCAAATCTTCACGCCTCGACAAATACTGAGAGTCATAAGTCGATGGGCGAAATAAGATGTTCGGATGTCGATGAGCACTCTTCGCCAATGGGAAACGTTGTCATGCGCAGGACTAACTCTAGTTTCTTAGCAGAAATATGAAATAGACTCATATCCTGAATATCGTAATTCGCACATGAAATGCTCTGCCAAGCTCTTTGTTAGCGAATCATTATAGTCTGCAAACATTCAAAACCAACGTACATCGGTACCGCTTGCTGTCGACAACAAGGCAACACACAACGTTGATGAATCGTGCTGAGTCAAGAAAATAGGCCTTTGACTTCACAATGGATTGTATGTTATAATTAACTTCAATGGCAAACTAAATTTAAATTACATTTTAATGATACAATATGCGACAGTAATTGATCTCGATACAAGACAGATATCCATGATAACGGCTGTCAGCTTGTATTTCTGTTTGTTAGGTGTATCGACGTAACGAAAAGAGGTTCACTCATATCATTCCTCCACAATAATTCAGCTTACCTCCATTATCACGGCTGCAAACGGACAACAGATCGTCGAAGTCGGTTCGATCGTCGCGCGCTATCGACTTCTGGAGGTGACATTTTAAATATTACTCGCTCGTTAGACTGGTTATTTTGAGTATCAGTGGAAGCACTGGCTTCAAAGAAGTGATACAAATCGCTAACTAATTCGCTTCTTGCTCGGAGCTGGTTTTGATGACGACTCGCTGGAGCACTCGCTACTTCAAATGGAAGTATCTGGTGCATATAAGCCCAAGGGGCGTATTAACTACTACTGGTTTACTTCCAAATGAGGGTTAATTGTAACATATCCGTAGACATATTACGTTTGGAGACGACTACAATTGGGGCTGCTCCATCGTTTAATCTGTTAGGTTTCCAGATTCCAGCGTCCTAGCGGCGCTTAGCTTCTTTCTTAAATGCGTCTAATAAAGTACACGGGATATGCCTCGACTTATGAAATTGTGGTTTTGTATGTGGCTTAAGATAAAGGTGCGTTTTCATAGAGGTAATGTATATCATGGTTTATGTTCGAGTCTAAGCTCAGGACCATATTCGGAGTACTAACCAATCTAATCCGAAAATATTGTTCCCCGATGCGATGGTTGACGGGGTTTGGAGTGCATATACATACTCGTACATTCTACGAACTGTATACCGGCGCTATTCTGGTCAAAAAAAAGTGCACATCAGTCGTCTGAGATAGATAGATCGAATCCCTGGTGCGAAATGTCTTTGGTTTCTACCCAGAAGGTGGTGCGCATAAGTGAAAGGGATCTCAACCATCTTGGAATGCTCAACTGAAGACGTTTACTGGCTTAGGCATAAAATAGGTGTCCAATGTTTCATTGTACCTCGATTATGGAGACAATCATGAGAACAATGGTTAGACTTCGAGGGGATAAGTTGCATACAGCGGATGTCATACTCTTATGGACTCACAAATAATGTCGAATGGTTCTTGTTAAGACATAATCCTTTGTTAGGATTTACAATTACTGCCGTCATTGAGGTTGGTTTGTTCTGACCAACAAACGTGCAGAGGAAATTTTTTTCAGAGACTGCTTCCTTCGCAAATTCACTGCGTGTTGCAATATTGCTTAAAATAGTTTAAGTCGCGCAACCTTCTGAGTATGATACTTATTTAAACAACTTAGGAACATGTGCATAAGCTTTGCTCTCATTTTTACACTTCAACTCCGTATTATTGAAAAATTAGGTTCGAATGACAAAATTGGCTGATGAAACCGTATAATGGAAAAACATCATTGCTTCACTCCACGTAGTCCATTCCTTTCATAATGATCAGTGCTCTATTTTTAGAAGCCTCTCCGAAAACAAAAGTATCTAGGTACTTACTGACGCAATACAAGCTTGTATGCACACGTTGAGTAAACATCTGCGATACACTTTCAAATTTTTAATAGTCGCGCAAAATATCCGAATTCGAACGTACTATAGAGTAAAGTCTGCCAAGGTGTAACAAATTGGGTAGCCAAAAATCGCAGGGTAAATAGTCGGATTTCAAAATATTTACCAAAATAAATATTTAAAAAATATTTACGAAAACTATTCGAAAGTCTGTCTCTCAAAAATACGAGTAGGACGCAACACAAATCTGTTCGATGAAGAAATTGAAGCTGACCATAACACGGGCAGCAGTATCTGTGGTTCATATGGGGTCAATGGAATAAATTTGACTCTCATGTTTGATAAACATTTCAATTTGCTCAGATTGATAGTTTAATTGAATTCGATTCGAGATAAATTTAGAAGATGTTCCTTTTTAAGTGATTGACTGTGGCGGGTGGCAATGGGTATGTTCTGCGTATCGTTTTTAGTACGAGCACATATTAGTATCGGTCAGCTGTTATATCAGCTGACTATTAAGCGATTGTAGCGGGTTTGACCATTTACGAGGATTTGATTAGCGTCAATTAACGGTGATCTACTTATTTGAACAAGTCCATGAATCAGAGTCGAGGCAATCGTTGCTATGGAGAGTAAAGTGGCTTGAAAAAAAAAAAATAAATACACACGTGTGGCCGTCTCAGCCTGAATCACTGCACCTTTCAATTTCTTCGGATTGTAAATTTTCTAACACAGTTTCTTAGCTGTGACATTGCTGATCTTGTCCATTGTACCGAACCAAGTATCCGAATAAGTTTTATTGCCTTGAAGCTGCACAGTATCAGCTCTGCTTTATGGCCTATTTTCCCGCACTAGGTGCCATTAAATAGGATTGCCAGGACCATGGTCCTACAGAGCATAACAATTTGGGGGCAAGCTATCATGCCAAACCGGTAGTTTAGGGTTATCATATCAATCTTCACTATGGCGTGTGAAATGAAGAGACAGGCAAGCTCTTTGACTATCTCATAGTCGTAACGCTCGATGTTGAAGTTTGCCCTTGACCTAAGATTGTTTAGAGCATATATGTTGTTTGTTTTGTCGTCGTTTACAACAAGACCGGTGTTCTTCAACTGCCGTATATGGCCAATAGGAGATATCTGCTGTCATCTACATAGCACACTAGAAGGATGGATAGATAAGAGCAAGATGATATCTTGCATGGTATCTACTCTCCGGTTTATCGGCTTCCCAACAAAATTAAAGAATTAAGACGCCTGAGCGTCTACTTATCAGAATTCTCTTCGGATTCGAAATAGCTCGCAAAAAAACATTTCGAAATTACTCAGAGCTCCGCATTCCGTTCAGTCTAGTATGACAGAGATGGATCAGATCCTCGAGAAACTCACCGCGGTCTCGTCATCTATGTGCGTAGGTATAAACCATAGTAGTAGCTTACCAAATTCCACCACAATATAATCCCTGTTCCAATCCGGAATTCAATTTCATGTGGTTAAAATTCCATCTCCGTAAGCAAACTATCCACTATTGCTTTATTTACTGAATGCTCATCAGTATACTCTCACGCCCGCTTTCGGACGTACTGTAAAATATCGTGATTCGTTCCTAAGCTGTACAACTCGCTTATGGAGTGCCCTGCCTAGCTCTTTATTTCCTAGTCATTATAACCTTCAAACACTTAAAACCAACGTTCACCGGTACCTCTCTTTCCATCCCCCCTGATTTTACTTCGCCCGCGCTGTATGCAAACATTTTAAGGGTACTTAAATCCCTTGAGCCTGTGCAAATTATAATAAAAAAAAAGACCAAAACTGGACATTAATTCGACCTTTAACAAGTTTGATGAGCTGTCTGACTTCATATGAAGAATTGTATACCTGTATTCTCATACTCAAATCGTGATTACGGGCGATTTTTATATGCAAAGTTCTGGGTGGCTTCGACATTCTGGACAAAGAACAGGCGAAGGACGGCGTGTTGAGATCTTCGCTGCGAAAAATAACTTGACCCAGATTGTAAATGAGCCCACGCGAATACCAGACGTTGATAGCCATACCGCTAATACCCTGGACTTGTTTTTGGCTTCTCACCCTGATAAGTACACCGTTGATGTACTCTCCCCTCTAGGCTGGTCGGACAATTGTGTCATATCAACTAATTTCTGGTACACCGACCACACAGTTGGAGAAACGATTCCTAAAAGAACTGTATGGCAATAGAAGAAAGCCAAAGAAAAGGCGTGGTCCGACTTGAGCTGTAAAGAGGCTGTCAGGGTCGGAGAAATATTTTTGCGGTCCTTCAAGACAAACCCAACAGAGGAAAACCGAAAAAAGTTCAAACGAGCCAGGAATGACTGGAACGTCTTTCTAAACATGTGAAATTTTATTACGACCAAAGACTGAGGCAACAAATTCTACAGTGTACCAAAAGCAGTAACAATTTTAGGTTGTTCTTCATAAACATTCGAGATTCTGCCTCATCCTCCACCCCAACGCTCATTTACAATGACATTCCAGCTGTCAGCTCTTTGGACAAGGCCAATCTGCTTGCTGCAAACTTTTCGACCAGCTCTGCACTTCCGAATTGTGCTCTGTCTCCACTCTTCATAATCTGCGCGCGCTCAAAAGTATTTAGTAGCCTTAAAATGTTTGTGCATACGGCGAATGTAGGAATATTAGGGAGGAAAGAAAGAAAGGTTGATTGGTTTTAAATGTTTGAAAGTTACAATGACTAGGAAACAGAGAAATCGGCAGACCATTCCATAAGCGATTTGTGTGGCTTAGGAAAGAATCACGATGTTTCAGAGCTGATAAACCATCAGCTCATGAAATATCTCGAAACGCGAAAACCTCTCAATAACCGGTAAGTATGGTTCTCGTAGCAACAGGTCCACTGGTGATTAGATGGCATGTCTCACCGAACCAAGGCGTACATCAATCTGACGAAAGCAAGAGAGTTGCACTTGATATTTCTAAGGCATTTGACAGAATTTGGGATCGTTGCCTCTCTTCTTCAATGGATTAGAAATTATCTTTTGGAGCATTCAATTCTAGTCGTCTTGGATGGTTTCAAGTCTGATATTCATCTTGTTTTTTATTTCCCGACCAATAAATAATCTTGCGGGTGACTCGTTAGTCGAACTATGCCTAATCGAACGCTGGATTTTTATCTCGTAGATTCGCGTGTATTGGTTTCTTAATGTCCTTATAAAGTTTTCAGTTTGGCCATTCGATGCAGGATGTCCTGGCGCTGTTAAAACATGATCGATACCGAATACTTGAAAATCCTCTAAAGTAAATTGGGAGCCGTTGTCGCTTACTATATGTAGTATCTACTAAGCCAAAACGACAAAAAGTTTCTCTTAAATTCGGATGTTGCGTTCTTTGTTTTAAACACTTCCACCCATTTAAAAAACCAGTCGATAAAAATGAGTAATTGTGAACCAAAACTTGGTCTGAAGTAACTTCAATTTTTATACGTTCGCATGCCTTTTGGCATTCTGCATTCCATTTAAATTCTTTTTCCTTTTGAAGCAAATGATACAACGGTATCATTTTCTCTGCGTATCCGGGAATAAACTTGGGATAGTGATTGACCATTCGAATAAAAGCTTTTAGTTTCGATACATTTTCTGGTATCGGCGCCTTCAAAACCCATTCAACGCGCTCATTATTTTTGCTCAGACCATTCTTATCGTTGTGAAAACTTAAATAGGAAATTTTCTTTTGGAAGAACGCGCACTTATTTAAATGAAGTTTAAGCCCCGCGGCTTCTAACTTTTCTAAGACCAATCTCAGATTTCGCACATGTTCTTCATCTGTTTTTCTGGTGACGACTATGTCGTCAATATAACAAGTCACATTTGGTATATCTTTCAATAACGACTCAATAGCTTTTTGGAAAATGGCAGCAGCCGGCTTTACACCAAAAGGGAGTCTTTTCATTTCAAAAATACCAATGTGAGTGCTCCAGGCACATAACCGTTGGGATTCTTCATCCAAAACTAATTGATTGTAAGCATTCGAAAGATCTAACTTTGAAAGCGATAGACCTCATTGTAGGGACGTGAAAATTTCCTCAATCCCCGGAAGAGGATATTTAAAATCCATTAACCATTTATTTAAAGTGGTTTTGTAGTCCCCACCATTTCGTAGGTCGCCGGAAAGTTTCACAATAGGAACTAACGGTGCACCCCACTCCGCGTTATTTATGGGTTCTAGCACGCTAACGGGATCGGTCTTGACTTGCAAAATACCGGTATAGCCGCCTTATCAAGTGATAATTTAATGGTCCCGTATTTGAATCTGCCTCATTTATCATCAAACACGCGTGGAAAATTCATTTTTAGTTTATCTATTGGGTCTATAACTTTCGTGCGGTTTGCTAAGAGATGGAGTAACTTGTATTATTCCATTGGAACATGCGTTGGAAAGCTACTGTCATTGTACGTCATTTCAGTATATGTCATTCATTTGAAGCCTAAACAACAAGAATTTTTTTTCACTCAAATATGTCGAACTTTGTGCCTGAAAAAGTGTTTTTGCGGGGAGTTCTTCTTCATTACTTTAATATGAAGAAAACTGCTGCCGAAAGTCATCGTATTTTGTTGGAAGTTTATGGTGAACATGCGCTAGCTGAGCGAATATGCCAAAAGTGGTTTGCACTATTTAAAAGTGGTGATTTTGGCTTGGAAGACGATGAAAGTCCTGGGCAGCCAAAAAAGTTTGAAGATGAAGAACTGGAAGCATTACTCTATGAAGATTGTTGCCAAACACAAGAAGAGCTCGCAGAATCTTTGGGTGTCACTCAAGCAGCCATTTCAAAACGTTTAAAAGCAGCTGGATATATTCAAAAGCAAGGAAATTGGGTTGCACATGAACTCAAGCCGAGAGATCGAAAGGCGGTTTTGCATGTCCGAAATGCTGCTGGAACGCCACAAAGGGAAGTCATTTTTGCATCGGATTGTTACTGGTGATGAAAAATGGATCCATTACAACAGAGAGCAGTGGCCGAAAAACGCCCGGAATATGCGACCAGACACGAGGCAATAATTTTCCATCATGACAACGCTCGGCCCCACGTTGCTATTCCGGTTAAGAACTATTTGGAAAACAGTGGACGGGAAGTCTTACCCCATCCGCCTTATAGCCCAGACCTTGCCCCTTCTGACTACCATTTGTTCCGGTCGATGCAGAACGCCCTGAAATACGGTTCACATCAGAGCAGAATATCAAAAATTGACTTGATTCATTCTTGGCTGTCAAGCCGGCGCAGTTCTCTTGGGATGGGATTCACAAAATGCCAGAAAGATGGAAAAAAGTCATAGCTTCTTTAAATAATAGTATTGTACATGTGTTTTCTTAAATCACCTTATCCGAATGACACACTTGAACCAACTCAAAGGAAAATTTATGCAAAAAATTTCGACCTTATAACGGTGGGTTGTTAGAATTTGTAACCACAAACACTTCATGTTCTTGTCAACATTGATTTTATTTGCCGTGTACCCTCGTAACCGTATTCCGCATGGTCTCAAACAATTCCGCCGGTAAAACTTGTCGAACAATCGTACTGGAAGTAATGAAACGGGAGCACCTGTGTCGCATATCACTTCCAAGGTAACTCCATCCATTGAAACCTTTTCCACATAGATCCGGGAATTTAACGGAGCGCCGCTGGCAACTGTATGAACAGGTGTTTCTTCTCTCGTGCTAACTGAAAAGACATTCAAATCAAAATTAGAAATACACTTGCGGTCATATCAAAATGATTGAAAAATTGTTAATAACTACGATAATAATTTTTATAATGAAATGATATTTTTGTTGAGTACTCCGCAGTAGTTTATAAGCATTTCTATCTAATTTGAATGTTTGAAAAAAGATATTAACAAAGAAAGAAAAACCAGTTAATTTTCTTATTTTTTTAAAATATTTTAATACAGTCATTGGTTAACAAAATCAAACGATTCATTTTTTATGTATGTGTATATAAGATGTTTAGATATGCCGCTTTTACCAAAAAATTATCAATACCGAGTTGCTCCTCCTTTGGCGGTTATAACCATGTTCCAGAACTTCATTTAGCTTTTTTTTACTCTCTGGTTTATGTTCAGCCACCTTACGTTTCATTACATGCCACAAGTGTTCGATTGGGTTTAAATCGGGCGAATTAGCTGGCCAGTCTAGTTTGGTAATTCCGAGGTCATCAAACGTTGTCTTGAGCTGAAAATTATTGAAAGACTCTAGTTACTTGTCTGTTTATTATTTATAAAGTAGACATCTAGAAGTTGATTTATAACACTTTACTTACGGATTTGGCGCGATGGCAAGGTGAAGAATCATCTTGAAAAATGCACTTGTCAGTATACGAATGATGTTGTTCAATTGCTGATACCAAAAACTCCCTTACTACTTCTCCATACTTTTGAGCGTTCATAGTTTTATTAACAAAGTGCAAAGGGCCCAAAACTTAAAAAGAAAAACAGCCCCAAATCATCTGGCTTTGAGGAAACTTCACTGTTTTGACTATGCACTCGTCCTTGAACCTTTCACCTGCTGACCGTCGTACGTATGGCAAATTGTCGGCACACAACAAATTAAATTTACTTTCATCGGACTATATCACGCATCGCCAATCATCCTCCGTCCAATCTTCGTTCTTTTTTGCTCACGTCAAGCGAGCTTTTTTCATTTTTGTGGTTAGGAGAGGTTTTTTCGTTTCCATATAAACCTATCTCCCGTAGCCGTCGGCGTATGGTTTCGGCGCTTAGATCAACTTGATGAAATTCACTCAGCTCTGCTCTTATACGGGCAGCACTTTGAAAACGATCTTTCGTGCTAATTCGTTGTAATACATTGTCCGTCTTCTGGGTTGTTTTACGTTTTCGTCCAGAGCCCTTTTTACCTTTCCAGTGGATCCAAATTTTTTTTTTCTTCATCGGTCGTACGATAGTTGAATGATTGCATTTTAACCGCAATCTCACGATAGCCAAGCCCTTCTTCGACTAAAGTCAATATTTGAACTTTTTCGTCCCGAGTCAGTTGATGATATTTACCAGACATTTCACTTTTTTTTACTTGTCACCGTCACAACTCAATTCAAACTGATTTTTTTTGCACTGAATACGAGGCCGAACTCCGCTATGGGGAATACCCTTCATTAGTTTGGGAAAAACCCTTACGATCTGATGTAATTAGGCATTTTTTGAGAACTCATTAGGTGGTGCGGTTTTTATGACCGCAAGTGTACAGTCTTCTAGGATTTATATCTACAGAATGATTAACAAAATTGATCTTTTCTTTTTTATTTGTTTCGGCACACGGAGGCCAAATGCCCCACCTTGCCACAAGTGTGATATGTAAAACTTTTGAACCTGCACGATTTTGGCTGATGATTTTTCCAACCACAGTGCAGAGAAGCAGCTTTGCTTCCACAGGATATGCCTTTCTTGATCGGACGATAGAACAGACTCAGCATCCTCTCGATTGGCAATCATCTTTGTCTCCATCACTAAGGCCTTTCTGTAAGCCTCCTTCAAGGTGAGCTTCTTGTCTTCCTCGAACAGACGCTCGAAGATTCTTCCATCGATACCACATACAAATTTGCTTAGCACCAATGCATCCAGGTTAGCGCCAAATTCACAGTTGAGTGCCAATTTTTTTATCCTGGCATACCAATTCGCTACTGACTCTCCCTCTCCCTTCTGAGTTTTGAAAAAAGTTTTCCGTTCCCGAAAGACTATTACTGTTGGCATAAACTGATCCTCTAACAAGGTAACTAACTCCTGGTAAGTCTTTGTTGTTGACCACATATGCCTCTGGTCCGATGGGCTTGAGTAGAATCGCCTTTCTTGTTTTCTCCTCCTCACAATCAACTTCCTCAAAGTGAATTTCGAGCCGCTCCTTCCAAAGCTGACAATTGTCTTTTTTGGGGTTGAATTCTGCGAAGCTATGCAGAACCTTGATCATCGATGACATGTCCAACGTGGTGTTATTCGGAGTTTGATCCGTCCGCATCGTGTGTTCAATGAAGAAATTTTGTTTGTTAATTAATATAATTACGATGATCGCTTATTACACTTTTTGCTACTCTAACTTTTTGCTACTTTTATTAAAAACTGACAAACCGAATAAAAACGCGGTAAATTTCTTTTCTTCTTATGAATTAGTCGTCGCCAATGTGATGTTTTAGAAAAAAACCTTTTCACAGAAAAGCGCTTTGACATTCCTTTATTTCTTTTATACTCGAATTACAGTATAACATTTATTATGCAGTGCGCTAATGTACTAGATTCTTTGGGGTGCTTCTAACAAGTACCCTCAAACTGTACAATAATACACGAAATTGAAATAAACACTCCAATAAAAGCTGTTCTTTAAATTTTAAACTTTTAGCACATTTTTAAATTCTATAAATTTATTAACTTGAGCAGTTCTTTCAAAAATTCTGTATGACAGTCTCCACTTAGACTTGACTTAGAAATAGATTAAAACTTGTAACTGGCAATGCGGTTGTTTTTGCAAAACTAATTTCGCATCCAAAGTCCACATTCCAAAATCCCCTGCGATTTGTTTACTCAGCCACAACTGAGCTAGTTACCTGACCAGTTTTATTCGGGGTATTTTTTCACCAGCATAGAGAAGCAGCCAATTGTTTGGGATCACCTTTTGACTCATCCCCAAAACCGGCTCTAAATAACTTTACCGAACTAGCATTTCAAAAATAAATGCTACTTTATATGCCATAAGGTGAGTGCTTAGGAATGCGTCACAATAGCATACAACACCTTGCCTTGGTCACAAGACCTATGCGTCGGCCAAAATTATCGCCAGAGTGTACTCATTCGTGAGCAATTTTGCGGTTCCATATCCAAAAGGCACAAAAACGTGACCACACTGCTCACCTAGCAACAATCGTCGAATTCTGAACGAAAATAGAATTCCGCAGTAGGAATGTTAATTTATGATCTTCTATTCTTAATCTTCGGATTGTTTGGCTCTTATTGAGTGGTCGGATAGGTTTGAGTATGTACACACCTCCTTGAGTTCAAAGTCTACAAATGAAATGAGAAACGTTCTAGATGCTACATGGTGGCAGTGAACTGTGAGGCAGCCAGCAAATAATTGAAATGATGGCCAGATCGTGCCCTTGAATTTGATGAACTTGTAGACTCTTTATCGCTGCAAAAACAGCGGAAAATATTTTTTTGAGGGATAGTGTCAATTGGAATGTTACGACACTGAAATACGAATCTACAACAGTTGAAATTGAATCCATGGGTTGTATTTTTTGTTTTTCGTGTACCATTCTATTGTAGTTACGATTAGTGACTTTCTGGAGCAGCTATAGAGAAACTAACAATAAATGCCACCACATCTAACGAATTAGAAAATGCTTCGACACTATCAAGTCTAGGTGTTTCTCGCGTCCCTAACTGCACCTTAAAATGGTCATGTTCCACTTTATTTCACGAGTATTTCCAAATAATTGCAGACAAGAAACCTCAGTTTAACCTTCAACACACCAAGCCCGTGAATGTATCCCTATGTAGAAGATCCTCAGCATTCTTCGCATAATAATGGAATAGGGACTATGGGTGTGGAAAGTTCCGTCTGTGATGTGTAGGGAGTTTTGGACCACTATTTGACGAACGAACATGTCTTTTCGTGCCGAAATAACCTCCATCACTTTTACTTACTTAAGGTGGCGCTACAGTCCGGGATCAACCTGGCCTTCAATCAACAAGCATCTCCAGCCACCTCGAAGGCTGAGGTCGCCTTCCACTTGCGTGCGCTACCTGAGTTGCAGTCTTGCTCTACTGCGCTGTCCCTCGGGGGCTTATTCGAAAAGTTTTCAAACCGGAGCATTGGTCTGATCTACATGACCCAGCCATCTCAGTTGTTGGACCTTCACTTTTCTGGCTAAGTCAATGTCCCTGTACAGCCCGTACAGTTCATCGTTGTATCTCCTCTCCACTCACCGTCTACATAGACGGGACCAATAATTACCCAAAGAATTTTCCTCTCAAATCAAGCAAGAGCACCCTTATCCATTTTTGATAAAGTCCATGCCATAGAGCACGACTGGGATTATTAAGGTCTTACATAGGGTCACTTTTGTTGTTCGAGAGAGGTCTTTGCTTGTAGATTGCTTTCTTAGCAACGGACTTCGCTTGATCTCAGCGCTGGTGTCGTTGTCTGAGTTGATAGCGGAGCATAAGTAGACAAAGTCCTTAACTACCTTACATCTGTCGAGGGTGACGTTCTATCCGAGGCGGTGGTGTTGGGTGTTCTTTCTTGTTGACAGGATATACATACTTGGTCTTGCCCCCATTCACCATTAGACCCATATTCGCCACTTCTATCTCAATACTCGCGAAAGCGGCACTGACATCACGCTGCTTTTTCCGATGATGTCAATATCATCCGGGTATGCGAGTAATTGGACAGACTTTTGAAAGATTGTGCCTCTTGTGTTGGCGCGTGAGTTTTGCAATATTCTTTCAAGAATAATGGTAAAGAAATCTCATGACAACGCGTCGCCTTGTCTAAAGCCTTTTTTGACATCAGAGGTCTTTCTGAGTTCTTTATCGACTTTGATGTAGCAGCGTGCATTCTCCATCGTCATCCTGCACAAATAGACGAGTTTGGCAGGAATGCCAAAACTAGACATTGCTCTGTATAGATCGTCTCCATAGATGCTGTCATCGATACACGGTGGTGTGTATCAATATGAATACTAATGCCCCTGTAGTTGGCGTAATTTAGAGAGTCCTTTCTTGAGGATCGGACAAACAATGCTGAGGTTCCGTTCATCGAGCAAACTTTCGTCCAACAGCATTTTTCAGATGAGTTGGTATATGCTCCTTATCAAGTCATCACCTACCGCTTTGAAGACCTCGGCAATCAGGACGGCCTGCTCCAGCTGGGCTTAAGCTTAGATATGGCTGTCTTCACTTCAACGAGGTCGGGTAGACGGAAATGTTGGTTTACATCGTCCAGATTCTGCCTGACAGTGGTATTTGATTCGTTATCGCCGTTCCACAGTCAACAGAAATGCTCTTTCCAAATCCTCAGTATCGACTGATATTCTACTACTATGTTCGCTTGTTCGTCTCTACAGACTTCGTTTCGTGACTTGGTCTGTGGCAGGTTTTTTTTCTGGAATGACATCTCTCAATTTTCTCATGCTCCTTCGTTTTCCTCCTGAAAAGACGGTGTTGGCACTCCTCTTCTGTTTATAGAGCTGGTGAGCAACTATAGTCTTTCTATATAGCACCGAATTACAGTATAACAACCGAAAGCCTTGATTATTAGTCATTAATTCGAAGCGACTTTGCCAAGTCTTCCCCTGGAATCTAATCATTCGGGTGGGCAAACTGTAAGGGCATATCTATATGGAAGAATTATCAAAAATAGGTCATCCATCAGAATGTCATTTAGCAGATAATCGGTCGAGGTTTGCATCTGCAATCGAACACGACGTATGAATATTTCTCATTCGTCGAGGTTTTGTAAAAGTTCGTTATCATTTCAGGTAAGGATTTGCTTTTGAGCGCGCGTTCCATATTCGTGTTCTCGATTTAGTTCGCTGCTCGTTCGTTCGGGTTAGCCGAGTATTCGGTCTTTTCCTTATGTATTTTTTCGGCTTGGGCATATGTTAGTTTTCCCGGTAACCGCAGCGCCATCGTGGCCGAATCCCGATAGCTTTTCTTTAGCTATTTCTAATTTATCGGGCTTGCTAATTTTGGGCGCTCATTTTACGGTTTTAGGAATTCATCTCGCCGTTTTTGCAGCTCCCTGGCTACTGCGCAACCTCGATAATTAGCTGGATGTTCTCCTTTGCAATTTCTACACGTTGCAGAGGTTTGCTTGATTACTTCAAAGTTTTTGGAAAGGTGATTTCATGCGCACAACGTGGCTCTTTCTTGCAACCGTGTGTCATTGATCCTTTGACAGCATTTGCACTGAGGGATTAGTTTTATGTTCTTACGCCGAGGTTCGATTTTGATAATCACGTTGAGAATCGCTTTTATTTCATAAATTTTTGGAAGATTCTCGCCCTTATCGAAGGTAAGCATGAAAGGAAGAAGTCTACGTTTTACTATAACTTAGTTCTCTTCCAATTTTTTTTTTCTCTCGCGTTTCTCTGTTTACGACATCAACAACTTTAAAATGCTTATTTTTCAGGCCACTGACTATATCTTCTTTTTTGCGACGGATGAAGGCCTCTAGCTACGACACGTATTGGTCTTTCCAATTTGTTCTCGTAAGTGTACCGTCGAGATAGTAAGCGATAGCTGTCAGCATCTTTGACATTGACTATCCACACATAATCAGATCGCAACAACGTGTTCAAGATATTTTGATGTTTGTTATAATCCGTGCGTTGTTCGTACGCCGGCATTTTCGGTGTGGTTGAACTTCTTATTTCGCACGTTGTTATTTGAGATCTAAGTGGTGGAGATCTCGATATCCATGAGCTTTTTCCAAATGGGTTTATTAAATGCAATAAATGGCTCTCACCAGGATCCGTAGAGCCGATCTCCGAAGAGGATGGATTTTCCAGCAATGCTGATCTGCCGCTTTTGTTTTGTCCCCTGCATGGTTTATACTCGTATACTCTACACGCTCGGTATATAGTCGCCTCTTACAACAGGCATGTCTACATCGTGTATATTCTGACCCCTACCTAAAGAGGAAAACCCTCAAATTTGAGGCAGATACGAGGGCTGTTTGATGAATACCCGGATTAGAAATGACAACGCAACTTTTTTAGGTTTTGACAATTTATTTTTTATAAAATCCCCTTTCGACTCGATACACTTTTCCCAGCTGTGCTGCATTTTTGCTAGCCCCTCCGAATAGTATGACTTTTGTTGGCCGGACAATACTCCTCCTCGTTCGATCCGTACCTACTTCTTTCCCGCGAGTGATCTTTTAAGGTTTGGGAACAAAAAGAAGTCGCAGGGAGCCAAATCCGGAGAATACGGAGGATGGGGGAGCAATTCGTAGTGCAATTCTACCAATTTGGCTGTGGGCGACTGTGCAGATATGAGGCGATGCGTTATCATGGTGGAAAAGCACTTTTTTCTTCGCCAAATGCGGTTGTTTTTTCTTCAAATCGGCGTTGAATAGGTCCCATAAATCGACGTAGTATGCTCCTGTGAGCATAGTCCATATAGTCAACGTGGATCACACCTCGCGCGTTCCATCACCTTTCCGGCCGAAGGCACGATCTTTCCCTTCTTTGGAGCACGAATGCGATTGTTCTCCGGTGTGAGCAAACGCGGTACCCATCGCGCGGACAGCTTCCTCATGCCCAAAATCTCATGCATGATATGGCAAACGCACTCAGTTAAGATGCCTGCTATCTCCGCCAACTCGCGAATTTTCACTCGTCGGGCCGCAAATACGAGATCATGGATTTTGTCCACGGTTCCCTCTGTGGTAACCATTTTTGGGCCACCTGGGCGTGGTTATACTAAATGATGGTACACTCATTTTGGCTCAGTTGCGCCACCTATCTCCCAATCCGGGTACTCATCAAACAGCCCTCGTACAGTTGCCACATGCATGAGTTACGAAATGGATGGAAAATAAGTTGGAGCAAAAGTTAGTTCATCAGCCTACTTCCTCTATAATTTGGTTCTACCGCCACGATCAAAAGAAATAGCCAAGCTCATTGAATACTCTTATTACAGGAAGATGGGACTTATCATATACTCGTACCTCGAGGCTTATATTCAGAATATGAGTACGAAGCAAATGCAACGTGAGAGGCAATCATGCTATTGTCTAATCTGGTATCCCATCTGACTTCATTTGTACGGCACAGGATTCATGTTTGGCAGTGCCGAACGCCTGAGAAATTCGTGGTACCAATGACAACGACAATCCGTTCAATATCTTCGTAAGTCAGCTAATAGTCGGCTATAACGCTATTCATCAGGTACGCAGAGTTTATTATTGTCTGGAAAGTTAAGTCAGAAGTTCTCGTTTCGGACCATAGGTAGACGTATATTGGGTCCAGGATCAGATGCTAGGTCTGAGAAAAACCAACTAAACATGGTTTAAGGAGGAGGAGCTCGGCAAACTCCTTAATGATCCATCTACACAGTACACACAGAACAAAACAGAACGTGGAGGATACTGTTTAGAACCTGAACGCTTTCCTCACAAAAAATTTTGAACTGGCGTTTCCTGTCAGAAGAAATTTCTGCAGATCGCAAGTTTCATGGTGGGGTACAGATTTGTAGCGATTTAGTGAAAAAACCAGAAAGCTATTAAAGTGGTCACTTCAGTCTAATTAGAATTATGACTGGAAACACGGTGAAAAGTTCTCAAGAGGGAGAAATCAGCAAAGCTGGTACGCTCAGACGATCTAATGGCACACGGTCGAGAGCAAAGACCAGTCACTGAAGCTGCAACTAAGCTGAGTAACACAACCTGCCGTATCTGGTATCTGACAGCTTTTGTGGTGACCAATGAGGTCATGAGATATACTGTTGCGTCCTTAGGTGGTTTCTAGTCGCCTAACATCGATGGCATATACACCACGCGCGTTGGAAGAAAAGGCCAAAGTTAGATTTGGTATTGTTTGTTCGGTTGGTTAAAACAAATTCGGGTCAACAACTTTTCGCTGCTAAATAACTGTCAAATGTATTTGTATTTTCCAGTCTTTTCGACTCTTTCTTATTTAAATTCTGATTTATTTCCTTTGTATTTTATGTTGCTCTCTTCTTCTTTCTCCTCTTTCTTTAAATCCAAAAGTAAATAATAATGTCATAATTGTTTTTGTTGTTTGTCGCTTGTGTATGTTCTTTTATTGTCCCCAACATGATTAATAATTTTCCAAACACACAGGGTAGTCACACAGATGTATCAATATTGAATATTTTACATACAGTGTTGTGCAAAACATACCGGATTTTTCCTGAAAATTTTTCATTGAAGAATTCTAGGGGACAGGAATACAGCAGGTACACTTGTTTGGCAATTAAAGAAAACCTTTTAAATAAGTTTACAAATAGAAAAAAAAAAACAAGGCATTGCTATCATTATTTTTAGAGCTTTGCCAAAAACCGTGGCTCAACTCAATGCCAGACCTGTGCAAAACATACCGGATTTTCAAAAGTACCCTATTTTCTTGCTCTTTAACTTGCTGATAGTGGTTTTGGCTGTCATTTGAAATGAGTTATAGATTTAACAATACTTAAAAGGTCTCCAATTTGTTCACTAATAAAATGGCTAAAAATAAATACAATGATGTGGATAAAAATCAGATGGTAGCGGATTTTAGGGCATAGCCAAAAAGTATAAAATGCCATCATCGACAGTGTGTGACATTATAAAAAAGTCTCGGAATGGAAAACCGGTCGAAACCATGTGGAGGACGTCGCAGAAAAATTACACTCCGAACCGATTGGTAAATTAAGAAAAGGATTATTAACGATACTTTCTTGCCTTCAAGAAAAATTGTTAGTGAGCTTAATCTTTCAATTGAAGCAAGTACCGTACACTGGCGTTTAAGAAAAGCTGGTTTTTGTTCTTTTCGACCAGCGAAAAAGCCTCTACTTACTGCTAAGCACAGACAAAAAAGTTACCATTTTATTCATATAGTAAGTCTTTGTTAACTTTGCTAACGCCGATCGTTTCCTAAACTGGAATTCGCAAGAAACCATTTGAATTGGTCAGCAACAAAGTGGAAAACTGAGAGTAAGTTCAACTTGATTGCTTCCGATGGAAGTATTCATGTTAGACAAAAGAAATGGACACGTCTTCAGCCACGACATTGTCGTCCATCCGTGAAGCATGGAGGAGGCTCAATTATGTTGTGGGGATGTTTTTCTGGTGCGGAATTTCGGCCAATACATGAGATTAGTTGTATTATGGATCGTTTTCAGTATATGGATATACTGGAATCCGTAATGCTACCATATGCTGAGGAGGAGATGCCACTGCGTTGGGTTTATCAACATGATAATAACCCAAAATATTCATCAAAGTTCGTTAAGGAGTGGTTTGCGCAGAAATATGTTGATGTGTTGGAATGGCCCTCTCAATCACCCGATCCAAACCCTCTCGAGAACTTGTGGGCAATTTTAAAAAGACGGGCAGGGTTAAATGGGAGAACATTCCAAAAGAAATTTTTGAGAATCCAGTGTCGTCCATGTCTAAAATATGCAAGGAGGTATTAAAAAACAACGGTTATTGAACAAAATATTAAGTAGGTATAAGAAAAATCCGATATATTTTGCACAGGCCGTTACCGAGTTAAGTTGAATTTTTTTTTTGTATAATAAAAAATATTATCGTACAACCTCTTTTTTTCTTTTATTTGTAAACTTATACAACAAGTTTTCTTAAATTGACAACAGATATTACTTAGGTTCTTTCTGTTCTCTATAATTCATCAAAGAAAAATGTTGGATAAAAATCCGGTATGTTTTGCACAACACTGTACATATGTATTATACAGAAAAGAATGGTTTCAGTATATGTCATTTAAATTTTCAAAGCTAAAAAAACAAAATAAATGAGATGTGTTTAATTTTTAACGGCTGTATCATCGATGCTATTTGCTTGTCAGAAATCTGGATACATCCAGAAATGAGTCATGACAAGCAAAAACGTGCGGATAGACAAAATAAGGTACGAGCAGGTGGATAGGTGTAGCCATTTATATAAAAAAAAAACGGTCAGAACTGAAAGATTCTGATGCTCGATAAATAGCTAGAATTAGGATGCTCATCCTAGATTACAAATATTTTAAAACGAACTTTTCTTTGATAAAAGAAGCCATTTTACATTATTGAGGAATTTTTTGGGCAGTATTCCTCACGTCTTTATAACCTCAATAACTTTGACACACTATATAAACTCGTTAAATAGTAAACTCTGCACGACTGATGACGTGGGCTAGGGATACTCTACATCATAGCTAATTCCATTGTAAATTCTCTAGAGAACTCGCCATACCCATACGAAGTCAGCCAGAACTCTATGTGAATATTCTCGGGTCTATCGCACGGATTCGATTTGGACCATCGCACAGTGGCCGGGCTTGTATGGAGGTAGGCGACAATCTTACTACGTAAGATATAGGTCCGAAATTGTTGCCACGAGCTTATAAAAATATCAGAATGATATTGTGTAAAAATAGGCGTGGTGTTTCACCGACAACGCCTTTTCCCATCCATTTACATAAGTTGTCTGAAAAGTAAAGCTAGCGGCACTCGTCAATACAAGCTAGTGAATGCTAGTTGTACATCATTTGACAGTTACTTACCGAAGGTTGAGTCATTTTGGACGCGCAGTTTTTAGTTGACAGTCGTTTGAGTAAGTCGATGTGAGTGTTTTTTTGTGAAAATGGAAAAAATTGAGTATCGAGCTGTTATTAAATTCTTGTTTTTGAAAGGCAATACGCCTACGCAAATCAAAAATGAGTTGGAATCTATGTATGCAGACTCTGCAACATCATTTACCACAGTGAAATTTTGAGCAGTTGAATTTAAACGTGGTCGTAAGAGCTTGGGAGATGATGAACGTTCGGGACGTCCAAAAACTGAAAAACTGCAACCACTGACGATAACATTGCCAAAGTTCACCAAATGGTGTTAGACGACCGCCGAATTAAAGTGAGGGAGATAATAGAGGTTATGGAAATGTCCAAAGAACGTGTTTGTTACATATTAAATCAAGATTTAGGCATGAGAAAGCTGTCCGCGCGTTGGGTGCTGCGTTTGCTTATGTTAGACCGAAAACGTGTTCGAATGAACATTTCCAACACTCTGTTGGCGCAGTTTAGGAGCAATGAATCCGAGTTTTAGCGCCGATTAATTACGGTAGATGAAAATTGGATACACCACAAAAATTCAGTCAAAACAGTGGATTGCAAAGAGCGAGCCGGCTCCAAAGAAAGCAAAAACTGTTTTTTCGTCTGGGAAAGTGATGGCGACTGTTTTTTGGGATAGTAAAGGAGTTATCTTAATCGATTACAGGAGCATACTACGCATCATTACTTTCTAAGCTGAAGGCACAAATTTGCGGAAAAACGCCCACATTTGCAGAAAAAGAAAATCCTGTTTCACCAAGACAACGCGCCGTCTCACACCTCAGCGGTTGCCATGGCGAAAATCCATGAATTACGGTTTGAACTGCTTAACCATCTGCCTTATTCACCAGATCTAGCCCCAAGCGACTTCTTTTTGTTCCCTCATTTAAAAACCGCGCTCGGAGGACAGAGATTTTCGTCAAATGAGGAGGCAATCACCTTCGTGAACAATTATTTTGCAGAGAAAAACGCCAAGTATTGTACTATTTGGACAGGTTAGAGAGATGGGAGCATCGCTGGGAGAAGTGTGTAGAGTTATGTAGAAAAATAAAAAAAAAATTTTGAGAAAAAATGTCTTGTATCATTGTTCCGTCGGAAACTTTTCGGACAACCCTCGTATGTCTAACAAAAAAAATAAAATAATTCCTTATAATATTTTCAAATCAGAAAATTTGTTAACAAATAATAAACTTATAACAAAAATTCATAATTCAAAATAAAAAATATAAACAAAAGTGAAAACTAAATTTCTGTATCAAAAAATTAACAAAAATCACATTTTGGATGTTAATACCATATTCTTGAAGTAGATCAACCACGGACTTCTTTAACTTCGACTTTTTTTTGCAAGGCAGTTTTCTTAACCCACTTATAAAAGGGTCTGAACTAAGAAGTAATCTATTTATTAAGTTTGTGTTTGTTTAGACTCGGGAAATTTGTCGAGTGTGTTGGAGTCTAAATTTTTGTAAGTCTTTAATGATTTATGTTATAAAATTCACAATTATGCAATTTTTCGAAACGATCGACTCACTATCTGAGCATTGTGCACTCTATCAGCACATAGTCATCTGTGGGGATTTCAATATCAATTTGTTGAAAAATGATTCGCTTGCTTTTCGACTGAGTGACTTAGTTTCTTTTGTGGGAATGAAAATAATTAAGACGACTTATCCCACCTTTTTCGCTAATAATTGTTCTCCTAGCCTTCTTGACCTAGTTATTGTTTCTAATCCATCTCTTGTTTTGCTATTCGATCAACTATCCTTTGATGTTTCAGACCACGATCTTCTTTTTTGTACGTGTATGTTATGATATTAATTTAACTCGATGTGTTGTATCCGATACTTTTTCGTACAAAGATTTCAGTGCTATCGACCTAAACATCCTCCAAATAGCTGCTGGCTCTATACCTTGGGAGCAGTGCCGTTCCAGACCTGATCCCGATGATAAAGTTAACGTGTTTCAAGAAACAATTGTAAGACTGTTCGATGAATTCGTACCCACTAAAACGGCCAGAATTCAAAACCGTGCATGTCCTTGGTTCACTACTCAAGTGGTTAGCTCAATCAAAAAGAGGAACAAGCTACACAGTAAATGGAAGCACTCTCCAACCCACTACAACTGGTCTTTGTACAAAACGGCACGTAACATCGCCACCACAGTTATACGTAACGCAAAAAAAACTATTTCGCTTCTAAGCTAGATCCATCCCTCTCGTCAAAGAAGTTATGGAGTAATCTCCACAAAATTGGTATAACTTCTAGAAACAGCAAATCTGAATGCCTTCTCGATCCAAATGATTTGAATCATGCCTTTCTAGGGGATGATCCCTACTCGTGCGATTTTAATTTCAACCAGACTGTGGACCGCGTTTACTTGCGGCCGGGGCTTCGAGGATTTTGCGGTAGCTACGGAGGACGAAGTATTCAGATATGTAATGTCTATCAAATCTGATTCTATCGGGGAAGACGGCATTCCCGTGCGCTTCGTTAAACTCATTCTACCGCAAATTGTTTCGACTCTGGCCCATATAATTAATTGGTGCATAATCACATCAACCTTTCCAAAGTCGTGGAAAATTGCACGAGTTATGCCGATCGCTATGAAAGCTCATCCAGCATCTTCTGCCGATTTTAGGCCAATAGGCATTCTGCCCTTCTTTCCGAAAGTCTTAGAGAAAATTATAGCAAAACAAATCACAGAGTACTTATGTTAACTGTCAACTACCTTTTATACGACAAGCAATCAGGATTTCGGGCCAACTACGGCTGTTCTTCAGAAATGGTCAACTTGCTTGAAGAGGTTTGATAATCTTTTGATAAGAAATATGTCTCACTACTCTGTCTGCTAGATTTCTCGAAGGCTTTCGATAAAGTCAACCACAAGATACTGTGTTGGAAATTAACACACTATTTTGGTTTTGGTGGTCGTGTGGTAAGGTTGCTGGATAGTTTTCACAGAGCCACAGAGTTTTCTCCAATGGATGTAATTCATCCCTTATGCAACTCAAACAAGGCGTTCCTCAAGGGTCGATATTGGGTCCAATTCTATTTTGCATATTTATCAACGATCCACCGTCAGTATGCAGGCATTCTTTTGTGCACATGTATGCTGATGATGTACAATTACACCTAGCCGAACCATTTTGCAAGATTAACGAACTGACCCTACTGCTCAATGATGACTTGTAACGCGTCTATACTTGGTCAGTTACAAACGGACTACAACTGAACCCGACTAAAACTCGAGTAAATCGAATATCCAAAATAAGGTTTAACCTAGGTCTTCTGCCTAAGGCACTTCTTATCAACTCGGAAGTTAAAGCCGTAGAGTCTGTTACTAGCCTTGGTTTTGTTATTAGTGGAAATTTGTCGGGTTATAATCATACCAACATGGTCGTAGGTCGTATCTACGGCTGCCTTCGTAAGCTTTGGGTTAGCGCTTTTTTTACTCCACTTGAAACGCGACACAGACTAGTTATTGCCTTAATTCTGCCTCTGGTTACATATGCCGAAGTAGTCTATAGCAGCTACCTCGATGCCAGGAGCTGTGTTTTTTTTACACAAAATTGTTAATAAGCCCTGTCCGCCGTATCTATTTAACCGACTCAATTTCACTTGATCTTCTAGAACAACTAACCTAATTTCTCACCATTGGAATTTTCTTAATTCCTCTCGTTTATTTTTCATTTACACTGTGGAACTCATTACCATCATCTATCAGATCCATACGTAATAATTCTCTGTTTAAAAGTGCAGTCCTACGACATTTCTCCATACACCCGCAATAAACCTATACCATCCATCCATCAATCCTTATCATTTAATTTTAAGTATTATTCGTAAATCAACTTGAATTCCAATATTTAGTTACTAAGTACTAAAAAAGATTTCTATCTTAACGTACCATTACTCTATGAATAAAATTGAAATTGAATTGAATTGAATTGAAAGTATTTATTTTTGGCCTCTGAATCTTCCTCAGAGAGCTCCCCAATTGAAACTAGGGCTCGGTCGATGACTTCAGGAGCATGAATCAATATTTTGTGGACTGAAGGTAGCAATTAGTACCATGGATATTTTTCAACTTTTCCTCTAGCTGTCTCTAGCGCGTAACCCCTGAATTTGTCCACATTTATTTTGTAGCCCGAATTTAAAGTTTGCAAAATGGTAGCGCATCTAGCAATTGAAGCTTCATCCAGGCCCGTAATTCTTGAAGCCAAGCCAGGGTTTCTAAAAACTTTGCGGGCTGTGTACCACTGCCTCCAAACTTAGATTTGTCCAAGTTTTCTTCCGGAACTCCAATTGAAGCTCTCGTTTTCGTGTCGATAGTTCAGTTTTTTTTCTTTTGAGGACCTGATTTGCCACGATTTTATCTCCAATCGATATGGGACTAAATACTCAAAAAATCGTATGTACGAATGTAGAGGTGATAAGCCAAATTCGTACCGACTTTCGTGAACTTTTTTCCTCAGACAGTCGTCTATGTATATTATACTATTCATTTCTGTCGGTTTCGCTTCGCATATGTAACATTTTGTTGAAGATGTTAGACTCAAGGCATTACAAACTTTACCGTCCACCATTGTAAGCTGCAGACTATGCTCTATGCAAATGTTCTAAGGTGTAACAATCTCTGTGTGCCGCAAACCATTTATTTTCTGCTTAATGTACTTCTCTTCTGCAATGAGCAATAGAGTAGATTCCTTTTTAAATTGAAACCTTATTGGTCTACAATAGCGGGTGGACGATGGCCTAGGATTTGTCCATACTATTCTGGGGCTGTGTGACTCATACGATTTAGTTATAAGTTGGAGGGGCACAGAAGATGTTAGAAATAAAGAGTTGTCTTCACAACTATTATTGACGAAATTCTGTTTCGCGAGTACGACCTAATAAGCCATTTACACACACAGAAATTGATTATGCGGGTCCAATACAGATAAGAATAACAAAAGGCAGAGGTTATAAATCGTACAAAGGATATATTGCAATCTTTGTCTGCTTTTGTACAAAAGCAATTGATATAGAATTGGTATCCTATTTGAGGAAGGAAGCATTTTTATTTTTTTGTTTTTTTGAAATCAGTGGAAATTGAATCGACTTCATCACCGTCTTCTAAAGCATGAAGCGTCCTAGAGACAAACTCTGTTAGGTTAGTGGTCGTTGATTTACCTTTCATGAAACCGTGCTGATTTGTACAGATAGTTGGCCTACAGTACGGAAGCAGTTGTTGATAGACTATGCTTTCAAACAGTTTGGGTATACAAGAGAGTTTTGCTATGGGCCTATAATTATCGACTTCGGCCTTACTTCCTTTTTTATGAATAGGGATGATGTAAGATTCCTTCCATAGGAAAGGGAAAGTACCTGTTGAGACAGATAAGTTAAATAGGGCAGCAAGGGGAGGACCGAGATGGTTAATACACTCTTTTATTACAACAGCCGGAAGGCCATCAGGGCCGGACGAAAAATCATCTTTAAGTTTGGTAATGTTATCAGACACCAAAGATGTTGTTATATTTAGCGAAACGGATGATGTCTCAGGATAGTTTCTCATATAGCTAAAGTAACTAGGATCGGGTTCAGCTGTTTTCTTAGAAAAGGTTTTATTAAAATGACAGGCAAAGAAATTTGCAATGGTTTTCGGGTCGGCAGAAGATTCACTGAGAAATTTGAGAGTAGATGGGTAGCCGTCTGACTTTCTTTTGGTATTAACGAACTGGTAGAAGCGTTTAGGGTCTGAGACTAAGTTAAATTGCATGCGGTAGAGGTACTCAAGGTAAAGAGACTCACAAAGTTCAGAAAAACGATTATATACCAATCGATAATTACTGTAGTCGGAATCAGATCGAGTCCTTAAGAATTTATGCCACAACTTGTTTCTGTAATTACGGAGAGAGCGCAACTCCTTGTTGTACCAGGGAGGAGCTGACATGCAGTCCTTTCGGAAGGTATATGGAACCGATTGGGCAAAGCAGGAGAAAATTAACGAATAGAACGTTGATAAGGCAAGATCAATATTAGTCGTCTCAGCAATAAAGTCAAAGTTAATGTTGCTGATGAGGTTTTTAAGTTTGTTAAAGTCGGTTCTTCGGAAGTTAAATGAAAATGCATTTTCCGCATCGACACTTGTGTTACCATTTTCATATGAGTATATAATTGACAAGGGGGGATGAAGGCGGTCTAGGGTAGAAAGAAGATGATCACTCCTATAAACGACACAGTTATCTGAATCGGATGTGAAGACGAGGTCGAGTTGTCTGTTCATTGTGTTAGGTATTCCACTAATCTGATATAGACTTGAGTTGGTTAGGCAGTCCACCATCAAAATTTCTATTTCTGAGGACGAATTAAGAGAGACGAAATGAGACGAGTCGTCGGAAGGCTCCCATTTAAGTTGAGGGAGGTTGAAATCCCCTACTAGAATAATACAGTCTTCAGGTTGTGCATTATCAGTCAAAAAATCCACTGCGTGAACTACAGGTCGATAAGATTCAATTGGTTGGAATGGGTGAATGTAACAACAAAGTACGTAAAGACAGCGTTTAGGGAGCGTAATGTTGACACATACTAACTCAAAGTTGTCAGTGTGGGGAATATCAACAGGAGTTGCGTGGAAAAAGTTCCGGATTGCTAGTAAAACACCTCGGCTATAGGGATTATCAGCTCTTTCGAATCCATCTTTTCGAAAAACGTTGAAATTTGGAGGAAACAGCTCAAGGTTATTAATGTCCGGAATTAGATTTGTTTCAGTAAGAGCAATTAGGTCATAGGGTAACTTTTGAGAATTGAAATATACGACGGAGATTTTAGAGCGCAAACCTCTTACATTTTGGTAGTAAATGGACAGGCATTGTGGACTGGAGGATACAGGATTTAGTTTGTTAGGAACTGTAATAGTTTTTAAAATTTGAACGAGTTCTTTGCAAGTGGGAGAGACGTTTAGAGCTGACATGCAAAGACAGCGTGGAAAGATCATTATGAACTTCATCGGAAGAGATGTCGAAACTCTCATGGTAGCGAACGAAAATTTGCATCAATTCAGCTGGCTTAATAGGAAGACCTTCTCGTTGAATCGAAACCATAATGTTGGTTTTGGTTATGCCATCAATGCAAACGGAGTTGGGTTTGTCGTGCAAGTAGGCAAGGTAGAGCCGAACATTTTCATAAATGCGGCGGTCTCTCAAACGAGATACAACGTAACGACTGTCATCATTCATGTCAGAAAATTTTTTTGTGAGTTTGACAGTTGGTGGAAGGAGTGGGTCAAGGTATTTCGGGCAAGAATCGAGGGCAGGCGAACGAGCGGATGAAGAAGGGACATGTTGTTCAAGCACCCCGGAACTAGAATCTTGACTAGTGAGGGTGGTTGGATCAGGGGGATTGGTAGATGAAGATGAGGAAGGGGTGGTTGGGTTTAGTATATGTGAGCTGATAAAATTAGGATATTTGACTGATGGGGCAACGTTAGTTGGAACTTGGGTAGAAGGCGCAGGAGCGAGGTTAAATGAAACTCTGTTTTGAGGCGGCTTTAAAGATTTGGTGAGGGGAGCGAGAGGATTTGGTGTAGCGACTCTGATGTTCTTTTTGGATGTAGCAAAGGGGGGTAGGAGTGAGGTGAATCTTGGAAATATTTGAGTCTTAAATGACCAGTTTGAGTTGGGATGTTGATGGGATAGGGCAGAATTGTGGGTGCTATCTTTTCTTTTATTAGCAAACTTATTATATATCATATCCTTCCGTTATGTGATGACCATCTCTTCCGAGATTGGTATGCCGTCCGAAGATTTGAACATCCAATCGTATTTAGTGGGTATACGTATTTCAAAACACATGCCGTTTTTGCTCTTCACTTTGCCAACTTGTTTACACTTGATGTCTTGTATACCAAATTTCTTCCTAAAAAGGTCTTTGATGCAGGACGGGCTTGCGTGACGTGGGGCACCTTGAAGAAAGAAAGTAGACAGCTCCGGTTTTTTGGTGGCTTCAAGATTCATTTTATTTAATTTTTGAATTCTGTTGGTCCATTCAGGGAGAGTCCAAGATGTCCCAAAAGCCCTAATTATTGGCAATGGTCTTGGAACGGGATTGGTGATCGAAGTTGCATTTATCGAATTAGATTGAACGGGGGCTTCGGTGGTAATGGTTATTGAATGAGTTGGGGCTGAAGTGGTTGAGGGTGATGTATATAGCTCGTCGTGTAAGGATTTGTTACACGGGCTTACTGCAGATGGAGGTGCATCCGGCTTACTAGAGATGTGCTTTAATTCCTCCAATATCTGTATTGTGGTTGATCTAGTGGATGCAGCTTCCTCACTTAGAAAATTGAGGTCATGTTGGATGGATCCGATTTTTTCGGCTTGTTCAGCATGCTTGAGATGTAGAAGAGTGGATTGGTCAGTCAACGTTGACATAATTTTTCCCAACTGAACTGAAGTGGACTGAATCGCTGGTAACGCGTTTGAGCAGTGAGACTTATCAGAATCTGCTAATTTACTTATTTTAGACTGAAGGGATTGAACAGCTGATTTTGTGGTGGTTATGCTGTTATGTTTAGCAGCATTTAGAAGATTTTCTTCAAGAAGAGGGCTTCCATCCGACTTGTACAGTGACAACGGAACCACATTAGTGGGTGCGAAAAGAATTTTGGACACTGACTTACGAAAAGCAGTAAACGAAATTTCAACTACAGCTCTATGTTCTCCCTTTGAGGAAGTTTGTTGGCATTTCATTCCAGCAGCAGCTCCTCACTTTGGAGGACTGTCGGAAGCTGGTGTTAAGTCGATTAAATATCACTTAAAACGAATATTGAAGAAATGAGCACTCTGCTGGCGCAAATAGAGGCATGCTTAAATTCACGACCACTTTGTCCAGTAACAGATGATCCAGATATAGAAATATTAACACCTGCACATTTTCTGGTTGGCCAAGCTTTGGTTACTCCACCAGAACCAAATAAACTTGAAATAGAAACACATAGATTAACAAGACGGAACCTTATTCAGGAAATGACGCAGCATTTCTGGAAGAAATGGCAGACCGAATATTTATCTAGATTGCAGCAGCGAACGAAATGGCATAGTAGTGCTCATTCCTTTAACGTAGGAGATCTTGTACTGGTTAAAGACGAGAATTGCCCTCCAACTAGATGGCCTTTAGAAAGAATAATACAAGTGCACGCAGGTGACGATGGTATTACACGGGTAGTAACTTTAAGAACTAAAGGAAATGTTACCTGCAAAAGACCTGTTGTAAAACTTTGTCCATTTCCTGTTGAAAACGATACGAAAACTAACCAAGCAATACAAAGGGGTGACATAACCTCGAAGAGTAGTAACACACCTCAGAATTATAGATCACAGACCAAAAGAAAAGATACAATTTATTCAAAGATTTGTTTGCTTTTACTTTTAACTACTATGATAATGTATTGCGTGACTAAAACTAATTCTCGATACACTATCAAACACCCAGAGCCAGGCTTATATGTAGAAAAAGCAGGAGAGGAAAAACTTAGTCGAGGAACTTTAAGGGTGAAAGTTATATCTAACTTTAATATAGCGGATGAATATAGAAACATAAACGACATCATAAAAAGAATGGAACGATCATGTAGCATATCAATGGAATTTCAAGAGGAAACCCATCGCCTCACTTTTCTCAATCATCTCAAAGAGAAAGGGGCATCGTTAGGACGTGAACTGGAAATACTTGGAACAATGATCGATAAAAATAACAAACGTTCAAAGAGAGGATTATTCGGAAAGCTATTGGAAATTGTTTTTGGAGTCAACGACGAAGTCTACGCAAACATAGATAATTTAGACCACAACCAAGGCTTATTGAAACAAGAAATTCAACAGCAAAAGGTCTTAATGATGTCGACAACAACGTCCTTAAATAAACTGAACCAGAAAGCAGATGGAAGATTTGACATACTCACACACAAACTGAACCATGTTATCTCAGAGATAAACAAGATGTATACTTGGTTTGAAAAAATTGATGCTAATAGGGTTGAGCTGCAAATATCAATTGCTGCATACCAAATATCAATTGACCTTCTTAGAGAAATGGAATCGCGCTACGTCAAATTCACAACAGCTGAGCTGTGCAATTTTTTGGAATTTATAACGCCAGGACACTTCCATGAAGTAGTTAAAAATGTGATGACTAAATTATCGCCGAACTTAATACTTGTAGAACGGCCTTCTGATCGGATACAAATAGAACTTAATGGCACTCACGCAATCGTTAGCGGATTTTTGTATATTACAGAACTCTTATCATACGACTTAGTCAAAATAACTTCAATACCTAAAAGAATAAACAATGATACTTATGCAATACCGGAAGTTTCAGCGGACTTTATGGCAATAGACTACAATACAATAACCAGAACTTCTTTGAATTAACGGACAACGCACTTAGCAGATGTAGCACATTGAAACGATTCACATTCTTGTGTAGGCACGGAGTAATAAGTCAGATTGCTGCCAGTAAAACTTGTGTCATCGACCACTTATATCGGCGGATACCAAAAAACACTTGCAGCATGAAAAAACTTTGGATACCCAACACCACCTGGAAACATCTACACCTTCAAAATACATGGCTCTTCGTGATAAACAGGGCAATTGAAGCTGCAATTATTTGTAGCGGCCAGAGGAAGGACATTGCTTTAGACGGTATTGGCATAATCCAACTAGGCCAATCGTGTTTTATCCAGACTATGGAAAATACTCTCTTTACGGAAAGAAACCCAACGATAGATATCCAATCCACTTTTATAAAACCAATAAACTTTAGTTTAAACTATTCATTATATATGAAATCTGAGATATTTAGTTCCAGGACGGAAATCAAAGAGTTCGTTTTATCATCAGCAGACGCATGGGATAACCTTAACCAAGAAATTAGCAGTGACAAGCTGTTAACACATTGGCTAAAAAGTCCATGCCGTTTCTAAAAGAGGGCACCACTTGAGTTAAATCCATTCCATTTTCAGTTAGTACCAACCTTCAAAAGATACGTGTATAAATTTGACAGCTGTCGGACGATTAGTTCTCGAGACATACCGTTGTGAGTGAAGCAACTTTTGTTATTGTGAAAAAAAATGGATTCAAAGCAATTTCGTGTGTTGATTTATCATTGCTTTTTGATGGGAAAAAATGCAGCCGATGCAAAGAAATGGCTTAATAAGTGTTACCCGGACTCTGCACCTTGTGAACGAATCATTCGCAAGTGGATTGGAAAATTTAAAAGTGGTCATACAAGCACCGAAGATGATGCACGCAGTGGACGTCCAAAAGAGGCTGTTTCAGATGAAAACATCAAAAAAGTCCACAAAATGATTACGAATGACCGTAAAATGAAGTTGATCGAGATAGCTGAGGCTCTGAAAATGAGCGTGTTGGATATATCATACACGAATATTTGGACATGCGGAAGCTGTGTTCAAAGTGGGTGCCGCGTTTGCTCACAGCTGACCAAAAACAACAACGTGTTGATGATTCAGAGGAGTGTTTAAAGCTGTTCAACCGCAATAAAGCCGAATTTTTGCATCGGTATGTGACAATGGATGAAACTTGGCTCCATCACTTCACACCAGAGTCAAGTCGGCAGTCAGCTGAGTGGCGAGCAGGCGACGAACCTCGTCCTCGGCTAGCAAGGTTATGGCATCCGTATTTTGGGATGCACATGGAATAATTTTCATCGACTTCCTCCAAAAGGGGCAGACTATCAACAGCGACTATTACATTGCATTGTTGGAGCGTTTGAAGGACGAAATAGCAGAAAAACGGCCGCATTTGAAGAAAAAGAAAGTGCTGTTTCATCAAGACAATGCACCGTGTCACAAGTCGATGAAAACGATGACAAAATTGAATGAATTCGGCTACGAATTGCTTCCCCATCCACCTTATTCTCCAGATTTGGCCCCCAGCGACTATTTCCTGTTCACAGACCTCAAAAGAATGCTCGCCGGAAAGAGATTTAAGACCGAATCACCGAAACAGAGGCCTATTTTGAGGCTAAGCCGAAATCGTACTACAAAACTGGTATCGAAAGATTGAAAAATCATTTCAATCAGTGTATCGCCCTCGAAGGCAACTATATTGATAAATAAAGTTGAATTTTGCAAAAATTTTGTGTTTTACTATAAAACAGCGCGGACTTTTCAGCCAATGTGTTACATTGGAAGAATGTAGCATACCATTCAACAGCGGTTGGTCTATCAGTTACAACATTGCTGATATTGGCTATTATTTTTAAAAGTGCAAAAGCTCTTAGGCGAAGAACACCAGAAGTATTGGGTCCGCAAGTAAGTGTCCAGGGTTTTTTTCCAAAATTTGAAGTTTTATTATGAAAACATAGTTACAATGCTTTATTCAAATTATCGTCCATCGGAAGCTACCACTTTCCCCCATCTTTCTGGCAATTTATGAATTCCGGACCAAAAAAATTTCTCATCTTTCGAGCCCAAGAACGTATCGAGCCAATTTTTGATTTCCTCTACTGAGCTGAAGCGTATTCCCGTAAGAGCTTTCTGCATCGAACGAAACAAGTGGTAGTCAGATGGTGCCAAGTCTGGACTGTGAGGCAGTTTTTCACCGAAACCGCAACATGTGGCCGAGCGTTGTCGTGATGAAAAATGACGGACTCATGCCTGGTCTCATATTCTGGCCGTTTTCCTTTTAATGCCCGCTTCAAATGGATTAGTTATGTTCGATATAATGGTCCTTTGATGGTTTCACCACTCGGAAGCAGTTCGTAGTATACGACACCCTTTTGATCCCACCATATACAGAGCATGACCTTATTCACGTGAATATTTCGTTTCGGCGTCGATTGGGCGGGCTAGCCAGGATTTTCTGCGTTTAGGATTATCATAATAAATCCATTTCTCACCACCAGTGACAATACGATGCAAAAATGATTTATTTTTATACCGCTGCAGTAACATTTCGGACATGCAAAATCGCCGTTCGACGTCTCTTGGCTTCAATTCGTACAGCACCCAGTTTCCAACCTTTTGAATGAATCCCAGTGCTTTTAGGCGCAGGGAAACGGCTTGTTGTGTGACGCCCAATGATGCAGCAAGTTCTTCTTGAATCTGACACGGATCCTCATCCAGTAAAGCGTCCAATTCCTCGTCTTCACAACTTTTCGACTTTCCGGGGCGATCTTTGTCTTCAACTCCAAAATCACCACTTTTGAACCGTTTGAACCACTCGCGGCACGTCGATTCACCAATACATTCCGTCCCACAAGTTTCCGAAAGCAAACGATAAGCCTCAGCCGCACTTTTCTTCATATTAAAGAATAAAAGCAGCGCTTCCCGCAAATGACGTTTATTTGGCTGGAAACTTGCCATGATTTTGCTCGATAAAATGTACGACACCGATAGAACTGCTCAAATATAACGCTGCAAAGTTGTTGACAGATACAAAACCTACAAATAAAACACATGGGGTCTGACATTTCTGTCCGGGTTCCACTGGTGGCGCCATCTCTGACAAACGCTGGACACTTACTTGTAGACCCAATAAAACCAGACGGGGCCAAAGAAGACTTTATTCTAGAACCAGTAGATGATACACCAACTTCTTCTACACAAATTTAACTTTCTAACCATGGTGCCGGCAGAATGTCTACAAGTAGACAAACAACATTATATTTCTCACACTTAATTTTGCTGAATGCGCGTCTCGCATATCAGATTGCATCACACTTTTGTTTTGTATTAAATGTTACATTTTAAGTTGGAATGAAATAAAGATTCATTGTCTATTTTACAACCGAACCATCAAGTGCCATTTTCTGTGCTTCGAACACTCACCATGTCCAGAGCTCCCGTCGAAGCCCCATTTTCCAATCAAAGTAAGCTTTAAGCGTGTTCACCGAATCATCTTTAATTTCATTGATTACATTCATCTGAGGTTCCAGTATACGCGGTGCTGTATGATCAAGTAAACTTTGTACTTCAACTTCAGCGAGTGATTCGTTTACACTTATGTATATTACTTGGGTAACTTTTAGCTTGCAGAACATTATCGTAGCTGGGTAATTTTGGAGTTTATAAGATTCCGAATCCGTAAATATTGATATTTAATTAAATTGGCTTCCATTATATGTGTGCAAGTGCAACAACTTCATTAGCACTTGCTTCAGAAAATGTTTGGCTTGACTTTAGGCATATATTTTGTAAAGCAGCTGCAGCGGACTCGTTTACCTTTGATACCTTAACTATTTGTCGTTGTTTTGTTCGTTTTGAAGACTCCTCGAATTCTGGTTTGGAACGCCCACGACTTCTAACTGAAGTCGACTTTTTAGCCTTTTCTCTTACAGTGAAAATCTCCCTTATCTTAAGCCAATTCGAGTGCTTTTGCAAAACAACGTCTTTGGTGCGGTTGCATTTTTGCCAAAAACTCACAATTTTTTTGCAGAAGTAGTTGGCACAATTCATCTAGGTCTGCAAAATAGCCCTTATTTTCAACACCTAATTTTATCGAAACAACCACATTCCGAGCTTTTTTAGCATTAGTGCCTCTTACAGAGCACCACTCTTGCAAAATAAATCTACATAGGCCAGTGTCACGCTATGAGCGAAGATTCTCTTCTGCACAGCCAGCGGGTGGTCTAACTGTACAATACATATTTTTGCAATATAATGGGAATTGTATCATCGGTACCACACCGCTCAGAAGATGCAGCCTTCATTCAGCTCTTAATGTCCTTATCCGTCACCACAACCGATGTCAAACCAGCTACTGCAGCTTGTATTAAGACTTTGTTGCGAGCTGGTTAACTTAAAAGTTAGTTTCAAGTATAAGCCTGATAGTCTCTGCTTCCTAATCGCTGTAGGTGCCATCAGATATTTTGAAAATTTTTGACCTGTCTGGTTTACCCGAACTCTTATCAGACTGCCGGTTTCATCGAGTGTTTCTATCTCTTCGAAATAGGAGGCACTCTTTGGTTGTTGGCCGAATTAGCTTCTTATACAAGGTGGCGCAAAAGTTGTCGCTGCATGTTCTTTGGCTGTAATTTTTTTTAAGAGTGGATGATGATATCGGCTAAGTTCCCGCCGCCAGAATTGATGACCATTCGGGCCCGATTTGTGGCATTTTTCATCACACTTGCCAGAACTTCCGGTCATAGGTCCTCACATTCCTGTCGGATATTCTCTTTGAGGGCCGTGTCTGAGGCTTGTTGACATAGGCTCGTGACTTCAAAAAACCCCACAAAAAGAAGTCTGGAACAGTTAAATTAGGCGATCTTGCCGGCCAGTGCAAATAGTCAAAACGAGAGATTAGGCAACCCGGAAATGCAGCTCTCAGAATTTCGGTTGTGGCTCGTGCAGTATGCGCCGTTGCTCCATTTTGTTGGAACCACATATTCTCCAGTCCCAATTTATTCAATTGAGGAAGGAGAAAGTCGTTCAGAATCCACATTGGTCGCCTGGCCCACGGCGTTTTCGAAAAAATAAGGCCCTATGACGCCTCCAACGTAAACAGAACAACGTGCAGTAACTTTGAGCGAGTGTGATGGCTCTTGATGGGTTATGCGCGGAATTTCGGTGCCCCAGAAGTGGTAATTTTATTTATTCACGCAACCGCAGAGATGGAAATGGGCCTCACTCATGATGATTTTCGATGAAAAGTTGTCTCCCTCGTGGTCAAGATTTAGGATGGCTTGAGCGTAGGTTACACGCGCTTGGCGGTCAACAGCTAACAACTGATGCACTATCTGCACTTTATAAGAGAACATCTCACAGTCTTTCACCAAAATTCTCTGTAAAGAGCGCCGATTGATGCCCAATTGTGTGCAACGTCGTCAGGTCAATACTCCGCGATCCCCTGCGACATCTTCAACCACAGCTGCGATATTCTCAGCAGAACGGCTGCCACGGGGCCGATCAGACCTGGCGGCATTTCATGTTGTCCCATAGTCTTCTAGACCAGCGGCTAAACGTCGTAGTGTTTGTCCAGTTGGTGTCGAACGACCGTTAAATCTGAGTCGAAACTCACACTCACGCTTATTCCGCAAAAAAAAAATCGTAACAATAAGTACGCATTCTTTAGGAGTATAACGATTCATGTCTTATTGACGTGTACTTTGTATCTATTTACTTCACAAATGTCAAAGTAGAATTGACATTTGTCGCCATTCGCAAAATTTATAGCATGGGGTGATGACTTTTGCGCCATCTAGTATTATATTTATTTTGCTCTAATCTTTAGGGCCTGGCTATAAGCGACGTTGTTCCCTTACGTTGTCGCTACCGATCTGCAGTGCACCATGTCAGGGATGTCACTTTAAAATATTTGTTGATGGATTGAAATGTCTCACTTTCTGTCTGTTCTAAGCCTAAAATGGGGTTTTGACATATTTGCCAAGTCCTTCCTTAAAGTTCGAGAACTTATGGTTTGAAGTGGAAGTAAGGTTCCTAGCAGAACTGGAGTGTTTCTCTCTTGTAATTTAGTGAATCAAGACCCCACTGAATTTGCTATATCTACGAGGCTACATGCTGGCCTTTGCCGTTTAAGTGTGGGAAGAACATCTGGATATCAAGAATATCCCGGTTTTTACCAAACTCGACACTGTTCCGATGTAAAGTTAAACATAGCAAATGATGTTAAATATGTAGTGTATCACTTAAAGCTTAAATGCTATCTTTCTATGAAAGCAATGATTTTTTTTAGAATGTCCTAGCCATCGGAGCGGATTAGAGTTTATTTTAAACTAAAAGCGGGTATTGAACTTAATGCATTAAGTTAGGATAAAAGGTGGAAAGGTGTTGCGTCTTCCTTAAATACCATACCATATATATATAGGTTCTTCTTGAAGCCAATGTTTCCGTTTGTCTGCCTTAATATATATCTAAACTCTTAGCTAAATTTTATTTTATTTTATTTTATTTTCAGAGAATTTCCAATAGAGCTGCCCCACTGATGAACATGGTGTTTGCCAATCGCAAGCTATCCTTTTACGACACTCATAGCAATGGAGAAAGCAAAGACGAAGCCTAGTAAGTTGAAACTTGTTTACACCTTGTATCCCTTAACTTTACGCAGAAATCTAAAAACATATTTTCTTGTAAATAAAACCGATGCTTAGTGCTAATGATTTTTGATGTCAAAAAACTTTTTAAAAACAAAAACAAATTTATTTGCAAACGATTGTCACGGTGTCACACCTACGGTACTTTGAGTACCAGTTGCAATTTTTGAATAAACATTCTGTAACAACGAACAATTTATTTTTAGATACAATACATACTCGTAATTGTTATTTTAGCGTTAAATTATTATTATTTTCTGTGCAAAAGATTTGTTGTAAATTGCTTTGGTA
This sequence comes from Volucella zonaria, assembly GCA_963966105.1. Taxonomy (NCBI): domain Eukaryota; kingdom Metazoa; phylum Arthropoda; class Insecta; order Diptera; family Syrphidae; genus Volucella; species Volucella zonaria. Next base: position 115,716,827 of record OZ014531.1, read on the forward strand.
AACAATATTTGCATGTGATGATCTCGATTAGAAACGCTGGCAATGCTTGCGTTTGTGAATAATCTCACTTGAGTTCAAGTTTGCATTGTTGCAATACAATATCTTTAGAATACATATTAGTCTACATTATCTGGTACTGTGATCTCTGTTGCTATTGTTCAATTTTAACAAATGCTCTTCAATATAAGTCGGAGGAACCATACGCCAACCTTTGCCCCAAGGTTGGTGTTTCGTTATTCAAATCTAAAAATCTGATTAAGCTGGATACTATCGCTGAATGCGGTTTTAACGATTATGCTGAAATCCAATGACGACACCTGCGGTTAGTTCATAAGACAAAGTCGTTAGAAAGTTTTGGGAAATCGATTCTTTGAAAGGGCCGAATTGAAGATATTTGCTTTCCGCTATCCATATTTTGTCTAAGTTAAAGCTGGTCCGGAGCATTAACATAAGCGGTCTTTGGAAACAAAGCAAAATCTTAATGAAGAGTTCTTGCATACCGTCCTTACATCCATATTTTGATGAAAACGCATGATACTTGTTGGCGGCGACCAGGAAATTCAGCCATTTCAGTGTATACAAAGAATTTTCCCAGCAAGACTGCAAGATTACTTGTAAATTACTGGCGTCAGTCTCACAATCTTGCATCCCACAGAACATTGGCTTCTGAGTATCGAATTGCTTTATCACCTCCCTGCGGTTCCTTCTGGACAATCCGTATCAGAGCTAAATTTACTATCATCAGCCCTATTTGCATCAGAAAAAAGACGACGCTTCCAAGGAGTTCTCCTCTACGAGTAATCCACTAAATTCTGCGTTAAAATTTCATTCTCTGACTTTAATGTCAAATAAAAGCACCTTTGGTAGAACCATGGACATGCAGAGCTTGCATGACCGATCTGGAAACGGGCTTGGACTATGCAAGTGAACAAAGCTTAATCGTAGCACGCACACATTTCCTATATCCTAGGTAACATAAGGCACATGGTGGTCTCCTAATCAAAGTAAAATCAGTCAGATTGATCGTATCCTAGGTCCTAACATTGACTCGGGCCGCTACTCGGCAGTAACCAAAGTACAAATGCAGACATCAAAGGCAAATTGTAGGCAAGGAAAATACTGTGAGAAGCCTTAAGATCGGACGGCTATAATCGCAAGAGAGATCGCTAAAGCCTTTGTCGATAACGTCTCTCTTAATTTCTCTCATAATAATGCTTCAACAACATCAAGTGTAGAGGACCAGTGGCAATGCTACAAGGAGGCCATCAAAAATGCCGCCTCTGATAAACAAGGTTTCACAAGGCGACCACAAACATGAAACCCATGATTCGGCAAAAGACGCACCGCGCAACACTGCACATGATGCCAAGAGCCAAATTCAGAGCCATGTTGAAGAAATCGATAGGCGCTACTGTACTCATAAGAATGAAGTTCGAAAACCTCGACTTAATCGAAGCCTGCAAAGACGACAAAGAAATATCATGCCTGGGACCTAGTCCGTGCCAAAAATTTTAAAGAACCACCTCCGCGGACATTGAACATGATGCTGCCAGGCAGGATACACCATTCAACCCGCATGAAGATGTCCGTCCACCAGACGAAAACGAAGTGAAGACCGCTATATCTAAACTTAAATCTAACAAATCCGACGATTAAGCCGTTGAGCCCTTAAAATCTGGGGTAAATCTGGTAAGGAAAATGCTTCAGCTCCCATTAAAAACTTGATCAGGGGGACGCGTGCCCGTTGAGGATCTTCTGTCCAGTTCTGAAGAAAGGTGACCCCTTGAACTGCGCCAAATACAGAGGCATAAGTCTATTTTTTTTTTAAGGTGGAACAGGTCTGCAACCGAGTCCATTATAATTATACTCCATGTTTATTTCACAGAAATTTATCAGGCTACCGTAGAAAGACGAGCAATGGGAAAGCATTCATTGAGTTTGCTGGCAACATAAGGACCCATGCCATCTGCAATTATGCTCGCAAGAAACCCAGCTATCAATGGAGGCTCTAACCGACGAAGCAGGTAGTCCTAACGCAGTTTCGGGTCCTGAAATACCCTTCTCCGAGCTTTACCCAGCAAGTTCATTGACAATTTAATTTTCCGTGATCCTAGGACCCGAACATAGCTCAGTGAATTCAGCTACGTTCAGTGAAGTCTTAAAATCTCGAATGAACTTAGAAAAGGTAACAACGCAGCTTGGTTGTCGCCACAGATACAGATATCGCACTCCTCCACCGATTCTTCACAATATATGCACTCGTAGTTAGTTTCCATCAGAATTGTATATGGTATGTCCCCCTCCAAAGACAGTTTATTTATCTAGAAATGTAATCTAAGGTTTTCCCTCTCCACGAAGGCGAGTTTTGGAGTCATCCCAGAAGATCAGATACCATCTGGCCGAAGCCAGTCTTGAGCATAGGCAAAAACAACTTCTTATTTTCGCTGGAACCGCAGCCGTGGAAAGGCGTTTCCTTATACAAAAGACGTCCCTCGGTGGCAACCTCCATATTTTGCCAACTGCTCTTTTGAACTCCCTAATAACCGGAAGTACCTTGCTGAGATATTCAACACGAGGTAAGTCCAAGTAAGTTTGCTATCCAGGATAATGTTCAGATATTTAAAATCGTGGGAAAATTGGTGGTAACGTTTTTTGGCTAGTTGGCTTCCTCGTTTTCAAGAAAAAGCAGCAACAGTTTTAAGACTATTCACTGAAGCCACATTTTTGAAGCCCAATTCACTGATAACCTCTTGGGCCACTTACGATATAGAGCAGATCCCACAGAGACCACAACTGCATAATCCGCACTAAAAGCCCTAGGCAGAGGATCGACTAGATTCCATAACAACAGTGGAGATATGACGACTACCCATGGGCTACCCGTATTCAATCATGCCATATCATATTAACCGCAGTCAGCATTTCCAACCAGGGTCCTATTCACCAACATTGCTAGTGTTGTCTGGCCAAGTTACACATGCCGTCAAAAGTTTCAATATCGATGAAAATACCCAGCGATTTCGCCTAGATTTTAAAGCGCAATCTCGAAGGATCATCCGCATTGGTAAGCATGTTGCATCCTGAAAAAAAGAACCATTCGTAAAACATTTCGGGGCACATGAACTCGACCATCTTCATGCTCTTCCACATGAAAGAAGTCAGCCAGATTGGTTTGAGGTGTTAGCGGGCTTCGGTATAAAGGGTTCGGTATTATTGCTAGGTCCAGGCTAGCAGTGAGGATCGTCTTTAGCAGCTGGTCTATACCTTTTTGCAGTGGTGGTTTTATTGCACAGTAAAAGAAAAATCCATAGATACAAACTCACAAAGTATAGCATTGGCGTTTGCCCTCAGCCCGAAAAGAGAGGTTTATGACCTTCGAGGGTCAATTAGTCTCTGGAACACTCTTATTTTAGCTCGATACACTTCGTCCAACGTTTCTCCAATTTTTTAGAGGAACTCAAAATAGGCGCTTGTTTCATCGATGACCGCTTCATTCGACCCAAATCTCTTACCGCCGAGCAATTTCTTCATGTTTGGAAACTGGAAATAGTCGCAGGAGAATATGCTGGATGAGGGACCGATTCGTAATCTAATTCTTGTAATTCAACAACAGCTCTGCATAATAGGCGCTGGAGATCGTTTTACCCTTTTCAAGGTAATCGATGTGAATGACACCGCGAGCATCCCAAAAAATTGTGGCCTTTTTTGGCGGCAGGCGCACCTTGATCTTCTTCGACTTTGATTAACCAGGAAAAGTCCACTGGTCCCTGTTGTATTGTGATAAATCCATGTCCGCGGTTACGAAACGGCGCAAAAACTCGATAGGATTGAGTAAACGCGACACCATATCCAAATATTTTTGCAAAACTGAAATCACTGATCCATGTGATAAGCCGGTTCGCATACCTTCACTCGCCGGTCGTCAAATATCATACCGTGGATTTGATCGACCATTTGGGCGACCAGAATATTCGACGTCACTAGTTTGTCATGCGTCTGCTTTAAAGGGCAGGCAGCCCTGGACGTGATCGGCGAGAGGTTCACTTGTAATGTGCTTTCAGTCAATCCTCTCAAAACTGAGGTTGTTCTCTGTACGCGAAGGAGGGAGCTGCCTGGCCTGACTCATCTAGTGCTTAAAGGCATCAGCATCCAATTCTCCAAAGAAGCTAAGTATTTAGGTCTCATCCTGGATAACAAACTTCTCTGCACTAAACATGTTACGTCGAAAGCATCTAAAGCGCTGTCGGCCTTCTGGCAGTGCAGAGAAGCTATCGGCAAAACATGGGGCCCGGCTATGATAAGGCCAATTATATCCTATGCGTCGGTTGTATGGTGAAATAAGCTCTCGAGAAAATACGTGATTGCTGCTTTTACCAGACTCCGAAAAACACGGTTTGTTTCAGATGCATTGGGGCTTCCCTCGGCACTCCTTGTTCTGCTCTAGACGCATTGATGAATCTCCCTCCCCTTGATATTCATATCATGGGCTGCACCCTCAAACCCATCTTCCGTCTAAAAAAAAAATGGTCTTTGGTACAACACGCACAGGAGCTTTGATGACCTAACGCGCCGGCTGTCTTATGACTCTGGCCTTATGGACATACCGTCCGATGCAATGACACCTGTTGCGGAAAAAATACGTAATCGGCCAGAATTTGAGCCAGGAAAGGAATGCAGTCGGGTCTTCACGGACGGCTCCAAGACCAATATAGAATGTGTCGCTGGAGTCTTTCTGGAGGACGACAACGTTAGATTTCACCTCACGTTAGAAAAGCTTGCATCTGTCTTCCAAACGGCCATTTACGCAATCCTGATGGCAGCGAACGGTTAAGGGGACGAAACATTTGCATCTGCAGCGAGAGCCAAGCTGCGCTTAGAGACTTGCTGAACTTTCTTGCAACTTCCAAGAAGAGATCACTGAACGCAAGCAGAAGGCTAAATTGACCCTTGGTAGTAGAGGGTGCGAAGAAGTTGCATCTGTAGCGACGGTAAAGCTGCACTTAGAGACTTGCTGAACCCTCTTACGACTTCCAAGCAAGTTCAAGAAGATATCACTGAACGCATTTCTAAGGTTAAATTCAGTGACCCTTGTCTGAGTCCCAGTTCACAATGGGGTCACGGGAATTAAAAACGTTGCCAGGCAAGGTTCAGAGGAGAGGACGCGAACCTACGTTGGGTCTGCCTGCGTCCATTGGCAGTTGGATCTCATATAAGCACAATTGCTATCCCTCAGCAGGAAAGTCTGCAGGTTGCTTACTGGCGTCGTGACAGGGCACAACACTTTTGCAAAGCACTTAAAAGTGCTGGGCATAAGTAACATAACATTCTGCGATGCTTGCTGTGAAAGTGATGACTACACCGCGGAGCAGTATCTCTATGGATGTCCGACTTACGCTCCCATCAGGCTACAGGTACTTGGCGCTGACGTGATGGGTGCTGGTATTGTAATAACCTTTTAACTGAAGCGCTTACTAATCTTTCTTCGTAAGGTCTAGTTCTTTGTGTGAGTACTCTGTTCCGACAGAAAAAAAAAGTCAAGCGATAGTATAAAAGCCATGAGATATTTGCCTTGCACGTTGTACCCTCTGCTGCCTTAAAAAGTGTTCTGAGCATTAGTTTCACTAGTGATTTGTCAATGGAAGTGATTAATGAGATGTTAGCGCTCGTTGAGTTCAGGACTCATTCCAAGAAATTCCTTAAGAGTCTTTGACCTTATTCGGCATCCACAACTCGCCAATTTAGCGCCCAGGTGAAGGTTATCCTTTTAACTAGTCCGTTTTTCATTTGACCCAGATAAGGAATTTTACGTAAGCACGCATGCTAGACTATAAAAATCCGGCTGTTTCAACTACGAGTATTTTTCAAAGGCACACGCACCTAAAACACCGCGCGCTGTATCTCTTAACAGTGGGGGTGTGTCTCCTGTCGTGTTCGTATTTTTTTATTTTAATTTTTTTTTAGTAAACAAGCAGACTAAGCAACTGCTACAAGAGTCTCCAACAATAAAGAAAACCAATTTGAAAGCAGTTTACCACGGTAAAGTGTGTTCCCATTCAATTAGCGAGTTCTACGAGTATCTTTCTTTTTGTGTTTTTTAGTAAATCCCTCCAAATTGTAGCTCTAAATATTATTACTCGTGTCTATCTAAAGCTTCTCGAATTGCGATCCATCACAATAGACAACCACACAAAGGTGTTGTTCAAAAATTCAAAAATTTCGACTTCTAACTGCTTCTAGGCTCGGTGTCGGTATTTTCACATTAAATTAGCGCGGTTGTATCTAACAAATTTGTATCTTATAAATGTTGAATTGAACTAGTGCTGAATCACATTTTTGCAACAGCAACCGTACACCGCAGTTCGTAAATTTCCAATAAAAAATAAATTAGTGTCCTTAACATATTAATTATTTAAAAATTAAAAAAAATGAGTGATCCTGTGTCGCAACGTAACCTCCAAAATTTGGTCAATGAGAAATATGAAAACTCGTGTGATGTTTGCGAAGAGGAACACAGTGAGATGGCAATCAAGGAAATCGTCCATGGAATATCGCTAAAACAACGAGACGTGTTTGTAAAGGTTATTGCCAGATTCCTAAGGTAGGCATTTGCGTTCGTTGTTTTCTAAAGTCGGTAGATTAGGTAACGTGTATCCTAAGCCATGTGTTGTTGACTCGCTTTATTTGTATTTTGTTCAGAATTATTGAAAATTTTATTACTTTTTGAGAGCACGCTATACATGACTCAACTTCTTAGTAAATGTGTTTAGAGTTTAAGAATCATTTTTGACCGCTGACCTGTTCCCCAATTTTTTTTATTTTTTTTTAAGACCACATGGTATTTCAAAAGTGATAGCAGACGTCTTTATCAGCATGTTGACACAGAGATACGGCGTGGCTGAGGGTTACTATTGTATATGGGGACCCATAAACTAAATTTTTATAGCCTCATACCTAGTAACAGATACAATATATGGTATAGTCGAATGGTAAACAAAATCTGGGGATAGCACTCGTGTATTTTTTATGGGAGTTTGATAAGCAGATTAACTTGGAACAAGTACGAGTATCTCAATGAGATTGCTTAGTTTGGTCTAAGAATTTTTATATTTACAAAGTAGACTTTGAGCAGTGCGGAAGTGTACTCGTATGTGATGTGATTTTGCGCACTTAAATTCTGTGGAAGTCTACCAATTCAGTTCAGGGATATTAACTGTCATCTAATCTTAATGAATGCCGACGATTGGATATCGGTGACTACCGACAGGGTTACTGACGTCGTCGTGTTATACACCAGCGGTTGCCAACTTCGTTACGATGTGTAACTGACTCAGTTTTAAAGAATTTTTGAAGATATCTAAGAGTAGCAGATCAAGGATAGTTGCAGCAGTCTTACCATTGTCACTCCACTGGATGTGTCAAAGCATGCAACCCTCTGAACTTTTGTGACTAACCTAGGATTGCTAATTTTGTTTCTGGATTGCCACCATCTGGATATTCATGGATAAGCGACTTCAGGTGTAGAAGGCGATTGGTGACTTCATTGCACGTTTTTCTACATTATGCTTCCGGTTTTGCTCTTGTACGATACGTAGGAGTTTCTTACTACACCCTGCCTGACTCGAACTGCAACCAATTTCAGACTGCTATAATTTCCAAACCGTTCATGACAGTGAGCTCAAATTTTGACACATGACAGATAATTTTATTATTTACAAGACTTTTAAACGATTTGCGTCTCAGTTGTGTTGAAAAATGTTTATCCGCGATGGAATTCAAACGTGATAGTGTGATTGCTTTATATTTGGCTGGAAAACCACAAGTAGCTATCGTTATCGCCCTCCAGCACCTCAATGTGAATAAATCATTTGTGTCTCGAACCATAGCTCGTTACCGTGATACTGGCAACGTTGCAAAATGCCATGGTCAAGGTGGTCATAAAAAAACAGCAACATCGGCAGAAATGGTTCGGAAAGTGAAGGCTCGAATTGAGCGAAATCCGCGTCGAAGTGGAAGAAAAATGGTTCGTGAGCTCAATATATCGTTGGAACGGATGCAACACATACTGAAAAATGAGCTTCGGCTCAAGCAATTGAAGTTCCAAAAAGCACACGATCTTACACCGCAACAGAAAAATGTTAGAGTCGAAAGAGCGAAGGAGTTGCTGCGCTTGCACGAAAGTGGTGAGTTGCCAAATTTGGTTTTTTCCGATGAGTTGCCATTTGTTATCGAGCAATATGTCAACAAACAAAATGACCGAGTTTACTTGCCAGAGAGGTCCTTCGAAAATTTACACCTTCGGACGGCCACCAGAAACCAGGCAGCACCGATGGTGCTGGTTTGGGCCACCATAACCGCCGATGGGCGCTCTCCGCTCGTATTTTTGGACCGTGGCGTCAAAATTAATACGATCGTATACCGTGAAACTATTTTAGAGGCTGTATTGAAGCCTTGGTCAAGCAATCATTTCAGTCGGAGACCGTGGACATTTCAACAAGACTCAGCACCGTCTCACAAAGCGCGCGTCAACCAAGATTGGCTAAAAAACAATGTTCTACACTTCATTTCTTCGACACAATGAATTGCAAATTCTCCGGATGCAAATCCGTTGGATTTTTCTGTCTGGGGTATTTTGAAGGCGAAGGTTGACACTTAAAAATACCAAAGTTTGGATCACCTCAATCAAGCACTTCGCCGGGAATGAGCCAAAATACCGCAGAACTTGCTTTCTTCGGCCGTCTCAAGGCCATTAATCGTGCCAAAGGTGGACATATTGAAAACTACTGATACTATTTGAAAATTGATGTATTTTCCAACATTTTTTGCTTTGGCACAATAAAATTTTTCAAAAAATAAAAAAATTATAGCATTTTAAAAAGTTGGAGTTCGAGTCATTCACCCTGTAGATAGTGGGAGGCCGGTCCTCTCTTCTTCTTCGTTCTTCGAACTTAAGTGCAGAAAATATTTCTATGTCAGCTCCTCCAATCGCTGCCCCATGGAAGCTTATCAATTATTTTAATTCAACTTGGACACCTTCCGAATGGCAACGTAGACTTGATAAGCTTGCTTCGAAGAATCAATTAGTCACTACGCTTCTTATCAAAGCTGCCCCCCCAAACGCTGATGTTGATTGGATCTCAAATTTCTTCGAAAAGAAATAAGGCATTACCATTAGCCACTGCAATTTGCTTCCTACATCTCACCACAGAAGCAAGCGCAGCCTCAAGCTCAATCTTCCAGCCAAATCCAGCCAGCAACAATTTCAATCTTGGAAAGATGCATGTCTGTAAATGGTTGGAAAATACGACCAAGAAGCAAGATAAAGTCAAGCAGTCATACCTAAACCAACAAATAAGTTAGCAAGTAAATCCAATTTGCCAAGACCCACCTTCTCTTCCAACAACGAACCCAGCTCCAGTTTTAAAACTAAAATTTTTCCTAATTTTAAGCCTCCCATCCATACTCCAACTCCGCCTATTCCACCCCAAATCAAGCCCCAACGTCAACGTGTCTCTTCGACTTAACCCTTCCACCAACTCTAACTCCTGCCACTCAAACTCCCACCACTCAACCCCTAACACATACGCCTTTCCCTAATTTCGACCTCAGAACTGGAGCTAAGTATCCTAATTTCATCAGTCCTCACATTTTCAACCCTATTTCAGAAACCCCAGCCATTGCGACACCTAACTCATTAACCACTCCCTCTTCTATTGACCCCCTTTCGCCACCCACTGCAGCAAACTAGCGATACCACCGAATGTTGCTATGCGCTCTCTAGGCTTAGAGATAAAAAAATATATGAGAATATACGTCTATATCTCGCCTATCTGCACGATAAATCCGACTCGATGTGCTACGAGGGTAAAACAAAAACAAGCGTCATGGTTTCTATCCAGCAGGAAGGCCTCACTATCAACGTTACCAGTCTCAGGAAACTTTATATAAAGTATCACGAGATTTTCAATACGCCCCCCCAAAAAGTTGCAGACGATCTTGCCGCTCTTTGCCACTATGTACACTCTAAAAGAGTCTCACACCTCCAACGCAGTCGCCTTGACCATGATAAATTTTTTCGACCCTAAAAAGTCATGCAAAAACCTCACCTTCTATTACCAGAACGTAAGAGGACTCCGTTCTAAAACCCACGCTGTTTTCCGCCAATCTCATGCTCTCCCATTTGATATCTACGCTCTGACTGGACCTAATCTTATCCCCAACATAAAAAACCAGGAGTTATTCCCTCTTTCTTTTAATGTTTTTCGGGATGATGATCGCGCACCCCCCTTGGTTGAATCCCCTTGTCGAGGTGTCCTACTAGCTATTCACAACAGCTTGGACTCCTCTCTCGTTGCAACATCATCCTCTCCTAAGCTCGACTTTGTGTCGGTTAAAATAACCCTCACTCGTAGATGCTTGTATGTTATATGTTGTTACATTCTTCCGGCGCAACCTATCGAATCCTACCAACTTGCTATTGCAGCAATTGACAATTTGATCGACTTATCAGACTCGCTTGATAATGTCATCAAAGTGGACTCAATCTGAAGACCTATCTTCTTTCATCGCTTCCAATCCCATTTCTACTAAGGAATGCCTCTTCTTAGATCGGCTAACAGACTCTAGTCTATGCCAAGTTTGTGGCGTTTCCAACTATATGGAAAGGCAATTAGACCTTATCTTCACAACTGATCCCATCAACTCCTCGGTATCGTGTTGTCCCCTATCTCTTTCATCCTCCACTTCTTACAGATTTCAGGCAGATTCGTCCGTCCCGATTGGACCATAACATTTTCTAGGTTTTAACATGTTCTGGAAATGTAACGAATGTTAAATTCTTCAATGTCGAGGAATGTCTTTATAGCAGAATTTTTTAATTTTGCCGTCTTTTTTTACAAGGTGGCGTAAAAATCGTCACCTGATACTCTATGGCTGTTATTTTTTTTTATGAATGAAAAGCTGTGGTTCGGCTAAGTGGCCGCTCCCAGAATTAATGACCATTTGGGCCCGATTTGTGGTATTTTCCATCACTCTTGAGAGAACTTCAGGGGATAGGTGCTCCCATTCATGACAGATATTTTCTTTGAGGGCATCAAGAGTCTAAGGCTTGTTGACATAGACTTGTGACTTGAAAAAACACCACAAAAAGAAGTCTGGAACGGTTAAGTCAGGCGATCTTTCCGGCCAGTTCAAATCGTCAAAACGAGAGATTAGGCAAGCCGGAAATGCAGCCCTCAAAATTTCGGTTGCAACTCGTGCAGTATGCGCTGTTGCTCCGTGCTGTTTGAAAACCACGTTCTCCAGTCCCAATTTATCCAATTCAGGAAGGAGAAAGTCGTTGAGCATGGGTCGTTAGCACTCGCCGTCCACAGTACCTAGTCGTTTGGCTCGGTGTTTTCGAAAAAATAAGGCCAAATGACGCCTCCAGCTTAAACAGAACAACATGCAGTAACTTTGAGCGGATGTAATGGCTCTTCGTGGGTTATAAGCAGATTTTTGGTGCCCCAGAAGCGATAATTTTCCTTATTCACATATCCGCAGAGATGGAAATGGGCCTTGTCGCTCGTGATGATTTTCGATGAAAAGCTATCTTAGGTTACACGCGCTTGGCGATCAACATCTAACAGCTGATGCACTGTCTACACTTTGTAAGGGAACATCTTACAGTCTTTCACCAAAATTCTCTATAAAGCCCGCAGATTGATGCCCAATCGCGTGGCAGGTCATCTGGTCGATATTTCAGGGTCCACTTCGACATCTTCAACCACAGCTGCGATATTCTCAGCAGAACGGCTGCTCCGGGGCCGGCCACACCTGGCAGCATTTCGTGTTGTCTTCTAGGTGTCGGACGACCGGAAAATCTGCGCCCAAATTCACGCTGCGCCAACACCACCGACGAATTATTCCGCAAAAAAATCGTAACAATTATTCCGCGCTCTTAAGGAGTATGGCGATTCATGTCTTGTTGGCGTGTACTTCACAAATGTCAAAGTAGAATTGCCATTTGCAAAAATTATAGCATCTTCCGATAGGGTGATGACGTTTGCGCCGCCACCTAGTATGTAGGGATGTTGGTTGGCCTAGGACTCCTAGGCACATGATTGCTAAGATTCCATCCAATCCAGGAGATTGCCAATGAAAGTAAATGGTCTAATCCAACTGATACTGCTTTCTTCTACAATAGTATCCAACAGATTAGTGTTCCTATCTGAAGGGTTTTCCAATAGGGACTTGACAACTTTGAATTTAATTTGTGAACGCACTCTTTCACTAATCATCAAACTGTCACTGTCAATTTATTCAGTAAACTCAACATTTTCATCATGGTAAAGTACACTAACGAGCGACGTCTGAAAATTATAAAAATTTTCTACAGATATTCGGAGCCGGTGACTGCAACTTTAAGAGCGTTAACTCCAATTTTTGGTCGTAATTCTCGCCCTAGTAGACAGGCAATAACAAGTTTAGTGCAAAAATTTGAGTCTACATATTCGTTGTGTGATGTTGCCGTGTCAGTGAGACAACGGGTTGGTCGAAGTGTCGAAAATATCACTGCCGTTCAGACGTCCGTAGCAAGCGATCCAAATCAGTCAATCAACGGCGTTCTCAAGAATTGGGCATCGCTCAGACCACATTATGGCGTATTTTGCGTAAAGATCTTGGTTTACACCCCTACAAGATCAAGCTGACTCAAGAATTGAAGCCGATGGAGCATTTGAAGCGACGTACGTTCTCCTATTGGGTTCTGGAGAAGATGCGCCAAGATGATGAATTTCATCGCAAAAACATCTTCAGTGACGAAGCTCATTTTTGGCTCAATGGGTTCGTCAATAAGCAAAATATGCGTTATTGGTCGGGTGAAAACCCACATGTGCTTCATGAATCGCCACTTCATCCACAAAAAATAACTGTTTGGTGCGGTTTGCATGCCGGCGGCGTTATTGGGCCATATTTTTTCGTCGACGATTGGCCGCCTCGTTCGTGCGATTTAACGCCGCTTGTCTATTTTCTGTGGGGCTACGTTAAGTCATTGGTTTATGCCAACGCGCCGACGACGTTGGAAGAGCTCAGAGCCAACATTGAACGCGGAATAGCTGCCGTTTCGGCCGAAATGTATGGCCGAGTCGTTGAAAATTGGGTCCAACGAATCGACCGCTTCAAACGTGCCCGCGGTGGCCATATGAACGAAGTCGAGTTCCATTCATAAATGTTTTGATTGTAATTCAAGCCAATAATAAAGTCTTTGAAATATCTCAAATGGTTTGTCTTTTATTTAAAAAAAAAGTTGTCAAGTCGTTATTGGAAAACCCGATATAATTGAGGTTATTCGGAAAGGTGAGTTGCAAACTGCTGAAATTCGTATAATTCCCAACGCGGAGTTTAAGATGTCCTATTACTTAAGGTTTCTTAGATATTACTTTTCTTTAGCACGATCTGTTGTAGCTTAAATATAGGAGAAGAGATCTGGCCATGATTGCATGTTAGCACCACAACCACGCATTGGCTTTATATGTGATTCAGTCAGAGCAAAGATTGGAGCTTTTGGCATCATTAAAGGCTTTTCTCGACACTTTTCCAATACATTGCAGATGACTGGTCCATCAAATTATCTTCGTATAAAACTTACTGGTTCCTACTGTTTCCGCTGTGATGTGTGTTCTGTCGCGTGTTTCATTGAGTCACGACTAAGTTTTGTTTGCGTCTCTTTCCGCCTAAGATCGACCAAAAATCTTATCGCAATCGCATTGTTGGCCATTCGTATTGTGGTTCCACTTCAGTAGTGAGTAAGCAAGTTTGCGGCGTCAATACTGTTAGACCACCACATATGGAACACTTTGAACTCTTTTAAGGTAAATCCAGTAGAGTTACAGACTCTCCAGAGAATTAGAAAATTAAGACCATGCTAGTTACTGTATAAAACTGTTCTACGAATATGATTCGCCAACTCGTGGCGCCTTCTTTATATTTCCGAAGTGTTCCGTTCTAAATGAGCAGCTTTCATCCTTGCTGACGAGATACTCCTCCTGCTTAACTACAATTGCCTGCGGTCATTCATTGTCGATTCATGGGTTTTTTGTTTGTGATTGCTTTGTGAAACCAAGCGACGGCATTTCAGACTGCTTTTAGGAAGCATTTCCACTGATCCTTCGCATTTGATGCTGATCATATTTGATTATAAGAGCAGTTGTTGAAAACACGGTCTAAAAGGCTCTTATGTCTTGCGAACGTGGCTACCCGACAAACACCTTCTCACATTATCTTTCGGGCGCTGAACTGACCTTGATATCAGCATTCGTCTTCCATCTGCTTTGCTTACGAGTACTTCTACTAGTAGTCCAGAACGGGCATGGAACTCATCTCAACTCCACTCCATCTGTTCACATCTAGTTGGGCGAGGTCCGTTTTCACTTGATATCGCCTTCAAAGACGAGATCTAACTTAACCATGTTATTCCTCTCGTAATGATTTTTGACATTCCTTTGCTGCACAAAACCTAGTTATCGAGTAGATTAACTCTAGTCCTGCCGACGGTGTCAATGTCCCTGTATAACCCAGACAATTCGCTGTTATACAAAATCTTCTTATCCAACGGGAAGACAAGATCGTTAATCATTCGAAGAATTTTTCTTTCGAATGGACGGACCTCAGGACATTCTTGTCCGCTTGAGATAAAGTACATACACAACAGTTTGGGGTCAAAGAATATTTGAAAATTTGAATCGAAATACCATTCTGGTCTTACATATCGCCTGTATGCTACCAGATTCCGCCTATTCCTAACTTGGCGTTAAAGACGACTAATTCATCGTGTTTAGGATGATGTTTGTATATTGCGTCGACGACCTCTGTAAGCGTTTGAGCGTGCAGACTGGTCATTTGCTCGTAAGTATACCTAAAGCTCAAAAGTCATTTCTTTTCATGGTTCTACAGTCTAGAGACTAAGGCTCAGCCATTTTTCGCACGGCCTTGCGTTACACTCGCCCAATTGGTTGATAAACTTTTCAATTCATCACATCACCCAAAGCGAAGACTACGTTTAGGGCATTATCATTGCAGGATAAATTTGAAGAAATTTTGCGCGGATGGTTGGTGCTCATTTGCTCAATATGTCCTCGCAATCCAAGCCGACGAAATCACATTATATCCATACTGGGATCATGGGGTGGAATAAACGCATCCGTGGTTTCGGATGTCTAAGGAGGTCCACATCACTATCCGACGAGCGATCGGAAAGGCCGATAACTTGTCTTTTTTTGGCAAAATTCGCTCTCCGTAAAAGGAACCGAACTGAACGACAGTAAGACTAAAAATTCAGTGTTCAAAAATGGAACCTGACAACTAGCCTTGAAAAGTTGGTGCTGTCATTTGAGTGTTACCATAGTAGTATACTCTCGTACGTTACATTACCGGGTGGGCCGGTAGGTTCAGGAGCAGTGATGAATAGGCGATACACCTTCTGTGCCGGTCGAGTTGCAGGCTTCAATCTTTCGCCAGTAGACTTATCCTTCAGGCAATATTTAATAGTGACGTTACGGACAATTATGCATCCAAGTCGCCATTTTCGTATATTTTCGGCTGGTCCCCGCCACTTTGAGCGCGATGGCAAAACGATTGATGCATTTGTCGTAGAATTTTGTAATGTTAAAGTCGATTGGAAAGTGGTTCCGTTGCCATAGTCTCAAATAATGCCGCGAGTGAATGACTGCCCAAAAAGTCAGCTGGTGAAGACGCCAAATGGTAGCGAATTCATGCAATTCGCACGAGCAATGTATGCAATTGATGAAAGTAGAACCAACTGCGGGCAAGAAATGCTTTTTTGTTCAGAAAATTATTGAAAATGTTACTACTTTGCTTTTAATAGTAAAACTCTATTTCAACATAAGAAATTCTTCAATTCTATCAATTAATTTGTTTAAGGTTTCACCTGGCAATGATTGTAATTTCTAGGTTGTTTGTAAGAGTGTCCAAAAATGTGGTTTTGATTTTGGGCAGCTTTCTCGTACTTTTCTATCTGGGGACTGACCTGACCATATCATATTTTTAAGTATTTTTCGAGCCAAAAGTTATTCCCAATCAAAGGACGTCCTGATGGAAGAGCGTGGTCCATCAAAATGCACTTGTAACTTTCTTTCTTCAATGTGCCACCGATTTTTACCAAATCTCTAACTCCTTCATAACAGAACGATCTCCAGACCATAACCGAGCTGCCTCCATGCTTTAGAGTTGGAACCACACATTGTGGAGCCATCCTCTCTTGCTCCGATCGATGGACAAAAACTCGCCTATTTAATTCAAAAACTTGAAATTTGGATTCATCGGTTCATAAGATTTTCTTTCACATTTCAATGGACCAATTTTTATGCTGAGTCCCCCACTCTAGTCATTTTTTGCGATCTAGTGGCCTTAAGAGGGGTTTTCTAGCAGCAATTCGACCTTTAAGTCCCGCCGCAACAAAACGGCGTTTTACGGTGCCAACAGACAGCGGAATTTCTGCTCGGATTTCAAGTGCTGTAAACCGGCACTAGTATACAAATCCTCAGAATCTGCTGTGACTTTAAGTCTTCTCGAGCGTTTCTTGTCACGAATGGTACCCAATTCTTTGAAACGTTTAACCGTAGAGTAAACGCCATTGCACGGCTAATTGATGAATGCTCGCCGTGAGATGACCCAGTTGCCAAATTTCTCCTTCACAACTTCGAGCGTTGCGTAGCTTGTATGACATGTGGCGCTGTCTTGTTGGAACCACAGATTGGATATATCGATGTTGTCGGGCTCTGACCAGAGAAAGTTAACATCGCTCTATACCTGAGACGGGATTTCTACAGGGTCTTCCAATAGGGACAGTTCAGAGCGGCCATATTGTTGAAGCTACATCTATCAAATTAGCTGTCATTTATTCAGTCTATTTCGCCAAATCACCATGGATGGACATAGCATTCAGCAATACGTGCAAATGATAAAATTGTTTTATCAAAATGGGTGTTCTGTTCGGGCAACGTTCCGCGCACTTCGCCCCTTTTACGGTCGCCATAATCGTCCTACCGAGAGGACTATTCGCAGTATGGTGGATAAATTTGAATCCACTGGTTCAGTAAACGATAAACCAACACCGGTAACATCATAAAGTCGACGAAACGCAAGATCTGCCAAAAACATCGCCGCTGTCAGTGAGAATGTGCAGGAGAATCCGAGGCAGTCGATTTCATGTCACTCACAAGAACTCGGCCTTTCGCAGACCACAACTTGGCGAGTTTGCGTCGTGATTTGCGTCTGCACCCATACAAAATGCAACTTAACCAGGAGCTGAAGCTAAACGACCATAGACAACGACGTGTGTTCGCTGAATGGGCTCTGGAGCAATTGGAAACTGACCCTTATTTTCATCGAAAAATCATCATCAACGATGAGGCCCATTTCTGGATGAATGTGTACGTCAACAAACAAAATTGTCGAATTTGGGACGATATCAATCCACACGAGATCCAGGAGCGTACAATGCATCCCGAAAAAGTCACTCTTTGGTGTGGATTTTGGGCTGGCGGGGTCATCGGTCCATATTTCTTTGAGAACGACGGTGGCCAGGTCATCACCGTCAACGCGAGCGCTATAGGTCGATGATTACCAACTTCTTTTGGCTTGAATTGGCTGATATGGACACCAGAGACATGCGGCTCACGCCACATTAGAAAATCTGCACGAGCGATTCGAGGGCATAGTCATCTCACTTGGAGGTGATGTGGACTGGCCACCGAGATCTTGCGATTTGACCCGGTTAGACTTTTTTTTGTGGAGTTTTCTGAAGTGGCAGATCTATGCGAATTAGCAACAAACCACAGCGGCCAACATAACCCATGCCTTCGGTCAAATTCAGTGTCATGGAAAACTGGACATTTCGGATGCGCGCCACCCAGAGAAGCCGCGGCGGACATTTGAACGATGTTATATTCCACACATAATTGCATCGCTAGGCTTTTCAAACGAATGAAAAATTTCGTTAAGATCTCACACACACTTTGTTTTATTTAAATTTAAAGATAGGAAGCGCTTAATGAAGGACCCTTTATATATACGTGAATGGAAATAATGCCCGAGCCTGCGTCAATTTCACCATAAGTCACATGACGATCTTGCCCGGACCGTATCGATGTTTTCAGGCACAACAACCTACTTTGGACGAAATTCACGAAATTCATCCTGGAGCGAATGACAACCACGATTAAATTCGAAAAATCAGCGTATCAGGGTCGAAGCGACTTGATCGGGTGCGCTATTCCGAAAATCATCCCACGGAAATGTTCACGATTTAATCCCTTTTTTTGGATGAGATGAATTTTTTAAAGTCTCTGAGCATGTGTACACTGAAGAACGTCAAACTTCACTATGCTGATGTCAGATTTGACGTATCTACACCGGTATTGCCAGATCACATCCTACGTATTTATCGCATTATTGAAAAATTTCGCACCCAATTCACGCTATTGGATACCCACACACCAAATAGAACAAGAACAGTGCGTTCCGAAGGAAATATAGCGACTGTGGAAGCTTGTGTTGAAAAGGACGCCAATTAGCAAATTAGCCATTGTCCATCCACTATCTGGAAAATTCTGCGTAAAGTTCTTTATCTCATGGCTTATAAGTATGGCACAAGAGCTAAAGCCGCGTATCGATTTATCGTATCGAGTGTTCAGTGATTAGGGTTTTATTCAACTGTAAGTTGAACCGGTTTTTTGGCGCAAAATTTGTTTCAGTTATGAGGCTTATTTCAAGCAGAAATACCGCATTTGGAGCGAAGGCAATCCTCAAGAAGTCCACCAGTTGCTATTGCGTCCAGGAAAATGTTCCCTTTGGTGCGGATTGTACGCTGGTGGCATCATGGGTCCTTACTTCCTCAAAAATGAGGCCGAAGCACTGTGAAAAAACTATGGTACCAGCGGAAACATCGCTTTATTGAAAAAAAGCGATTTGGCAATAGAGTTATTTCAAGAAATGGACCAGTCAATTGGCCGCCAAGACCGTGCGATTTGACACCATTGGATTATTTTCAAGTCACTGCTTTGTATGAGGCAGTCATAGTGGTCATCAAGTTAATTTCTTTACGTTTTATTTAAATAAAAATATGTGAAGCTCTTAAAAAACACCCTTTTTATTTACTCGGACAACATTTCATTTTTAGAACTAACTGTAGGCAAATCAACTCATTAGCATGTAAACATGGCCGTAAAATTGCCTTTTGAACGTCTGAACCACCGATTAGCACCAATTTAAAATACACGTGTACGGAAAGCCAAATGAATCACAAATTTCCTATGACACTAAAAAATCGAACAACAAGTTCATATCTGCAATATTGTGGCGGAACGGATTAATAGAAGCTTAGTTGAACGAGTGAGATGCATGCTCCATGACGCCAACTTAAGTCAGCGTTTTTGGGCAGAGACGAAAAAATAACAACACCAGAGGAACCTTTTACAGGTATAAAACAAAATCTAAATAGCTTACGAGTATTCGGGCGTAAAGCTATGGTTTACATTCCACAAAAGAAGCGCAAGAAACTTGACTCCAAGTCTATGGAATGTGTTATGTTGGGCTACTCTGCGGAATCTAAAGCATATAGGCTCTGTGATAAAACAACAACAAAAATATTATTGTCAGTAGGAACGTGGTGTTTTTCGAAAATGAAAATTTTAATTTTGATAAAAAAAAAAAGAGAAAAATACAAAAGATTATGTAGAGTTATATGCAGATGATGAGGTAAAAGCAATTGAAACAAGTGATGAGGCGGAGGAGGCGGAGGTGGACCCGGTTGAAATTGGAACTTCATTTTTACCCTCTGCTGAAGTACAGTGTTTTGAAGATGAAGGTCAATCACAAGAAATCCCCATTGTCACTGAAAATGAAATTCGTAGATCCGAACGTATAGCACAAAAACAAAATCGAAACCAAATCGAACACGGCGATCCAGAAACGGTTGATGATGCCTTATGGAGAGAGGCGATGTTAGAGGAATTCTCTTCTTTGCAAGGAAAGAAAAAACTTGCATAGATTGTAAGTGAGTGTTTAAATCCAAAAGAGATAAAGAAGGGGTTTCTCTCAAAAGAAAGGCATTGATTTTCATGAAACCTTCTCTCCGGTAACACGTTACTCCTCAATTAGATTCCTCATTGCACCAAGTGTTAAATATAATTTGAAAATTTCTCAGTTAGATGCCGTCACTGCTTTTCTCAACGGAGAATTGATAGAAGAAATTTATGTGAATCAGCCAAAAGAGTTTGACGATAAAACTGGAAGGGTTTGTAAACTTCGAAAATCACTATATGGCTTAAAGCAGTCTAGTAGAGTGTGGAATGAAAAATTAAATTCAATTCTCGTGAAATTTGGCCTAAAACGCTGTGATCAATGATCAATGAGTTTACTACTGCAAACAAAATGAGCAAATGATGTTTGTAGCTGTATACGTTGACGATGTTCTCATATTTTACAACAACAAACATCAGGAGGAGGAGTTAAAGAACTTGCTTAAAAAGAACTTTGAAATGAAAGGTCTAGGCGAGGCGTCTTCAATACTAGGTATTAGAATTTCTCGCGACAAATCAAACAGGTATATAGCAATCGATCAATCAGAGTACATTGCAACAATTTTGGAAAGATTTGGAGTGAGTGATAGTAACCCAATTAGTACACCTCTCGACCCAAATAAAAAAATATCCTCTAAGATGTGTCCATCGCCTGATGAGAAAGAAACTCCTTTAAATGTTCCGTATACGGAAGCTATAATAGACTGCCATTATTCGCTGCACAAACAACTAGACCTGACATATGTTTTTCTGTTAATTTACTTAGCAGGTACTCCGGAAATCCCGGAATGGCTCATTGGACAGCATTAAAACGAGTGCTACGCTATCTCAAGGGCACTATCAACAAGAAACATAATGATGACGACTTGAAGGGTTATTGTGACGCCGACGAAGGGCTGGTGACGAGGACGGTAGAAAATCAACGTCAGACTACATTTTCACCATGCAAGGAGCCCCGATCTCCTGGTCTTCAAAACGACAGTCTACAGTTGCAATACAAGAGTCGATGTGGCTCAAACGCTTGGAGTTAGAGCTGTTTCCTGAGGCATCCAAAGGAATGATCATCTATTGCGACAACAAAAGTGCTATCCAGCTTATTAAAAATAACTGCTATTCTCCAAGAACAAAACACATAGAAATCAAAACACAATTCATTCGAGAAAAAATTGATAAAAAGTTTATTGATCTTCAATTTGTACCTACTCGTAGCAATGAAAATATGGCAGATTGTTTAACTAAATGTCTTGTAAAATCTAAACTTGAGAATTCGAATAATTTAATCAGCATTAAATAATATTGAAATGGAATTGAATGTTTAGTTGAACCTTGTTTTGAACTATTTTTTTTTTGTATGAATTATTATTTAATGGATCTACCTATACTATATATACTGTACGAAATTATTGTTATATAAAAATAAGTCATCCTGGGAGGGTGTTAAAATAGTTTGAACCTAACATTAGCTATCTAAAACAAACATAACTTGTTATTATTTGGATAAAAAAAAAGTGTATAAGACAAAGTTCAAAAGAAGAAGTAATTTATTGAATGCCGGAAACAGTAGCTATTAGTACAATAAAAATGAGTGTATTCAAAGACAGTATTAACAAGTTATGTTTGTTTTAGATAGCTAATGTTAGGTTCAAACTATTTTAACAGTAATTTAGAGTATCTATCCACCCTCAGATGATTTTGTTTTGTCATTCCACAACAAAAGTAACCGATCAAATTAGAGCTGACAACTTTAATAAGTTTAAAAACTTGCAAAAGTCGTGTTCATAGACTTAAGACTTGTCGCCACCACATTTACGAGTCTAACTATAATATGTCTGACCGATGTTTTTTTTTGCAAACCAAGTCGAAAGCTGTTATTACAAGTGGTTTTCCAAAATAACTGGTACGTAGCATGGCTTAAATTTTAGCATAGCATTGCTAAAAAACAGATTAAAAAAAAAAAAAAAACTTCATTTCAGTTGCTAAGTGTTGTGTATCAACAAACAAGCCCCCTAATTTAGGGGCTCCCAAAGGCATGCCTCTAAAATGTTTTTATCCACCTCATT
The DNA here is from genome assembly GCA_963966105.1 of Volucella zonaria. Taxonomy (NCBI): domain Eukaryota; kingdom Metazoa; phylum Arthropoda; class Insecta; order Diptera; family Syrphidae; genus Volucella; species Volucella zonaria. The sequence continues at coordinate 115,738,962 of OZ014531.1, forward strand.
AACAGGCAGCCTAAGATATGATCTTAATTTAAAACTGATCTGTGTTTGCCTTGTCAATATTGTCAAATCCCCTAAGTCCGTTTGCTATAAACAGATGCAGATGCATATTTTAAAAAACCATAGACACAGGTTAGATACGGTTAAACGAGTATTTACATCTCGATATGAGATTGAATATCTTTTATTTGATCGCGCAGAGGCATGAGCGAATAATTAACATCCTCAAATTGATGATTTATCTTTACCTATACAGTGAGAGGGATTTTATTAGCTGACAGATGAAATAGCAGGTGATTTTATAAAAGATTCATCTGCTAATCGGCTATAAAGTTCAGTGCAGATATCTTAATCGTCTCATAAGGTAGACAAATCTATAAGTGTTAACTTGGAATTAGACTTAACTCGCATTTTGAAGAGATCCAAGTACATATTAAGTTTGAATCGAAAAGATAAAAGTTAGAAAAATATCTATATGGGTACCGAAAGCGATAAGAAGAGAACTAAATCCGAAGTCTATGGAGCTGAGACAGCTGAGATTATTGAAGAAATTATTGAAGGAATCGCACTGAAGAGAAGGGGCACTATTGTCAGGACAATCTCATCGATAATTAGGTAAAAGTCGCGACTTTTCGAGTTTTATCGAATTTTTTATGAAGTGAGATATTTTTTTTAATTATGTTATGTGTGAAAAAGATGTTAGTTAAGTGTTGAAGATTTTGTGGCTTTTGCTTGCCGGGAATTTGTTTGCACTTCTTTTATCTACTGTGAGTGTAAATCAACGCATGTCTAAAAGAAATCGAATATTTTTTTTTTTAATTTTTGTTTATCTAAAATTGCTTCAGAAATGTTGACACCATTATTTTCCACAGTGTGGGGTTGTTTTTTTGGAAAAGTTTTTGTAGTTGAAACCTGATTTTCTTTGACGGTGTTGAGCTTTGCTACCCTAATTTCGTGATATAAGTTCTGTTTTCTTTCATATACAATACGCATATCGGTCTCATGCTAGTATGTATCTGCGATCGAACATAGGTATGGCCGTTCTCATCGGCTCGAACATTAACACCCTTATTATGATTAGCGAGTCGAACGAAAAAGTTGGCGAATGTGACTTTTTGGTATTATGATTACCGAATCAATCAACTTAACCCTTTATAGGGCAGCTTTAGTTGGAGCCGCCTAAGGAAATACATGTTTATTTTTGAATTAGTTAGAAAGTGTTTAAAGAAATTTTTGAAAGAAAAAAAATATGTTTGTTTAATTTTTGAAAAAAAATGAGGTGGCAACTATTTTTTTTAAAAAACTAATTATTTAAAACAAAAAAATGTTATTTATGGAAAAGACCAAAGCATGGAGTAATGCATAGTGGTACTTGGCAATGCGAGCATTGAATTTTGTGATCTTTTATTGTTTGTCTTTGTACTGCAAAGTCTGCATCTGCGATAGGTCGAAATCTTCTCAGGCATATGTACTCCTACATTTCCCAATCTATGTTCATCAAGTACACCAAATGATTTCCTTGTTGGCTTGGCTGGAGTTTTTTTTTGATGTTACGTGGCCTGTTTTTTACATTGTTTGGTTGGAAGCTTCCAATAAGCTATTGGCCAAGTAAAACCCTAAAATAAAAGTGGGATAGTTATTGTGTCCTCACTCGGACTATAAAAGAATGCAAAATATGAGCATTTGACACAGCCGGACCGACAAAAAAATAAAAAGTGTGTAACCACCAACGTTTACTTCGGCGTCCTACGCTATAGGTGGCATGCTTTTGGTCGACGCCACCCATGCGCTTGACATATTGTTGAACTGCCAACGGACAGGGGATTTCAGCTTTGGATCCATCTTTGCAGTTGATAACAGATTTACCTGTTTCGTATCCATCTACTGTATAAAAGCTACATTTTGTCGCTTTCTCCACTTATATTCCCCTTTCAACATTTTGTTTTTGGTGCTGCGATTTTTGGGAGCCCCGTTCGATTTGACCTCACCGTTGCAGTTTTATAAATTTTGTTTTCGTATAGGTCTTGAACAATTGAAAAGATGAAAAGAAATTGTCAAAGGCTAAGTGAACATTAGTGCCTTTCAGTGAGTAACAAAGCTGTTGAATAACTGAAGTCCCTAATCCTAATTCAAGCGTATTGTCGGTTTTTTTGCCGATGTATACATCGAACTGGTATAAGTAGCCAATTTGCGAGTCGCACCTAGCCCACACTTTGAAGCCTCTTTTAATTGGCTTGAGTGGTATATACTGCTTGGCCTTTGATCGGCCTTTGAAAATAACCATGCACTCATCAATTGATAGGGACTTGGTTGCCATAGCTGAGCTTTGAAAACGGTAAATCAAAGTTTTCAGCAGCGGCCTTATTTTGAATAGGCGATCAAAGTTAGCTTCTCCATATTTGGGTCTGATTGAATTGTCAGCCAAGTGAAAATTCTACAAGATTTCTTTAAATCTTTTGCATGCTATGACTGATGCAATAACTTCACTATTATTCCTAAAAATGTCTCCAGTTCTGTTAACACATGGGCTGAAAAGTCCGTTTTATAGTAAAAACACAAAATTTTTGCAAAATTCAACTTTATTTATCAATATAGTTGCCTTCGAGGGCGATACACTGATTGAAAAGATTTTTCAATCTTTCGATACCAGTTTTGTAGTACGATTTCGGTTTAGCCTCAAAATAGGCCTCTGTTTCGGTGATTCGGTCTTAAATCTGTTTCCGGCGAGCATTCTTTTGAGGTCTGCGAACAGGAAATAGTCGCTGGGGGCCAAATCTGGAGAATAAGGTGGGTGGGGAAGCAATTCGTAGCCGAATTCATTCAATTTTGCCATCGTTTTCATCGACTTGAGACACTGTGGATTGTCTTGATGAAACAGTACTTTCTTTTTCTTCAAATGCGGCCGTTTTTCTGCGATTTCGTCCTTCAAACGCTCCAACAACGCAATGTAATAGTCGCTGTTGATAGTCGGCCCCTTTTGGAGATAGTCGATGAAAATTATTCCATGTGCATCCCAAAATACGGATGCCATAACCTTGCTAGCCGAGGACGAGGTTCGTCGCCTGCTCGCCACTCAGCTGACTGTCGACTTGACTCTGGTGTGAAGTGATGGAGCCAAGTTTCATCCATTGTCACATACCGACACAAAAATTCGGCTTTATTGCGGTTGAACAGCTTTAAACACTCGTCTGAATCATCAACACGTTGTTGTTTTTGGTCGACTGTGAGCAAACGCGGCACCCACTTTGAACACAACTTTCGCATGTCCAAATATTCGTGTAATATATATCCAACACGCTCTTTTGATATTTTCAAAGCCTCAGCTATCTCGATCAACTTCACTTTACGGTCATTCGTAATCATTTTGTGGACTTTTTTGATGTTTTCATCTGAAACAGCCTCTTTTGGCCGTCCACTGCGTGCATCATCTTCGGTGCTTGTATGACCACTTTTAAATTTTTCAATCCACTTGCGAATGGTTCCTTCGGCTGGTGCAGAGTCCGGGTAACACTTATCAAGCCATTTCTTTGCATCGGCTGCATTTTTTCCCATCAAAAAGCAATGATAAATCAACACACGAAATTGCTTTGAATCCATTTTTTTCACAATAACAAAAGTTGCTTCACTCACAACGGTATGTCTCGAGAACTAATCGTCCGACAGCTGTCAAATTTATACACGTATCTTTTGAAGGTTGGTACTAACTGAAAATGGAATGGATTTAATTCAAGTGGTGCCCTCTCTTAGGAACGGCACGGACTTTTCAGCCAATGTGTTACATTGTAGCAGCTTTATTCCTTATATATGTACGAGTATATTTATTTTATTGTTAATAACAAAACATGTATCACACAAATTATCACAAATGATACATATTCAATTTTCTTTAAAATAAAATTCAGAAATTCAATTTTTGAGATTGCAGCTCCAATTTTTTAAACTTAAGTTCAAGATTCTCCTTATGATGGCGGTTTTTCTCAAAATTTTCTTTTTCTTTTCTTTCTTTCTTGCGTTTCATTAACTCTAGCTTTTCTTTATTTAATTCGTAGTTCTTTTTCTCATATCTAGCCATTTCCGCTAAGTGGTTTTCAATGGATTTGCAAGCTGCTAGGAGCTCGGTTTGTGTTCCAATCTGGCTTTCGAGCAATTGTGGTTTTTGATTTTCCTCTATACCATATTTGTTTCACTCATGGTTCTACTACGTTTTGGCCTGAGACTTTGTTGTAGAGGTTTTTGCACAACTTCTTTAGTTCCGCTCAAAAGTTCTGATGCTTGGGGCGAAATGTGCACGCTTGACCCGAAGCATTTACCTGCTGGGTTTACAGCTTGTTGTAAGCTGAGCAGCTCATCTACTGCCTGTTCCAGGGGAGACAAAGAAACCTGTGTGTAAGGTTCTCCTACGGTTGCCACTACATCCTTTTTATTGGATGCAATTTTTTTTAAATTTGAGCTTATAATCCAACCAAACCTTAAACATTTTCTAATATCTCACTTCAACAATTTTTTAAACTGATCTTACTTTATGCCACTCTTTTTCCTCGCTTGTTGGCGGTTCTAAGGAGTTGAGCTCAGCCGGGAACTCATCCCAATACTAATATGCCTTTAGCCTCGTTAGGGTTCGATTCCATCAGTTGAACAAGTTTTGCCAACTGGTCCGTATTTGTTCTCTTAAAACTCAAACTTCCACTGTCAATACTTTTTTGGATTTACCATATTCTGTCACACATTATCGAAAATACAACAAAAAAACACGTACAAAAATATAGCTGCTGATCGTTCGCCTTCCTTTTCACTGAATATTTTTATTCGAGTGATTCTATCAGAAATTTAGCGAACGTTCGCAAACCATAAGTAGGCGAAATCACAATTCGCTAAATTTTTGACGTTTGAGGCGAACTTAACCCTTTGGTTATATTTGCCACCTATCTTTGTCCCTGAATGCACCCAATCTGTTGCATCAATTTTTAAAATCTTTTTTGCGCTTTGACTGACATCTATTTTCTACAAGAATAACCTTTTGAAATTCATTTATCGTATAGTGATACATTTTTACACCGCACACGGTCATTGAAAACAGCTGTTTTGTTTTTGTTTTTTTAAAATGTTGTTCAAATTTGTGAATGTACTAATCTGGTGAATAGTTTACTTTACAAAAGATTTAAATACATATTTTTGAAGAGAATAACCCTAAACAAAGTACAAAATTAATACAGGGTAGGTACACTGATTGTTTACATCAGTGGCAATATATTTGCCACTGCCTTTTCGGAGTAGCAAAAGGTTTGCTGCTGCCTTGTTACAGATATTTGTTTTTTTTTTACATAGATGTCTAAGGCAAAACGAAATTGAGGAATTGTTTTATGAAACTGATGGCGAGAATTCCGAAGGTGATTTCGAAAACGGTGAGGATGTCGAGAATCAGAATTTTGATGTAGCTGATCCGACAGAAAACGTTGAAGATGTGGATGATCCCATATCAGAAATAAAAAACTGTGAAGATAGTCGGCTTACAAATTCTGCAGCTCTAGTTTCGACCACAGTGCAGACGAAAATGAAGATCCCCTTTGGAATAAAAGTGTTGCGAATGAGACGTTTTTGTCAAGTGAAAGTTTTGATTCGATTAATATTGCCCAACTATTTCCATGCTCAAGTCGAAGTCGGCCAATTTACTTTTTCAAGCAAATGTTCACAGACAGTACACTTGAACTTATTGTCGATCAAACCAATTTGTATGCTCAACAAAGCAAAAGCAAAAATTGGAAGAACATTGATATAACACATGGGCTGAAAAGTTTCTAAGAGAGGGCACCACTTGAATTAAATCCATTCCATTTTCAGTTAGTACCAACCTTCAAAAGATACGTGTGTAAATTTGACAGCTGTCGGACGATTAGTTCTCGAGACATACCGTTGTGAGTGAAGCAACTTTTGTTATTGTGAAAAAAATGGATTCAAAGCAATTTCGTGTGTTGATTTATCATTGCTTTTTGATGGGAAAAAATGCAGCCGATGCAAAGAAATGGCTTGATAAGTGTTACCCGGACTCTGCACCAGCCGAAGGAACCATTCGCAAGTGGATTGAAAAATTTAAAAGTGGTCATACAAGCACCGAAGATGATGCACGCAGTGGACGGCCAAAAGAGGCTGTTTCAGATGAAAACATCAAAAAAGTCCACAAAATGATTACGAATGACCGTAAAGTGAAGTTGATCGAGATAGCTGAGGCTTTGAAAATATCAAAAGAGCGTGTTGGATATATATTACACGAATATTTGGACATGCGAAAGTTGTGTTCAAAGTGGGTGCCGCGTTTGCTCACAGTCGACCAAAAACAACAACGTGTTGATGATTCAGACGAGTGTTTAAAGCTGTTCAACCGCAATAAAGCCGAATTTTTGTGTCGGTATGTGACAATGGATGAAACTTGGCTCCATCACTTCACACCAGAGTCAAGTCGACAGTCAGCTGAGTGGCGAGCAGGCGACGAACCTCGTCCTCGGCTAGCAAGGTTATGGCATCCGTATTTTGGGATGCACATGGAATAATTTTCATCGACTATCTCCAAAAGGGGCCGACTATCAACAGCGACTATTACATTGCGTTGTTGGAGCGTTTGAAGGACGAAATCGCAGAAAAACGGCCGCATTTGAAGAAAAAGAAAGTGCTGTTTCATCAAGACAATGCACCGTGTCACAAGTCGATGAAAACGATGGCAAAATTGAATGAATTCGGCTACGAATTGCTTCCCCACCCACCGTATTCTCCAGATTTGGCCCCAGCGACTATTTCCTGTTCACAGACCTCAAAAGAATGCTCGCCGGAAATAGATTTAAGACCGAATCACCGAAACAGAGGCCTATTTTGAGGCTAAACCGAAATCGTGCTACAAAACTGGTATCGAAAGATTGAAAAATCGTTTCAATCAGTGTATCGCCCTCGAAGGCAACAATATTGATAAATAAAGTTGAATTTTGCAAAAATTTTGTGTTTTACTATAAAACGGCGCGGACTTTTCAGCCAACGTGTTAACTAAAATTTCATTTCTCCTTTGCGCCCCTTCCAAAGTGTGGCTTGCTATTTCAGACTCGGATGGTTCGCCTGGAGGGATCAAGTTATATTCTTCTATTATTTCAGGCTCTGTTACGCTGTAGCTGCGACAAATATTTTGCAAGACACAACGCACGTTCGCTATACTTGTGGCCTTTCTCGGAGCATAGTGCAATTTTCGTTAATTTATGTAGAAGGCATCTAAAGCGGTTTTTCAAAACTCCAATTTTGTCGATTTTCGGAACACGAAGAACATAATACACACCTAGATACATTGTCCGCTCTCCATTTTGGCACCGTCTTTCCAACTCTACTTTTACACTACAAAGGCGTCGAGTGTGGAACCGGGATATCTGACATTGATTGTGGTCACACGCCGGAAATAAAATAAATTTAAAAAAACCAAACCAAATTAAGAAATAGAAAAACTCACTATCATCGCATTTAAATACTGGTGGCGTAGCTGAACCGATGCAACAATTCCGATATGTGTTCCATCCACACATCCGATTATTCCAGGTAATCTGGCCGTCCTGAAAAAGTGATTACGAGCCTCTTGTTTATCGCTTTCGGGCATGTTGCCTTTGATCCAAATCGGACAAATATTTTCTTCAAGCACTTGGATCACTTCAGTTAAAACAATCGAAACCGTAGGTTGATAACTACCACTTCCGAAAAACCGAAGTGCACAAGCAAGTTTAAACAATGGATGGAACGAAATTGGTCTCGAATTTGGCTCAAAACAAAGGCAAATGCATCCGTATTCAACCGAAAATAAAAGACAAATCTGAAAATGAGGACTTAGTAATTTTTTCATTCTGAATGTTCAAGAACTCACAAATGATCTGGAATTTCCAAAGGATTAGAACTATCCCGGATTTTTCTTCGCATTCTGCACATCTGTATTGCCCTGTCGTCTTCATAATTGTCGTCAAAAAATAAATCAACACTGCTTATCATGCTTTATTATTAAAGCAAATTTACTTTAAACCACAGAAATCACACCAAAGTAATTAGTATTTTTGATATTTCGCAACTATCATTTTATGACGTTTGGTTGGCAACATTGTTTTAAAAGGCGAACGAGAAAGTTCATCAACCGTCATACGGCGACAGCAGTAATTCGCCGTTGAGCTCGACTTAATAGGGGTGTAAAACTACTCTTCAAAGAGACTTGTTTTCACATACGTCTATTCGGCTCGTCTAGCTTCTCTCACAGTATCACATCTAATAGATACTGCTCTTAGAGCCCTCATTTATATTACATATTTCCTCGCCGAATATCAGCCTTTTTTTAGATATACCACCTTGATCAAAAAATTCCCGCACCACACCAACGTGTGGCGCTCCCATTGTTCCAATTTGAGTTCTGTTTTTTTTTTTGTTAAGTTGGTAAATCTGTTGTTGACATTCCCTTTAAATCTTAGCATCATAGCTTGACATTTGCAGAAGTTACGTAGCCAAGAGTACATCTATCTATCACTGTGTGTGTTGGCGATTTTTTACAATTTTAGAAATGGATTTCAATTTGCAACAACGAACTTGTATTCAATTTTGCGTAAAAAACGGATTTAATGGTGCGCGAACGTTGGAAATGTTGGAAAAGTGTTTCGGCAACGATTCTCTAAAGAAAACGGTCGTTTACGTCGATTCAAAAGTGGCTGTGAGTCAATCGATGATGATGAACGCAGTGGCTGACCATCGACACCGAAAACCGACGCAAACATTGATGAAGTAAAAGAAATGTTGGTCAATAACCGCAAATTAACCATCAGAGAGATAGCGGAGGACTTGAACATTGCCTATGGATCCGTCCAAGACATTTTGCTTAATGATTTGGGTTCCCGTCGTGTAGCAGCAAAGTTGGTGCCAAAAGACCTCAATTTCATGCAAAAAAGAGACCGTGTTGACGTCGCAAAACAGATGATTTGCGAGGCTGAATCCGATCCCACATTCATCAAAAGGATCATTACTGGAGACGATACGTGGGCTTATGAGTACGACACGCAATCCAGACATCAGGTAAGTGAATGGCGTTCACCAAATGAGCCATGCTCACGGTTTGCATGGATTACAACGGTGTAGAGCATCATGAATTTTTGCCAAAAGGCCAGACGGTAAACAAAGAGTATTGTTTGGGCATTATGAGACGTTTGCGTGAAGCAATTCGCTGAAAGAGACCAGAATTGTGGGCAGAAAACTCGTGGATTTTGCACCATGATAACGCACCGTAGCACAGTGCCATCATTATTCGTAATTTTTTGATGAAAAATGCAACAAATACCATCCAACAGCCACCGAATTCACTTAATTTGGCTCCCTGTGACTTCTTTCTGTTCAATCGAGTTAAAAAACCACTCCAGGGAACGCGTTTTAGCAGCCGAAAGGAAGTAATGGAAAAATCGCAGCAGCAGTGACATACCGAGAACCGAATATAAAAAATGTTTCGAGGATTGGATCAATCGCTGTTGCAGTCGATGGGGATTACTTTGAAGGCAACAATATAGATTTAGATGAATAAACTTGTATTTTTAATTTTCTGAATAAATTCCGGGATTTTTTTGATCAAGATGTTAAAACATCTTAGATATTATACATTTAAATGGTGTTTTTTTTAGAGGTATACAAGTTCAATATGAAATAAAATACTGGAAGCTATGATATTATACTTAATTTAATAGATAATTCCATGCCATTAGTATTTAAATATGACATCGAGCATATGCGCGCCACAGCTAGCTTGAATGAAGCGCAATCGTGAAGTCCAATTTTCGACAATTTCATCGAGCAAAACTGGGGCGGTATATCAGCAATAACACGGCGAATGTTGACTTCCAAATGGTCCAACGTCTCTCGTTTTTCGGCATAGATTAGTGACTTCACATATCAAAGGAAGTAATCTAAAGGTGTGAAATTACAGGATCGTGGAGGCCAGTTCACATGTCCATTACGCGAAATTATGCGCTCAGCAAATGTTTCCTTCAATAAATTGATAATGTCGCTCGCCGTGTGGCTTGAGGAACGAAGAAGTCAGAAATTATGTTTCTATAGCGCTTTCCATTGACGGTATCTTTCTGGCCTGCATCGTCCCTAAAGAAATATGGGCCGATGATTCCACCAAATTCAGAAATTTTGCTTGTTTACATATCCATTTAACCAAAAAGAATCAAGCTGAACCATGTTTTCGGTCCATTCACTGAACCTACGAGGCGTATAATGGTCACGCGGTTGCAACTTTTGCACAAGCTGGATGTTATAGGCTTTCAAGCCAAGATCTTTCTGTAAAATCTTTCACAAAGTGGATGGGTGTAGCTCCAATTGCTGTGCACGATGGCGAATCGACTCATTCGGATTCTCCTCAGCACTGCACTCCGCAACGGCAATAACTTTTTCTGTTCGCACTGTTTGTCGTATTTGGGGATGCGTCTTATCCACTAGAGTGTACGTGGTGTGAAAACGATTCATCGTGTTCCGAATAACTTGCTCAGATGGATGGACGATTATGTCGTAAAAACAGTGTTGCCAGTTTAAAAACCAAACCTCTAAAAAAAAACACCCTTTACATTTACTAGCAAAGCAAAGCGGTTACCTGCAGGTTTTTGCTTACATTGGTTCATTGTCAAAAAAAGAACACGAAAATTGTAAAAGTGTTTAACATTTTTATTTGAGTTGATAAATCAATGCTTGCCATTTACTTTTTAAAGATTATTTCACGTAAATCTTGATCACGACTACGTTTTAAATGGTCCATACAAAAAGTCCATCTCGCTAATAACACGAGTAATGTTGTCTTCAAAGGCTGCAATTGTCGCTGGCTTATCCCGATAGACGAGTAATTTGACGTATCAGTCATATCACATATCAGTAATAGTCTAAAGGCGTCAAATCGCACGATCTGGCCGGCCAATTCACCGGTCCAAAACGAGAGATAAATTGCTCACCGAACTCATTTCTCAATTGGTCCATCGATTCGCGTGCTGTGTGGCATGTACTCGTAGCGACGTCTTGCTGGAGCCACATGTCGACCAGGTTCAGCTCGTGCATTTTGGACAAAAAAAAAGTTCAAAACCATTGCACGATAGCGGCCGCCATTGATGGTAACGTTGTTCTCAGGGTCATCTTTGAAAAAATATGGGCCAATGATTCCACCGGACCTTAAATCGCACCTAACAGCTCTTGTATCGCCTGGGGTTGCTCATCTAACCAAATACGGCAGTTTTGTTTTTTAACATACCCATTCAACCAGAAATGAGCTTCGTCGCGGAAGACAATTTTTCGATAAAAAAGCGGACCTTCCTCCAGCTTTTCTAAGGTCCACTCACCGAAAATTGAATTTAGTGACTATTTTCTAGTTATCTAATTCTCTAGGGTCTCATTTTAAACAAAGTAGGGTTTCAATCTTGTCAGACAATTGTATGGCTTACTGTCTCCAAACCCCTCTTTTCGCTCTTTACTATAAATTAATTAACTGGCGTACTCTTTACCCCTGAAGCTTAAGAAAAATTTTCCAGTCGCAGAAAACTCGGCCCTCGCCCAATTATCAAGGCTTTGCACATCAATGACGTTATCTAATAAAAAGCGGGGGCAGAGCATATTACTGGTCTTCTCGTAAACATCCTTAGATGACGCCACCGAGGGTTGCTGCGATTTGATCAGTTACAAGTTGCCGGTCATAGGTCTTGTTGGCGCAGGACCATCGGTAGTCCCTACCAGGACTTGAATTGCAGTACCATGGGGGTCAAGTCCGGACCTGACTTATTGAGGTAGGCCCTCTTCTGGGAACGTCTTTGTGGCTGTGGTTTAAACCCAAAGTTCGACCCAATGTAGAGTTGCAATAAGTACTGCGTGCTAGGAACCTAAGAACAATAAGAGGTTTTAGGTCGGCCTCAACTCATACCAAGGGTGGAACTTTTGCCTCCAACACAGTTCCGAATTGGTATCAAAGGATTGACGGAGAGCGATGGCACGATATATCCTTGCTCCCATATATGTAAGGGCATCCCGTAAACATAAGTCTACACGACAGGTGTTTACGTTAAAAACCAGAGACTATCTGTGGCAGAAAATTGTGAAGTTTCCAACCATTTAAGCCATGTTACGCTGATGGTTTACGATAAAGGATAAGTATTTAAATTTGTTGTACTTCTAAATAGACGTCAGGAGTTAGGTTTGCTGGCAATCCAGAAATTTGGTCTACGTAAGACTGATTCGTAATCTTGTTCTACCACCTTAATCCAATTGTTAACAGTTCACTGAAGGACTGTCACGTTGCCGCGTGTAAAAGCACTTTCAGTCCGAAATAAAGAGAAGAATGAGGTGCTTCTTGAATATTAGTAAAAAGTATCGCATTGCCTTGTATACTTCAACTTTCGGATTCTCCGGGTATTGCCGCTGTGAATTTAACTTTCATTTTAAAATCATCGCATATCGTTCGTATATACTTAAGCCCCGAGTATATTTGGCATCACAACATCGTCCAAAAAATATCTCTGAGAACTCTATGGAACGCATGATCCCAATCGATATGCAGGCCCAGGCCCTTCGAAGCGTGACGATGTTTCTCCATCTTTAACTTTAAATCGTGTCATATATCGACCTTCCCCCTACAAAGCCTAATTGTCTGCCACTAAGTTAAATAATATTACGTTGCTGATTTTTTTTTTATATCTATAATTAGCGAGCGCTCGAAAGATTTTGTGTGCCTTTAAAATATTTGCAGACAACCCGGGCACGAGAAATTTAGAGAGAGAAGTAAGAGAGGTACCGCTGAACGTTGGTTTTAAATGTTTGAAGGTTACAATGACTGGGAACTAAAGACCTCGGCGGGGCATTCCACAAGTGAGTTGTGCGGCTTAGGAAAGAATCACGATATTTCTTAGTACGTACGAAAATGGGGGTGAGGGTAAACTGGTGAGCATTCATGGCATGACGGGTGTTACGAATGAAGGTTTGAAGGGGCGAAAAGCGAAACATTTCGTGATGCAAGAGAACTTAAAATTCTTAATTTACAAAAATCCGTTCGTCCAGATGGTGTATCTGCCCTTCCTCTAAAGAGTGTTCTTCCACACTGGGAAAACCACGGAGTAAGCCTTTTCATCAATCCTACTTTTTAGGGCTCTTTCAGAGGAGATAGAAGACGGCATTTGTCCAGCATCAAGCCTGGTATCCACGAAATAAAAGCTGCTGTACCCGTTCTGTCTCCGACACTCTTTTTTATTAATGATTTCTTGTGTGCTACTTCTAATCGAATAAATTCCTTTGCTAAAACAAAGGAAATTTATAAAATTTATATTGAAGATTCGGTGCGATCAAGTGTAGGCGGAGACAAAACAAAACAATCTAGAAGTGTTGAGCCAGCTGCAGTAAGCATATTTTCCCTGTCCATAGAGCTGACAATTTGAATGTCATTATTAATGAAAGATTGGATGGAGGATGAAGCAGAACGGTTGTTGGGGTATTGAAGTATTTTTTCCCTCAGGTTTTTCTCTCTCTCGTATATTTTCATAGAATTTAACACAAACTTCACCGATCGGAAGTTGTTACAGTTTCACGTGTCGCATTTGCCTTTATACAGTGAAACAAAGGAGCCCTCTTCATTCGATCGCCCGTCATGATTTTATTAAACAAAATTATAAGCCATTTAAATCTAAGATTATGTATGTGATCCGGTCGAGCTTCGCTAACTTTGGCTTCCGTAAAATATCTCGTTCCTCTTATCCGCGAATGCCGACGAACTTTGCGGAATCTTTTCGTTAAGTAACACATTAAAGCTTATTCACCATCTCGTAATTCGCCATCACAAAAGTGTAAAGCGGTTTCCTTCTACTTGGACGCAAGACTCTTCTATTGTCTGTCGCCTGTTTATATTATAGGTTGTGAAGGTGGGTCTTCTAATTTCCAATATACTATTTCTTCTGCTATTGCAATTCTAGTCTACTATAGATCAGGACTCACTGTATCAATTTCGGTATTTTTGACGTACTTGGTTCGCCCCGGAAAAGCTTGTCTTTCGTTCCTCACAGCTATTTTCGTCTCATCGATTCACCCCGCGCTTCTTTGTTTAGGGGGAGCCGGCCCTTTGAAACACCTATCGTAGTTTTTGCACTTCTTTTAGATTTTTCTTCAAATTGATTCCGCGTACCTGGCGCGTTTAGCCCTTTCTCTGGGTTTATGACATTTTGAAGCCTTTCACGCAAATCTAGCCCTGACTTCTTGGCTTGTTTAAGTGTGCCCTTTGATTGATTCGACCGATGCTGGTTTTCTTTGGTTTCTTTCCGAAAACTGTTGTCAGCACAAGTCGATGTTGACCTGCTAGTGGTCCGCTTAGGATCATTTTAGAATATTTCTCTCGTCGTTTCGCTTTATTCCAACCCGGTTAGTAATCCACCTGGACTTAATGTTCGCTCACCGTTGCAGTATATAATTGTTTATAAATAACGTAGGTAGATAGGATAGATAAACCTTGTGATTTACACGACTTGAATATATCTTCTCCCGCTGAGCCTCTCGTTCAGAATCCATTTTCTCCATGGGAGTCTATGTATTTGTATCATATGTTTCCGATTAACTAACAACATGGGATATGGATGACCACACTATTGACGCAAATGAAAATCAAACAAAGACTTTCGACCTCGACTTCGACTTTAAAAGTAGCATTCGGACCCTAAACAAACCGCATGCAATAAGCGAAGGCCACTGATAGCTTCAAAATTGATATCACGGTGCCGGGCAAAAGAACGATAATCCGCAGCAAGGCTGATTTCAGATTGGACAGAAGGACGACTGACAAAGATTGCTTCCAATATGCTCTTGACTAAACATATGAGCAATATCTTAATCACAACAATTTAAAAACAGGACTTTCATCAAAAAGCCGTCAACAATATGGACCGCACTGCTACAAAGGAATAACTCAGGTATTTTGGATGTCAAAAAGTTTCGAGGAACCAACATCTTATTGCAGCCAATGTGAGAATGCGGATATACCAGGCCGCTGCAGAAGACCAGTGGCAATATTGTCAGCAAGATATCAGAGACGATGCATCTGAAATGTTAGATTTCAACAGACCAGCACAACGAAACCATGCTGTTTTTTTCGCGTGCTGCGTACAAAGCAACGAAGGAAAAGAGCTGCTCGTGAATCTTATGATCAAAAAAGACTGGAGACTTCTCAGTCAAAATTAGAGAAGCGATTGATCGGGGCGTGAATATAAAATATGATCGAAAGTTCAACCAGCAAGTGAAAAAGCAAGCCAAACACGCAAATCCCGAACAGAAGTATACAGGGGTGGTAAATATGGAAGACACGGAAATATTTGAATCAGCTGAAGATTTAATATCAAAGGTGATGCGCTGCCATTTAGACTTTTCAACATCATCAGTGGCACAATCTTTCAAAAGTCTGAACAGCTCCTGGTATAGGCGGACAAAATTGCCATTATACAAAGAAATAAGGAAGCTGCGGCCGAACCGTTTACAACTATTGAAGTACTAGCAGCGAAAATGCGTTTCTTGGTAAATGCTGTCGGCAAAGCACTGCACTCGAACAAGGCGCCCCAACAGAGGAACTATATTTTATTTTATTTTTAAAATACAAATAAACTTGCAAATTGCAGTATCTTACTCCTTGGTAATATGCCCATGTGGCGTTGCCAACAGCGCACGGTATTTGTACCAAGTTCACATTCGGTCCTCCATCTAGGTATTGACCGCGCCCAACACTGCTTGGTTTCGGTGATCTAGTAGGAACCGCTTTCAATATAGCGAAGCACTTTGACTATGTAGATTCGGCTATACTGGTAAATTCGAACAACGATACAAACATAGAGTGAAGTATCACTTTTGCCAATCACAGCAGCCTTGTACAGGGTGCGCCATCTTTTATGTCGGTATGTAAACATTGAATAACTTTGACATTTATCAGCCAATTGATTTAGTACAATTTCAGCCATAAATCGCTTCACACCGAAACAACGCGCCGAAAGAGTGAAGCAGTGCCGTTGTACATTGGAAATAGTAGTATAGTTTTGTTAACTCAACGTGCATATTATCGGCAAACAAACACCGTCTGACAACACTATTCGTCGTTTGGTGTCGAATTTTGTTGAGCACGGGACAGTGGGAGATTGTCGACATGCCATTTATCAACGCCCAAGACGTTCCAATGAACTGGTGGAAGCGGTAAGAGAGAGTGTTGCCGATAACCCAGATGTGTCGTATCGTCACCGCGCTGAGCATTTTGGCGTCAGTGGAACCACCTTAAAAATGATAATTTACATTTGTTTCCGTATAAAGTGCAATTGACTCAAAGAATATTGCCGACAGATCGTTCACGTCGTTTGGAAACGGTCAAACAGTCTCTCGAATGGTTGAAACTGAATCTGATTTTTGGAAACAAATTTTGATGATAGACGAGGCCCATTTCGCACTCTCTATCCACACGATATCCATAAAACATCATTGCCGGCGTTTGCGCCAAAAGCGTCATTCGGCCATTTTTCTTCAGAGAAGGCGAAACAGTCGATGGGAATCGATATCGGTGGATGTTCCCTCATTATGTCTACCCACAAAGGTCTGGATGGTTACTGGTTTCAACGTTGCGATGCGCCATGCCACACTGCAAATCAAACAATGTAGTTTTGTTGGTGTGCTGTTTCCTATTGTTGTAAGGACATAACACCTACAACAATTTAATTCGGTAAACCAACACTCAATTTGTACTTCACATTTGCGCTTAGTAACGTCATTGTTTGTGTTTTTTGTCTTATAAAGGCTCGGGAATTTAGAGAGGATATACGCGGGCTAAAAAGTAATCACTTTTCTGCGTACGTCCACGCCTGTAAATACAGACCAGGTTAACTGGCTTGTAAATGAGCCCCTGGACTTGTTTTTAACTTCTCACCCCGACAAATACAAGGTAAATGTGCTATCCCCTCTATCATATCAGCTAATTTCTCGTACACCGATCACACAGTTAAAGAAAAGATTTCTAAAAGAACTGTATGGCAATACGAGAAACCCAACTGGAACGGTGGTAACAGCTTTTTTAGAAATTTTAACTGGTCATTATGTTTAATCGACAAAGATGTGGATGTTGCTGCTAATATGATCACAGACACCATACTCTTTGGAATGAGAAACTTTATCCCTCATTGGATGAAAACTATCAAAACAAAAGAAAAAGCATGGCACGACTCGAGCTGTAAAGAGGCTGTGAGGGTTTGAGAAATGTTTTTTCGGTCTTTCAAGACCAACCCAACAGAGGAAAACCAAAAAAAGTTTAAACGAACCAGGAATGACTGCATCGCCTTTCTAAAACGTTTGAATGTCCCAAAGGTAGTAAAACTTTTTGGTCGTTCGTCCAAAATATTAGAAATTCTGCCTCATCCTCCATCCCAACGCTCATTTATGTACAATGACTTTCCAGCTGTCAGCTTTTTGGACAAGGCCAATCTGCTTGCTGCTCAGCAGCCAGCTCAACACTCCCAGATTATGCTTGGTATCCGCCTACATTTGAGTGCGACGAATCTTCAATGGGACGAATCCACTTTCGCACTCGTGTAGTAGCAAGAGTGCTTAAAGATCTTAACATTCGCAAATCCGCTGGTCCAGATGGTATATCTCCCTTCCTTTTTCATCAATTCTACTCTTTCCGAGAAGATGGAAAACAGTATTTGTCCAGCCCGTCCCTAAAAAAGGCGAATCTTCCTCTCTCTCCTCTTACAGACCCATTGCATTTACGTCCCTTCTTTCCAAGGCCATGGAAACGCTGATAAACCGTCAACTCATGAAATATCTCGAAACACGAAAGCTTCTTAATGACCGGCAATACGGTCCACTGGCGATCTGTTGGCATGTCTCACTGAAAAGTGGAACCAAAGCGTACATCAATCTAGTGAAAGCAAGATAGTTGCACTTGATATTTCTAAGGCATATGGCAAAGTTTGACATCAGGCTCTTTTGTGGAAAATGCATGCTTTTGGGATCGATGGCTCTCTTTTTCAATGGATTAGAAACTACCTTTCGGAACGTTCAACTCAAGTTGTCGTAGATGGTTTCAAGTCTGATATTCACAAAATAAATGCTGGTGTGCCCCAGGGCTCCGTTCTGTCTCCGACACTCTTTTTAATTTTTATCAATGATCTCTTGTCTGCCACTTCTAATCCAACATATTCCTTTGCTGACGACAGTACTCTCTGCTTTTCATATTCGTTACAGGACTCACGCCCCTGCTCTTCGGCTGTAGAACGGAACTGCAGCGTATGTTAAGCTCATTATCCCCCCAAAAGTTGGAGTACAATGCTCACATTTGTTCAGATGCTCCTGAAACCTCGCTGCAGCTGTTATGTAAATAGAAAAAACTTATAGGTGTTGCTAATATGACACAATCAATTGACACCCTTGAACACCGACGTAATGCCTCCTATCTTACCTTGTTCTATCGCTATTTTTACCACCAGTGCTTCATAGAAATCGCCAGTAACATTCCACCGCTTCAAATCTTCAACTGTATCACCCGTCTCGCTGTGAATGCTCAGGCCCACTTTCGGACGTACTCTAAACTATCGTGATTCATTCCTAAGCCGTACAACTCGCTTATGGAATAACCTGCCTAGTTCTTTATTTCCAAGTCGTTATAACCTTCAAACATTTAAAACCAACGTTCACCGGTACCTCTCTTTTCATCCTCCCCGATTTTCCTTCGCCCGCGCTGTGTGCAAACATTTTAAGGGTACTTAAATCCTTTGAGCGCGCGAAAATTATAAAAAAAAAATCAGTTTCAACAACGTAAATTCCCTGGACGTGTTCTGTCAAAAAATGGCGACATTGACTGGGTTATTTGAAAAGCAAAGGGTACGCCAGCAGTCCTCAGACCATTGACAAGAAATGCTCTTTATTGTATAGAAAAAATTACAGAAGGGAAACAAGAAAGAAAGGATTGCCGTCTATATGAAGAAGATATCACCATTTGTATAGTGGAATGCAGAATACAGAATGCTCTTTACTTGGCTTATTTATTCTGCTGACCCGACTTCTAGAACACTTCTTGTTCACCTTTGTGTCAGGTAAATATTACGATTTGGTCGTTGGATAGAATTCGAAAACGCAGATTTTTAGGACCTCTGGTGCGGTAATCAACAAACTTACCTCTGCACTATGCCAATTATCATCACCATAATTGTCCTTCAGATATGTGAATATTGGATAGCTTGGTAAACAAAAATCAGTGAACCTTATCAAATTAACCTTTTTTTTAAGTGTTGAATGGAATTACTACCATGATACGAGTATACACATCATCAACTAAACATACCAATTAAGTCGGAAATAGTCATATAATTAGCAATAATTTGTATCTTTCTGCAACAGGAAAAACTGCTAACATTCCAGAAGTGATTTTAATAATAAATGTGATGGCACATCGGTTTTTTGTCTGATTAGATATAATTATGCCGAAATTTCGTTTGATATAATCAATAATAATATCCAATTATATGCATGGAAATTGAGTAATGGACACTGATAAATGATTGGATTTTAATTAATGTACCTTGTACCTACTCTTATGTATGTATCTACAATTCGAGTCAATCAGGAATTTTTGATCTAGCTATCATTGAATACGAACTTGGTATTCATTGAAAAAATTTACAACAATTATAAGTCTTCTTGAAAATCAAATCACACTTTCGCTCTCAAAACTCCACGATATGGTATTCTCCTGGAATCTGCAGGCTGTGGAATGCTAACCAGTGATTATGTAGAAAGTTTTGCCAAAGTACTCGTACCTATGCCACAACTCTTTGAAATGCATTCTACATGGATGCTATTGAGAACACCTTCTGGTGAAACCTTTTACATTTAATCATGAGCTAAAATATATCTTGGCATCCTAATCTTCCACCTTTATACAAAGTCCCGCTGACCCTGGCTTTCTCGCCTTCTGGTCCACTTTTGTGCTACTCTTTCGAGCGGCTGAGCTAATACAGATGAGATCGGTATCCGAAAGAGATATCCCTATCTACCTCGATAGTCAGGCCACACTCAACGCAATGGAATCGACCACCAACAACTCTGAGGTAATCAGAACTGCGTGAGACTATGTCGGATGCCGGGACACTACGGTATTAAAGGAAATGAACGAGCGGATGCGCTTGCAGGAAAAGAAGGAATACTCGGCAATAGTCAAACTTCAAACCATTTACATAGTGAGGGGCACCTTCAAGGAAAAAATTACAAAAACTCCCAACTTAAGGTGATCAAGTCTTGAATGACACAGGGTATCCAAGACTCTCTGGCTACTTTTTGACGGCAAAAGATCTAGGAAGTTAATAAAACTAAACAGGGATAAGCTTAGGACAGTAATAGGAATCCTGACAAGACGCTGTCTCCTCCGGAAGCACGTAAAGCGACTCAAATTGTCAAATACGGATATTTGCAGATTCTGCGGTGATCTGCAAGCTGTTGAGCTGTGTAAATGCGAGGCAGTATCGTGTAGTCGAAGAACATTTTTAGGGAAATACTTCTTCGACAACCTAGAGGAAATAGACGGCATGCACCCTGAGTATTTCAATAGGGAGATTATTTAGGTTTTTGCCATTTGAAGACAAACTCAACAGGGCCTGATGAACCCGTTTTGGTGCGTGGTCTCTGTATGATGGCAAATCCATCATACCCCTGTTTAACCTAACCTAACCTTCGAGCATTTGAGGCCTCTTAATTCTACCAATAATGCATACACCAAAGACTTTGATCTCGGTGATCAACTCACTGATTTATTTTTGAAGAAATTAGCACCAATGATACCACCAACGTGAAGACCATATCAAACAGTGCACTCGTGGGTCTCTTGTGGATTACCGTCACACCAGAAGTGACCTTCGTCACTGAACACGATTTTTCGATAAAAATAAGGGTCGACGATTTTCAAGAGCCCAATCCGCGAACTCCTATCGCAAGTGGCTTTAGGACCTGCACCAGCTGTGGCTGTGGCTTGGAGGACGCAATATTTCCCCGTAGACAACCAAAAGCTAAACTGTTCAGATCGACGTCGAAGTGACTATTCCGGATCTTCCGCAATATTTTCACTCACATCATATCTCATATCTCGTTTATTCTATGCTGCTGAGCCATAGAGCAGGGCTAGGATGATAAGAGTCTCTTTAGAGTGTCTTGACTTACTAAATTGTCGTTTTCGACCTGCCAGCTTATCAGCTATTGATAAGTATAACGAGGTACACAATCTGAAGGTTTTAGCAGTCTATTATGACCTTCTGCTCGATGTTGTGGATCGCTTCTTGTTGACAGCATACACTTGGTTTTGCTCTCATCTTTTTCTGTGGCTTCTGTTTCAATATTCGCAAACTCATCAAAGACAGTTCGTAGAGTTCTGACAATGATATCAATGCCATCAGCGTATGCAAGTATCATACAATAGTTGCCCAAAACTTTTGAAAAATCGTGTCCCTGGTATTGACTTGCAAGTTTCGTACAACTTTCTCAAGTGTGATGTATAAGAATTCACATGACAGCGTTTCACCTTATCGTTCCTGATATAAAACGTCTTGAGATTGCTTCCTTTATGGAGCATTGAGCGTTTTCCATCATCAGCGTGCAGAATAAATGGTGGGCCTGGCTTTAAACTGCACTGATACTTGATAGGTGCTAATCAGTGGTTTCGGGCCTTCACATAATACGGGAGACAGAAGCTTGGCGCGATGCCAGTCTTCTTTCTTGTGTGTCGGGCACACGACGCTGAGTTCCCATTCACCAAGCATACTTTCCTTCAACCAAATCCTAAAAATGCACTGGCGTGTGCTTTTTACCAAATAATCTCCTGCTGCCTCTAATAGCTCGCCAGGTAGACCCTCCGCCGGAACACCAGTCTTGTTATACTTAAGTTTAGATATGGCTACCTTTATTTTATTTTAGTCAGGTGGACAGAAATCTTGGCATTCATCGCCCAAGCTGATTGGTTCGTTCTTCCCAACACTGGAAGCCGGGTCATTTTCGCAGTTTCTACCATATTTCCTTCCTAATCTCAATAAGGTTTTGTTTGTGACTTTTAACTTTTTGTTAAAACATCCTGAGGTAGTGCCTCTCCATTTGCATGTTCGGTTGCTTCTCATTCTTTCTTTTATCTCCGGAGAAGTCGCTTTCGTTCTTTTATGCCGCGCCGCTCCAAAGGCGAGTTGTGGCTGAAAACAGGAGTTTCATAGGCTTGGTCGAAAAAGAAACAGCAAATTAGATACAGCATTTCTGACCGCTTCTTGGGATCCAGACCACTGAACTTTAGCACTGAATCCAGCTAACGCATTGACAAAGGTTTGCAATTGCACCCGCTCAACATTAAATCTCCTCACACTCGTTGTCGGTTATATTGGTTGTTGTGGCATCTGAAGTATCCGGAGACGTGTTTTGATTCCAACTAAGTAATGGCCCGAGTCTTGAGTGCCTTGCGTCGACCGCAACATAATCAATGTGGTGGATTGTGTTACGATCTGGTTGCCCCTCTGTTCTTGTCTGAGTATTGAAATGATAAACCATAAAATATCCATCCTACTGAAAATTAAGTAGACTAAGTCCGCTTGCAGACGTAATGTCGTGTAGGTCATGCTTTTCATCTGTGTCAACAAAAGTGTTCCTTTTTTCAATTTTGGCGTTAAAGTCTCCCAAAACGATTTTAGCTTCATATTTAGGGCATGTCCCGTAAGCTTTGTCGTGGAGTTCATAGAAATATTCTTTGGTGAATTTTATTACAGGAGTGTGAGCGCAAATCAGGCTAGTTTAGCCTTGATGCGGATTGTTACAAAGCTTCCAATAACATGCCGAGAGCTCAATACTTCTTCTCTAAGTAGCAATCGCAGTGATACGAGTAGATATGTCCCAATTTCTCATCCCCATTTTGTCCAACACCGCACTTGGATAACGGTGATATCTATCTGCTTTGTTGTAGTCTAAAGCTTCATCCACGTAATTGTTCAGCTACATATGAACTATTCAAGGTCCAAAGATTCCACGTGCTACGTAAAATCTGGAAAGCTATGCAGTTTCTGGAACCCTTGGGCAGAAGAGACCTGATATTTCACTATCAGTACTATAATATGAATGATGCCATTGTCTCGTCAACAGGAAAACCAGCTTCTCAAATGAAGAGTATGCTGTGCTTGCTGTTGACGCCACCCTTAATTTAGTCACTTGAAATCAACCGCCAGTACCTTACTCGTATATCTCTCTAAATTTCAGTCATTTCTGTCACAATGTTATACATATAGGGTGACCAGATAAGAACAATAGAAAAAGAAATTTAAATAAAACAACAACGAGTACGTTCATGTCATTATGTGTGGAATAACACATCATTCAAATGGCCTCGGCTTCGATGGCAGTGACTCAAGCGGTCGGTCCAATTTTTTATGACTCGGTCCAATATGTGGAGCGTTATTCCGGCAATAGCCTCGAGCTCGTTCAAAGTGGTCGGCTTGTTAGCGTAGACTAAGGACTTGACGTAGCCCCAGAGAAAATAATCGAGTGGTGTCAAATTGCACGATCGCGCAGTCGTCAAATTTCTTCTTCACAACTTCGAGCGTTGCGTCACTTGTATGACAGGTAACGCCGTCTTTTTGGAACCACAGCTCG
Source organism: Volucella zonaria (assembly GCA_963966105.1). Taxonomy (NCBI): domain Eukaryota; kingdom Metazoa; phylum Arthropoda; class Insecta; order Diptera; family Syrphidae; genus Volucella; species Volucella zonaria. The sequence continues at coordinate 115,762,647 of OZ014531.1, forward strand.
GATATATCGATATTGTCGAGCTCTGACCACAGAAAGTCGGTTAACATTGCTCTATACCTGAGACCATTGACGGTAACGGTGTCTCCTTCCTCATTTCGAAAGAAATAAGGTCCGATGATGCCGCCATGCCATAATCCGCCCCTAACAGTAAACCTTTGTAGACGCATTGATGCTTGGCCGAACACTTGTGAATTGTGTTCGCTCCAATAGTGGCACTTTTGCTCGTTGACATAGCTGAGCCAAAAATGCGCTCGGGGAAGATGATTTTTTGGCCAAAATCCGGATCTCCCGTCAACATTTCCAGCGCCCAATTAACGAACTCACGGCATTATCTATGTTCGTCCGGTTTTAATTCTTGCGTTAGCACAATCTTGTACGGATGTAGGCCCAAATCCAACCACAAAATTAACCAGTTTGAGTCTCTGGCGATGTTCATGGCGATGCGGCTATGTTTCCTTCATTTTGTACCAATCTCTGCCACAGCTGGATGTCATTGATAACTTTGACAGCTGCTGAAACCTAACAATTGGAAAAACTATCATTGCTATCTGGTCACCCGGTTATCGCACAGCAAATGTTTGATAGTCTCTATTTCCTCTTCGTTCCTACAGCTCCTACAATAATCTTGAGAAGAGGCTCCTATTTTGCTGACCCTGAGGCAGTGACCGGTTAGGACACCTGTAGCGATACGGATGTTTTCTTTGTTGAATCCGAGGAGGGTACGTATTCTCCCGCTGTCTAGGTTTGGCCAAGGTGACCGCAAATCACTCCTGGAAATCCATGCTTTGTTGGATCGTTTTATGGTTTTTCATTTTATTTCATTTCACGTTTCAGGATCTCAATTCAGCGCTCATCCGCTTTCTCATTCACTTTCCGTTTTTGTGTCCAGATACCCAAAAGGTATCCGGTAAGGTTCGTAGACCCCACTTAGAGTTTGATGACATTTTCGTATCTCTATTGATTTTGTCGTTTCACTTGCCAAAGTTTTATGGCTGTCCACAAAGGTGGAGATCTCCTCGGGATCAAGTTCCATGAGTAGTACAGCCTGTGCAGCTTTACGAATAGTAAATATTTCTGCCTGAAAAATACTACATTCGTCCGGAATCTTTAAGGAGTTCTAGTTTTGCAACAGTAGACTCCAACTCCAGTACCTTTCTCCATTTTGAAGCCGTCCGTTCCATTACTTCCATTAAAGTTCACGCTTGACACGATGGAGTCACTATACTTCGTCAGTTTTGATAGTTCACACTCCTATATTGTAGACACGTGTCCCAAATTGCGGTGTGCCCATAGGCCTGATCCTTTTAATCTGATCGAGCTTTCGGAAGCCTTGCATTTAAGGAATTCGTCTAAAGAAAAAAGGTTCGATAAGATCTCTAGTGCAGCTTATCTTTGAACTTGTGTCAGTATTTTGAGATAAGTAATCTTTTCCGCGGCTTTCTACCAAACCAGCGCATCATATATAAGAATCGGTCTAACTATGACCATGTACATCCAGTGTATTGGTCTTAGTTCCGAATGTTTACCAAAGGCTCTTTGGCATGTGTAGAATAGAATACTCCTAACGTTTGCTTTGGTTATTTCTTCGATATTACGCTTCCAGCTGAGCTTACAGTCTAGGATGATTCCTAGATATTTAGCTTCGGATGAAAGTTGTGTCCTAACACCATTGATTCTGGGAAGATTAAACTATGCCGGCTTTCTTTTTCTGTTGAACAACGCTAGTTCGTTTTTTGATGGATCTATCCCTAAACCGTTTTTGCGACTGTGTTCAAGGCCGACTTTGTTAGTTCCCTGATCGATGGAAGATGTTTTTCTCCTACCAGAATGACTATATCATCGCGAAGGCTACTGTCGTACAACAAGAAGACGCAGAATGGTAGAAATCACTCCTCCTTATGGGGTTCCTCTTGCAACCGTTTTCTTAACTATTTTTCCCAAATTCTGAATTGATAATTCTGGTCTTTAGCATGTTCTCAATCCATTGTGCGATAGGAAATGGAGCTTGTCCAATATTATAAAATGCTCCTTCGAGATCTACAAAGGTAGCCATGGTGTATTCTTTGTAGTACATATTCGTTTGTATGATAGATACAACCTCGTGGAGTGTTGCCTTTACAGATTTTCCTTTAAGGTAAGCCACATGAGTTGTGTTTGTTGAGTTTTCCTCTTATATGTTGATCAAGAGTTTTCCCCAGTGTTTTGAACAGAAACGAGGAAAGACTATGGGTCTGCTTGGAACTTAGCTCAGCTTTAGACAACCGATAAAGATAATTTTGAGCTTAAAATTGCCAGTAGTATTCCACACTTTCAAACCTCAAACCGTAATACCCATCTTATGAGATGGGTTTACCCTGCTCATCAGTTCACTCTGCAACCCACCTTCGGACGTACTCCGAATTTGCACAACTTGCTCGTTAAATGCAACTCTACGCTCTTTGTTTTCTAGTCATTATAACCTACCAACATTCAAAACCAATATACGATACATATATCGGTATCTCTCTTTTATTACTCCCTGATTCTCATTTAACAACGCATGTTCATAATCCCTTGAACATCCGCATTCGTTGTTAGAAGTAGAACATTATTTCGTTTTTTAATCTTTCAAAGTATTTTCTTAAGGATTATATAAATCTTTTGTATCTATTACACTGTACCTATTAATTTAGTCACATTTGAGGAGGGTAGCTGACCTCCTCAGAAGCATTTAACACTTTAAAACTCATGTATAATTTTTGGAATTTACAACAGCTCCTGCAGAGTCAATTAAACGGCCATTTAAATACTCTTAAATTATTCTTAAGTATTTTCTCGTAAATTTAAAATACATTTTCTCTCCCAGCCAACAGAGGAGATATATGTCTATGCGACCGTGAGTAAAATCTTTTCCAGACCTTTCATTGTTCGATGTTTATGTTTTGTTTGTTTTCTTTTTTCTTGTATACTTTCCATCTTCAAAAAAACATCATTTTACACATTTAGATACTGTCCCTCCCAATTGGTGCTCATCCAAGAGTAGTGCAAAATTTAAAACAAACGAAAATTCCAAAAATCTCACACTCCACACTCCACACTCCACACTCCACACTCCACACTTCCACTTTACACACCCACATAATTGGCAAAATCTAACGAATTGGTCTTAAAAATCCGAAATAATAGCTTTCTCTATATACTCGTAATTTGTTAAAAAATAAAAAAAATTAAAAAAAAAAACAAGTGCTAATTGCTAGCCGATTAGGTACATGAATTATTTTTCATCTTCTGTAGTAGACCTCTTAAAAATAAAAAAAACATTTAATGTATCCGTAGCAACCCAATGGAAAAAGTGGGTGTGAATGGTATTTAGCATGCAAATATCGAATCTTTGACTTTAGATATATTTTGTTGTTAAATCAAAACAGATGATAGACTAAAATAATTTATTTTCTAATTATTTAGCCAACGTGAACAAGAGCAAAGAAACGCTGAAGATGTACTCTTCGATATGTTCTACAATGAGGAGACAGGACTGTTGTCGATGGGAAAATTCCTGGCTGTAAGTTTTCACTGTCACAAACAAATAAGTCAAAAACTTCTCAAGACGTATCTTTTTTTCTTAAATGCAGGCCCTCAAAACAACTGGAATCCGTAAGACCGATCCTCGTATTAAGGAGCTCATGGAAAACCTAAAGAAGGTCCACAAACTTTCAAACTATGAGTCTGGCTCTTCAGCCGAAACACAAAATCTCAACCGTGAAACCTTTAAAGGGTAAATCCACAAAGACGTGAATATTGACATTGAGATTTCAAACTTTCGTTTCTCATTCTGCAGTGTCATCGCACAAAACATTGTCCTTATTGCAAAGGCTTTTCGACAGCAATTTGTCATTCCGGATTTCTCCAGCTTTGTCAAGGATGTCGAGGACATTTACTGGAGATGCAAAAGCAATACTGATGGCAAAGTGGCCAACTATATTCCTCAGCTAGCTCGCTACAGTGCCGATTCTTGGGGTGTTAGCATTTGTACAATTGATGGACAACGATATTCAATTGGAGATGTTGATGTACCATTTACTCTTCAAAGTTGCAGGTAATACAGCAAAGGAATATCCTTGTTTAGAGCCAAGATTTATCTTATTAAAAACTTTATAGCAAACCCCTTACATATGCAATTGCTTTGGAGAAACTGGGCCCGAAAATTGTGCACAACTATGTGGGACAGGAGCCAAGTGGAAGGAATTTCAATGAAATCATTTTGGATCACAACCGTAAGGACTAGTATATCTTCATAATGTCATATTAAATCGTATTGACTTTCGACTTTCAGACAAGCCACACAATCCAATGATAAATGCTGGAGCAATCATTATGTGCTCACTGCTGAAATCACTCGTTAAACCTGAAATGACATTGGCGGAAAAATTTGACTACACTTTGGAATGGTTTAAGGTAAGGATTACTGGCACTACAAATGGCCAATACTTTTACTGTCCTATCTGTTAGGTCATGACTAAGATCAGAATCGCATACGATTTCAAACACTCTTGTTGGTGATCATGCCTACATTTTCAAAGAGCCACTTTATAATAAAAATAAAAAACAGAAATAGAAGAAAGACAACGACGTATCAGTATAATGCATAACTCCGCGAATCCTTGTACCTCAATGTTTTATTCTTAGGGTACTCCTTTATGTAACAAACGCTCATTTCACAACCCGCTCTTGATAGTTCACTTGAGTCACCGTAAAAAAAAACTCGCCTAAGGTAGTGGTTGTCCATAGAACTGCTGCGAGAATCAATGAATGAAGCACCTATATATTCTTCGAACGTGATTTTGTATAGAGAACTTTCCAGTTGTATTGAACATCCCCGTCCACTTGCCTAAGCCACCTCAGTCGGGGTCTTCCTCAACTGCGTTGTTCCTCGGGGGCAGGTTCGAAAACTTTTCGGACCGGAGCATTGGTGTCCATTCGCTCTACAGGACCCAGACACTTTAGTCGCTGGGCCTTTACTCTTCTGGCTAAGTCTATGTCGCTGTACAGTTCGTCGTTGTATCTCCTCCTCCACCCACTGTCTATACAGACGGGACCGAAAATCACCCGAAGAATTTTCCTCTCAAAGCAGCCAAGAGCACCCTCATTCCTGCGCCATGGAGCAGATTCACTTTTGTTGTTCGAGCGAGGACTTCTCTAGTCATTGCCCTCTTAACTCAAAGAAGCAGTGATTGGCGAGAGTTGCTCTTCGTTTGATCTTAGCGCTGGTTTTGTTGTCTGAATTGATAGCGGAACCTAGGTAGACAAAGTCCTTAACTACCTCAAAGTTATATATATATGTCGAAGATGACGTCCTGTCTGAGACACCAGTGTTGGGTGTCATTTCTTGTTGTCAGCATATACTTAGTCTTGCCCCTTGCTTCCGGATCAATACAGCGACGCTGATATCACGCTGCTTTTTCCGATTATGTCAATATCATAATGTGTTAAAGATGCTATAATAAGTGGCCATAAAATCGGTATATCGATTTAGAGCTCATGAGTTTTTTTTCCTAGATCTGCCGTTGTGTGTAAATTTCAACGATGGTGGACTTTCCTGGCCTAGAACCACACTGATATGGACCAATCAAGTTGTTGACGATCATATAGGCTGATATTCCATTCATCGGGCCAACTTTAATCCTCTCATATTTTACAGACGAGTTGGTGTATACTCCTTACGAAATCATCGCCTGCCGCTTTGAAGAGCTCAGCAATTACGCCGTCCGCTCCAGCAGCTTTGTTGGACTTAAGATTAGATATGGCTATCTTTACTTCATCCAGTTGGGATAGACGGAATAGTTCATTCTGCCTGACAGCGGTATTTGGTTCCTCTTCGCCGTTATAGAGTCTACACAAATGCTCTTTCCAAATCCTCAGCATCAACTGCGACTCTATTACTTTGTTTCCTTGTTCGTCCCTTAAGTCTTCGGTTAGGGGTTTGTATCAGTGCCATGTTTTTTTATCTTTTAGTAAAACTTATTACTGGAGTAGGATCTCTTAATTTCCTTATGCTCCTTGGTTTTCCTTCTGAAAAGCCGGTGTTTGTACTCATCTTCTGCTCGTAGAGCTCGTGGGCAGCTCTAGTCTTTCTATACATCTTGCTTAGCTGCATGTGCTTGCCGGCACTCATCTTCAAACCAGCAGTTTCGTTGTTGTGATCTAGTGAAACCCAGCATATTAAAGGCGACATCTCTGATGGCTTTTTGGCAATGTTGCCACTGGCCTTCGATACTTGATGCCAGCGGCATACGACCTCTTAAGACATTAAGTGAAATTCGACCGGAAAAGGGTTTTTCGAACTTTTGCGATTGTAGCCGTCCGACGTCAAACTTCTTCACAGTATTAGCTTGTCTTTGTGGTGTTCAGGATATTCGCAACCGTACCTTGGCCACAAATAAGTAATGGTCCGAGTCAATGTTGGCCCCTGTGAACGTTCGGACATCAATAATACTGGAGGAGTGCCTTCCATCGATCGCAATGTGGACAATCTGGTTAATGGTCATTCAATCAGGCATTCTCCAAGTCGCTTTATGAATATTGATAGAATAGCTACGACAAAGTTTCTCCTCGCCGCAAAGTCGATTAGCCTGAATCCATTATCGGAGGTGGTATCGTGCAGACTATATTTTCCGATAATACTACTAAAGATGCCCTCTCTTTCTAGCTTTGTATTCAAATCACCGAGGTCAATTTTATTGTCATAGCTAAGCCACTGCTCGTAAGTCTTGCCCAAGAGCTCGTAGAAGCTATCTTTGGTGTTGTCATCTTTTCCCGTGGGGGCGTGCTAAGGCTAGGGTTGACAAATTTAGCTAACATGTCGGAAACGCAAGGCTTCTTGCCTAAGTATGCCTGTAACAACAATAAACAATAAACATTGCTAAGTTGACACCTCTCAGGGCCTACCCTCTTTCTACAGCACCCAGCCACCGGTAATAAAATCAGTAGCATTCGTCACAGGTCAAAGGATATTTTTCGTGTGTATGATTTTGTGGTTGTAGGGTTGCGAAGTGGTTAGGTTTGTCGACTGCTTGCAAGACGGCTTGGGTTTAAATCTAACTTAACAGCGAAAAGCAGAAAAATGCTTTTCTATATCTCAGAGTAGGTAAGAAATTTTAGCTACCCATCTCTGTACACAAAAGAGCAGGACGCACGTATCAATTTATTTTTACATTTCATCCTGCATGACCAATTGGCAAGTAAAACAGCGCTGCTATCTATCAGTTGTCTATCTATCTGGATGAGAGTTAGGCTGCTGACTTTCGGATAACAGTAATAGTAATCTGATCTCAATGTGGGTTTCATATGGATACGGTAAATTCCCCTTAGGATGTCGGACTAGCAATCTGTCTGACTTGACTCATTTTCAGTGCAAATATACATCTCGGTATCATTTTGAACAGACAATTTTGGGTCTGCTCTATATGCGCTGAGAATGAATCTCCCTCCTCTTTCTATTTATATTACGACCTGTACTCATATGCAGAAGCGTTTAACAAGTGGTCCTTGTTATGTATAGCCTTTTACGGGCCAAATCATAATTGGCATGGCTCTCCAGCTTGCAGGCAGACCAAAAGGTCTGATCTTGCTCGGCAAGAAACACTTCGTTATGCGACACTACGCTATTGCTAAGGATATGGACAATTTACACCATTTCTTTGGGCCCTGCTATAGTGCATGGTGGTATTAAGACACTTTATCATCGAATCGATTGCTCATATTTCTTCGAAAGAGTGCGAAATAACGATAAAGGCTTTTGGATGAACGTGATCTTTTAATGGTTTGGATAGGGACAACTGTTCTCCATGAAGGCAAAATGTGACCAAATTTGAGATAGCCTCGAAAGAAGCCTACACATCGCGAAGTGTCCACAACTGAAACTGATCCAACTAAGGCATATAAGAGTATCGGCGTTTCTCAATTGGTCTGTATAAGTTTAGCAAATGACAATATGTACTCTTTGCACCGAAAGGGCACTGCTTTTCTACAAAGGAACCGCTTCGTCAGCTTTGCATATACTCGTATGTATGACGATTCCATATCATGACGCGGCACGTCGCGGTCGATTAGCGATGACACGGACCTAAAATATGCCGCATTGATTCGGGAAACCAAAAAAGAGGTACGAGTAGAAGTTTAGGCCTTCCGAAAAGACGCCGGTGTCGACCTCTTCCTGGGTTCTGAACCCATCTATTAATATTGAAGCGATCTATCGTAAAGAACATCGCGTTACATTCATTTTGAAATCAATTTCCACTGCATCCATGTCAATATCTTGTCATGCCCTATGCTTTGTTTTATCGTTGATCCTTCTTGTCTCACATCTATAGTGATGAGCTAGTAGCTAACTAGTCTGGTCATAATTACATGAGTCACCGACTAAAACCGTCCTTCGCATACTGGCTACGACAAAATTTCGTCTTTTCCTTAAATTGTTGCTTCAGTGCGACTGCGAGTAATTGTCCGCTGTATCTTTTGGCCCTCCATGCGCCAAATCTTCTTTGATAATGTGAGACATGGAGTTTTAACATACGGATATCGGTTTTAGTGGCACTCCGGATAGGAGTTTGGAATAGCCGGATCTTTGGGCGGGTTTTGTGTAAATTGGAAATCGAAATTGACATTGATGACAATTCACACGTATTCACAGACAGGGTAACATGGATAGAGGCGATCAGTGGAAAGCGGGTTTTGGATTTCCAATATCTGGAAAGTTTGCCATCTATTTTAGTTCATCTATGATCCAACGGAGCTCACCTTTTTCCACCTTGTATTTGTGAAGGCCAACTAAAACAACACGGTCTTCGACTACCCCACATTCCATGATTGTAAACAAGTAAAGCCAACGAATTTTAAGCGGCAACGTTGCATAAATGTCATGTCAAATAGCAGTCAACATGAAATGGATGCATTCAAAACTTCATCCACAATAAATGCGTTTAGTTCTACATATATCGGTTTTTATGACGAATCTTGGTAGTGTATTGAGAGGAGGTGAAGTTTCAAATATATCTAGATGCTGGGACATGTTATTCACAGAGTCTGTTTTATTGGCTTTAAGAGCGGGCTTATACGAATAACTAGTCCCTTTACATAAGCAAGATTAAGTCAAGTTAGTTGTCAGCCTACATCGAACAAGCCCATTTGTCCCACAAAAGACGCTTTATGATCACAGGATCTCAATGTCTTCACACCATAAAAGTGGAGACCAGAAGGTACAGAAAACCTGAAACTCAGAGGTCAAAACATTTAGTGCTTTTAGCAAAACCGATGAGCCTGTTGATTCCGGTCAGATCTCTTATCAATGAAGAAATCACTCGGATGAGTTTTCTTTTGATGAGAGAGCGTGGCACTTCCGCACCAGATGGAGGATGGGTTTCTCTTGCCTTTGTCTCATACAGCTCCTGTAAAAATCGTTGGAAGGGAGGCCAAGATTATTGGTGTGCCTGCCATTGGCCTGTGATGATCCCCGCTAGGATGATAAGATGCGACCGCTTCACAGATACGTCTCTTGTTTAGCTTAGACCATTGATTGCAGGTTGTGCTTTCTGACCACCTGTAATTGGTGTCATCTATCGTATTCACTTTGAGGATGAGCTTGTTTATAACTAGAGACATTCTCATATGCTAGAAGATAGAATTGTTGTCTAGGGCTGTGCCATTTTTAGCAAGTTCATCGGTTATACAGTTTGGCCGTATGTCTCGATGTAGGTATCCTGGAAACGTCGATTTTAAACTATTTGGCCATCTCTTTGAGTGATAGGCGTGTGTGTAACTACCTTTGCTATTGCCATAACCGAGTTTAGCGATGCAGATACTCTTCGTATATCACATTTCAGCCAAAGGAGAACCTTTGCAATTATAGAAATACCTGTCTTCTACCCGGAAGGAGGATCTTTTTTTTGGTAAAATTACCATAAATAATCACTTGTTCGAGCCTTGCTATGTTACCGAAAAACCATGTAAGTAACACAACTTTCTGTCAAAAAAGGCGGGGAAAGTTTGACATACCAAAATATTAACAGATAAGCAAGACCTGGATAGCCCGATACGCAAAATGAATAAAATATGGCTGGTATGGGCGCAAAATAAAGATATTCTCATCTAACGCCACAGAATCTCAAGCCGAACAGTCACAGGACAGTTGGTTTTACCCCTAGTAGCAAGAAATGATGTAAGTTTGTTAGTGATGTTAGTTTTGCTTAAGATACCCGTAAGCGGTCTGAAGTCTATCCTTCTGAGAGAACGTAGAATCCTGCTGACTTTTAAGAGACGTCAGCAGGCATCCGTATTTTCGAAAGGGGAGTAATCACAGGGAGCGTATATTAGCGGTGTGACGAACAATTCTAATTCCTGACGAAAGTGTCGTTCCAACATAACTTCACTTTCTGAGCGTTTTTTCTTAAGCTAAAATTTGAGAGTTAGATTTCAGTCCGCAGTAACATTATAGGCCAAACTAAATTAAACTGATTTTTTAACTTAAGGCTGGATCAAGGGCTTAATCGCAACTTGACTGTCACCAAAGGCTCAAATACTTCACTCCTACTAGTCGCTATATAATATAATTCGTTACTGTCAGTGAAGGCCGTTGTTTTCATGTTTAAACTTTATTGGTCTTTTCAGAAAATGTCTGGGGGTGAAAATATCAGCTTCAACAATGCAGTATTCCTTTCGGAACGTGAGGCAGCCGATAGAAACTATGCCCTGGGCTTTTATATGAGAGAAAATGATTGCTTCCCGAAGAAGGCAAATTTAAAGGAAGTTATGGACTACTACTTCCAAGTAAGTTCAATTGAAAATACTTTAGAATTCCTGGGCATTTTGTTTATGTCTTTTTTCTGATTGTAGTGCTGCTCAATGGAAGCAACTTGCGAAATAATGTCTGTAATTGCCGGTACACTTGCCAATGGTGGTATCTGTCCAACTAATGAGGAAAAAGTTCTTCAACCTGAAGTCGTTCGTGATGTCTTGTCAATTATGCATTCCTGCGGTACATATGATTACTCTGGTCAATTTGCTTTTAAAGTTGGTCTACCTGCAAAGTCTGGTGTATGTGGCGGTATGATGTTGGTCATTCCAAATGTTATGGGGATCTTTACATGGTCACCACCATTGGATAATCTCGGAAATAGTTGCCGAAGTGTGCAATTCTGTGAGGTGAGTTCGATTTTGACTTACGCTAATCGAATTTAAAATTTTTAAAATGTTCAATCTATTTAGGAACTGGTTAATATGTTTAACTTCCATCGATACGATAATCTGAAGCACGCTTCGAACAAAAAGGATCCACGCAAACATCGTTATGAGACTAAAGGTCTTTCTATTGTCAATTTACTCTTCTCAGCAGCTAGTGGTGATGTAACTGCCTTACGTCGTCATCGACTCTCCGGCATGGACATAACTTTGGCCGATTATGATGGCCGTACAGCTTTACATTTAGCCGCATCCGAGGGGCACTTGGATTGTGTGAAATTCCTTCTTGAACACTGTCATGTACCACATAATGCCAAGGATCGTTGGGGTAATTTGCCCATTGATGAAGCAGCTAACTTTGGGCATCAATTGATTGTCGACTACCTGACAGCATATGGAGACAGAATGGGAACTGAAGAAGTTCCTGCCAAGTTACTTACCAATAATGCTGAAGCCGACGAGGTAAGTTGTCTACACAAAAACAAAACCAAGAAACATCCCGACTAAGTCAAGTTCTAAATATTTTATAGGAAGTCAGCAGTAATACAACAGACTATGATCGCAGTACAACAACCAGTCCAGTACCCTCCGAAGACAGTGACACTACAAGACCTGGCCTGTAAGATCAACTCCATATTACTTCTTCACTTCCCAGGAATCTCTCCAATTACAAGTTATCCCCCTCTTAAATGCATTTACTGTAGTTGGCCCATTAATGATTCGGAATGGATCCGTGTCTGTTAAATTGAAAATGAAGGAATGTATGTGTTGTGCCGTTTTGACTAAGATTTGTGTGTTCCAAAAAGGAGAGATCTTTTACATTTATGTGTATGTACGAGTACCTCTATAAAGGCTCCATCAGAAGTTCAAAGTATTATTAATCAAAAATGTAACAACTACGGATAACAAATTAAAAAGACTCTCCCCTTCGAATATGACAATAATTATAGTGCTCTCAGTTCATTAACGATAACCAGTAAATTCTAAATATTTCAACAGACAAATTATTAATTATTAATTATTAATATTATAACATTAGATACGCGATATGTATCCATGTACGTATTAAACTCGAATTGAGGATAAATTTTAATTTTCTGTGATTTGCTTTATTTTTGCTTTGGTCGAAAGAAAAGCGTTTTTTTAGTTAGTTACGTACGAGTATGTAGATTTGATTTTTTAAAAAAAATTAATTCAAAATATCTATACAAAAAAAAATGAATAATTGTACTTATGTTTGTATTATCTTTTTTCTTCTTAGTTTAGAAAAAATACAAAATATACAAAATCGTTTTGTTGATTACTGTAACGTATAATACGTTTTTTTTTTTTTTTAATAGTTATTTTTAGATTCGTATATTTAATAAATTTAAAATCAATTGTATAAAAAATCAAAAAAAAAAAAACAGTTAATATATTTTTTGTTTGTGAAAAAGCTTCACTTAAAAAAGAAAGGAGTTTTATTTTTTGATCGCGCATCTATTGCCTTTGGCCTTCTTTGGAGCTTGGCTAGCAGTTTAGATTCAATTGGCTTCTCCGTGTTTATCAGCTTCTTAATAGGAAGGCCTTCCTTTCCGATCAATCCTTGTAAATATGAGTACTTCTACTTCTGCTGTAACCATCCCAATGAAACCCATGGTTTTTCCAACACAAGAGTAAAAGCAAGATGCCATGAAGAGATGCTAAAGCAATAAATAGAGACAAGAACATGTAAAGGACACCAAAACCAAACAAAATTTTGCAGAGATCGAGATGAGAACACAGTAGTATCACAATACAAAGTCATTTCATCAAAGGAATACCATTGTCCAACAATTCTGCCGAAATGTCACCCATTTTTCACGTTCTTCTATGTTTGTTAATCCGTTTGTGTTCCTTTTACTGGAGTTTTTCGTTCTTACGCAAAAAGACGAGTAAACACTTCAGTATAAAAAAGGCTACTCTACTAGTCCCCATCATATTAGCGCCAAGTTCCTGCAGCCTGATGCGGGCGTAGGAAACTTGCTGCCCTGCAATTAAGCTCACAAGAAACCCAACTCTCAATACAAGCTCTAACTTAGGAATCAGCTAGTCCTAACTTAGGTTTGGGACTTGGGAACACTATATTCCTTTTTTGGCAAGATTATGGCAAAACCAGTCATGAGTGTAGTAACCAGAGTTCCGGTGTCATAACATCACACACCAATTCTATCAGATCGGGATCATATGACAGTCGGCGCTCAAGCTCAACGAAGCCCACGTTCATGTTATACCAAAGACAACCTCTTTTGAGCGGAAGATCCCCTTTTTTAGTGCAGCCCATGATGTGAATATCATTACCGCGCCTAAAGTAGACCCAGGCGTGCTAAAGAAATACCCCATGCAGCCGAGACAGGCCATTCCTTCGAATGTAGTGCAAGCAGTAGTGACATGCATACGCGGATAATCCCAGAAGTACCCGACTTGACGTATAGACAGCGAATGTTGTTTAAAAAGAATGACAATTGTAGAAGGTACCAACCTTATAAAGCTTAAATTTGAATTTGGACGACGCTATGTTGTTTAGTATTTGTTCGGCAGCCATCAATAGTGAATTTTTAAATATGGAAAAAATTGGCCATCGTTATGCGATGCAATACTTTCATTTGAAAGCCCTCAATTCAACCAACATCAAAACGGAACTGGATTCTACTCTGGAGGTGTCTGCTCCTTCGTTTACAACAATAAAATATTGGGTGGCAGAGTTTAAGCGAGCCCATACGAGTTGCCAAGACGAACTTCGCAGTGGTGGACCAAATGAGGTGAGTTCACTACAAATGTTGAAAAAAATCCACAAAATTGTATTTTATGACAGTCGATTGAAAGTGCGTGAACTAGCAGATATGGTAGGTAATTGCGCTGGACATCGCATGTTGACTGAAAAATTGAACATGACAAAGCTGTGCGCAAGATGGGTGCCGTGACTACTCACAGTGGAACGAAAACAGCGCCGTGAGGTTGTTGCAATCGAGTGTTTGGCGACGTATCACAGCAATAAACCCGAGTGGGTCCATCATAAAGGAACAGTCAAAACAATGGACTCAAAGAGGAGAATCGGCTCCAAAGAAGGCAAAAACAGGTCATGGCATTCAGTGTTTTGGGATGCGCGTGGGATAATTTTCATGGACTATCATTTCATTGATTAGCGAACTAATTGCAGCGTTTGATAGATGACATCAAGAAAAAACGGCCGCATTTGGCGAAGAGAAAAGTTTTGTTTCATCAAGACAATGCACCAGTTCACTCATCCGTCATCGCGATGGCCAAAATCAATGAGTTAAAGTGCGAATTGCTTGCTCATGTACCCTATTCGCAAGATTTAGCACCCTCGGACTATTTTTTATTTCCGAATTTGAAAAATTGGCTCGGTGGTAAAAGATTTGCCGACAGTAAAGAGGAGGAGTCTGCTATTGATGTCCATTCTAAGGAGCTCGACGATTCTCACTATAAACAGGGTATCGAAGCTATTGAATATCGCTAGGAAAAGTGTATTTCTTTGTTAGGTCCGGTGGGACTACCCTCGTATACACATATTTGCGTATAAGTTTATTGCACAAAACAACCGACACATAAAATATAGGTAATTGATCTTATCATAGAGATTGCACAATCGAATGATTTTTTGACTGCTCCTTGGAAAAAATTTGCTTCGGTTTTGTTGCAATAAAATTCCCTCGGATGAATATATTTCGCGAAGATTAATACTTGGAAAAACCCGCAAAAAACTAGTGTCCTTGCTAAAGATTTGCGCAAAAACGTGACTTACTCGTGGCTCTATGTAAAACATCAGACAATTTCCGAAATATACCAAAGAAACGACGAAACTTGAGAGAAAATTTGAAAGCTTTGACGTTCAGAATGATCTTTTATTCATGTTAAGTGTAAAGAGTGACCAGTTAAGAACAATAGGAGAAAAAATTTAAATAAAACAAAAGCGGTATAAGATATAAATGGCCACCTCGGCGTCGCTGGCAGTGCTTCAAGCAGTCGGTCCAATTTTTGATAACTCGGTCCAGTATGTGCGGCGTTATTCCGGCAATAGCGTGTCGAATGTTGGTCCAAAGTGGTTGGAGTGGTGTCAAATCGCACGATCGCGGCGGACAATAGGTGAACTCTCGGTTAACATCGCTTTAGACCTGAGACCATTGACAGTAACGGGTTCACTTTCCTCATTTCGAAAGAAATATGGTCCGATGTTGCCGCCATGCCATAAACCGCTCCAGACGGTCAATCTTTGTGGATGTATTGATGCTTGCTCAACACTTGTGGATTGCATTCGCTCCAATAATGGCAATTTTGCCTAATTTTGCTTCTTATGGTCAATTCTTGCGTCAGCAAAATATATGGATGTAGGCCCAAATCCAACAGCAAAACAAGCCGGATCGCCTCTCTAGCGATACCCATTTGAGCCGATCGGCGCCGAATCGACATTTCTGGGTCTTCTTCGATACTGGCCGCTACGGTGGCTACGTTTTCTTCATTTCGCACCAATCTCTGTCTGGTTGGTGGCTTAAGATCCAAAAGAGTGTACTCACGCTCAAACTTTTCCACGATGCGACGAATTGCCTGCACACTAAAGCCATGATGACGACGAACCTCACGACGAAATTCACGTTGCGTATTTTCGGAATTTCTATAATATTTTTTAATAATTTCCTCAAGTTTGGCAAGCGTGAAACGATGCACGATGAAATGGCAAACCTTATTGAATATTTTGACAGCTGGATGAATGGGATGGGTGAAAATGACAAAGTGAAATAACGCTGGCCATTGCTTGTGAAATAAAGCCGAATTGTTGAATGTAGAAATATGTGTTCAAGAAGGTGGCTCGCTTCTCTCGCTAACAGGATTTTTCCCTTTTCTCCGCAGAGTTTAGACTCTCACGCGAATTCGTCGCTCCGCTAAGGGAATGTCAATAACTGTCAGGCAGGCGCCTATAACTTTTTAGCAGTTGTATTTTAGTTGTAATTGTAACTGTTAGATTTGACATGGTACCGTTTATTTTAATCATTTTTAGCATGAAATGATGACAATTGATTTATATTAAAGCACTATTAAAAACAATGGAAAGTGAAATAAGGCCGATCGCTAATATTCGGCCTTACTTCACTTTTACAAAGCGAAATAAATCCGAATTTTTGAATTCGGCGTTACTGCGCTCGGCGTTGTTTCACGGCACCAGCTGGATGTCATTGGTAACTTTGGCAGATGCTGAAGCAAAACAATTGCAAAAACTATCATTGCTATCTGCTCACCCTTTATTATACGAGTAGTTGCACAGACTTTTGGAAAGTTGTGCCCCTTGTGCGAACCTGCAAGTTTCGAATATTTTTTTCAAGTATGATGGGCCCTCGGCACCTTGTCAAAGCCCTTTTCCAGCATCAATGGGATCCATAAGGTTGCCTCCGACCTTTACGGATCAGCCAGCAATCTCCATGATTATTTTGCACAATCTGACGGGTTTGGCAAAGATGCCAAAATTATACTTGCTTCCGTATAACTCGTCTCTATAGAAGCTGTCATATGCGGCCTTGAAATTGACCTGGACTTTTTATATTTTCTGTAGTAGCTGGCGTAATATCGTGTGGTAGAGGCCAATCAAATGGCTGTCAAATGCTAAGGTTCCATTCGGTCAGACATACTTCCCTTTGACCAAGTCATTATTTGCTGATGACTTGACAGACTGCCTTTTTATGCTTCAGTTTAGATATAACACATGCTGAGAAATTAGAAGTGTATTCATACCGACTTGAGTGTTAAGTTCTTTTTTTTTAAAAAAAAAAGGTGGAAAAAACTCTTGACTTTTATTGGACAAGCTGAGTCGTTCGTCCGCTTAATAATCTGTAGAAGTGGCTCAGCATCCACTGTAACTCTACTACTAAATCTTGATATTCATCTTTACGGGTTTATTTGCTATATGTTGGCTCGACACATTCTTTTTAACTTTTCGTTAAAGTTTGCTAACATTATTTTCGGGACGTCCCTCTATCTATTTCCATGATCGGTCGATTCTCATGCTGATCCTTTTTCTCCGAAGGGGATGTTCTTCCCTCCTCTTTTCCCCGTATAACGCACAAGGCGCACTCGTTCTGCTATACAACTGCACTTCATAGGTGAATAAATAGCTATTACTTTTGTAGATGAAGTCAAGATATGTTAAGCACAGGAAAGAAATCGACCAACATTCTTTGGTTCACCTGTTGCCTGAGCAATTCACAATTGGTTTATGTGACTCTGAAATAGAGAGAACTCTCTGTAATACCGCCAACGCGACATCGTATGCAGTTTCTTGTTTTTTAACTCGAAAGAACTTTTCCAAAACATTTCCGACGGTACTGCGCTTGTTACATCTCAGTCGGTAATTTCTATTTCCATCGTGTTTAAGTCAATTACATTACATAAAAAGGAGAACAAGCTCGTTTATATTTCGAAACGCATGTCTAATCCAAATTTCCGTCTTTATATTGTGATTTCACTAAAATCTTTACACGTCCTCTTATAGTGCTCCGTGTTGAAAATGGAATGTGAAAACGTAGCTAGTATTGTACATCCGGCTACATCTTATTGATTCTGTCTTCCTTCGAAGCCTGTCGCATACAAACTTAATGGCACAGCTTGCTCAAAATTTGACAATAGTTTGACGGGAGCAATGTTGTTTTTGAAGGAACAAGAACTCATTGGTCTACCCTTAACAACAAACATCAACCTGAAACCGACGTCAGCATTGACGCAGTGCGCAAAATTAGCGCTGGCAACATAAAACACATCAATTAAATTTTTTCCTTTTATGCTTTACAAATATTCGGTTTATTAGTAGTGCATACAGAGAAGCAAAATGAAAAAATAAAAAATCTAAAGAAAAAATAATGCAATTATTAATCACTCTGACAAATAACTGTAAATAAATTAGACATAAAATGTAGATAGTCCTCCTCGACCAATTGTATGTATGACAACGGGCTGTACTTGGGCTCTTCAGGTTGATAGTATTCAATTTCCTCTTCGATTTCATCTTCAAAACAAACTTTTTTTGTACTTTCATAAGCTGGCATCTCACTGGATCTTCGAATTGGAGGACGTGCCAGATTTGGTGTTGATGATACCGCTGCAGGCTTTACGTCCGATTGAACTTCGGCACTGGATCCTATCGGACTGATCATTTGTGACATTTCAAAAGATCTTCTCTCAGAATCAGGAGTTTTCTGTTGATTTTGCTGAAGCAAATGCAGTCGACGAACTACATTTACCCGCATTGAACTTTTATGATACGAATGGCGTCGTACACCATTGTCTTTTGAGGTTTTTCCAGCATTGGCCGATGCGTCATTGTCATCGCTATCGAATTTCATCATCAGAGCAATGCCGTGCTTTCTTCGGTGCCAAATTTCTTTATGCTCACGAAAATCAATTAGCACCTTCTTTCGAACGAATTCATGGTATGTGATTAGTTCTGTACTGATTTCACGACGAATAAGTTGCTTTTCACGGGTTGGCAGGTGGAAGTTTTTCAGCGCTAAAAGACTTTGCGATGCAGCCAGCATAAGGATGTGCTCTAAAGCCATTAGGCAGAGTTCCCCATCGAGATTGGAAAGCAATTCGTTGGGTGGTGCAGTTGCAGAGGAAACAGATGTCACTGAAACCGATTTAGAGAAACGACGCTGGTTTTGAGGTGTAGTTGTATTGTTTGTCAGATTGCGCGTTGGCGAATATTCTTCGCCTGTTTGAACTTCTAATTCTGCGGTTTCTGGAAGAACATTCAATGGAACTTCATGGAAACCGTAACTTTGCTGCAAAAGAAAAGCATCAATCAATTTTATACCTGAATTAGAAATTAAAATGTCTCGGTGTACTCACCAAATTAAGGACCTTTGTGAAAACACTTACGACACTGAGAACGGTGCCAAATGTAAGTTGTATACTTGTGTCATTAAGTTTGGGCGCCCCAAAGTGAATTTCAAACAACGGCTCCCATTTACAAGCAAGAAACTCTGGCTCACAAATTAAATCAAGTAATGGCGGACTAAAGCGAAGTAGACATTTCACACAGAGGGTTGTTATTTCCATTAAACTAAAATTAAAAATAATATTTGAAATAAAGTTAAATTAGATTCGAATATTCAAATTAAACATAAGACAAAACAAGAATCATTTTTGAATCATTAAACAGCAATAAGGAAAGCAAGGTAATCCAACGTTATAACCACTCAACAGTCACTTTGTAAAGCCAAAAGCACCTTTTGCACAAGCCAGAGTAACATTTTTATGTTTGTTGGAATATAGTAGATATTGGCCTAGGAGGATCTGACTGACGGTATCTGACTACATTTCGACAAGTAAATGTTTGCCGCTGATGTTCTACGATCGAAAATGTTTGCAAATTCTTTCTAATGTTCGTCGAGGCCCTAGACAAATATGTCCTACAAGAATGGTTTCCCATTCATTTGTGAAAGTTGATTTTCAACTCCCAATCATCGCAATATCGCTAAATCTTATCGTTGTAACATTGCAGGGGTATTTGTTTACCCTAGATCTTCGAACCTGATCTGTATGAGATCGAGTAGTCTTCGTACGCTATGGCGTGGCGAAGCTACGAGGGGCGTTCAACACATTCTCGGTATCGGGGTGAAGCCGTGGTTGTATATATAAATTGACTTATTTATCAAGTAATTATTTTAGTGCATTCATGTAAAATTTCATATAAATGTGATTATTAATTCGCGTTTTATCTCTAGTTAAACAGAATCATAATGGCAACTGAGACGATGATGGTGAAAATTGAGCATTGCGCTGTAATTAAATTTCTCACTAAGCAAGGAAAAAGTCAAAAAACTATTCATGAAGAGATGGTGGCTGTTTACCAGGGTTCCGCACCTTCATTATCAACTGTGCAAAAGTGGTCAAGTGAGTTCAAGAGAGGCAGAGAGAGCATTGAAGACGACCCCCGCTCCGGCGCCCCGGCTACTGCTTGTACGGGAGAAAGCATCAAAGAAGTCGAAAAACTTGTTCTTGAGGATGCCCGAATAAAGGTGAAAATGATGGCAGAGATCACCAAGCTTTCAATTGGTACCATTCACACCATTCTTCATGACCATCTTAACCTGTCAAAGGTCAGTGCAAGGTGGGTGCCACGAATGCTCACAGCGCCTGGGTCCACCACTATGACCCTGAAAGCAAACAAGAGTCCATGCAGTGGCATAAAAAAGCAACAGACCCCCCGAAGAAGTTCAAAGTCACTCCGTCTGCCGGGAAGCTCATGGCCACAGTTTTTTGGGACTCAAAGGGAATCTTGCTCATTGAGTACAAAAAAAAAGGTGAAACCATCAACGCCACATCCTACGCTTCCACTTTGCATACGAGTAATTTGCGGGAGGAAATTAAAAAGAAAAGACGGGGTAAACTCGCAGCGGGTGTGTTGCTTCTTTATGACAACGCTCCAGTTCACACGGCGCGAGTTTCCAAGGCTGCTGCGCGAGATTGTGGTTTCGAAGAAATCCAACGCCCACCCTATAGTCCAGACCTTGTCCCTAGTGATTATTTCCTGTTTCCGGATTTGAAAAAATGTCTTCGTGGAAAAAGATTTTCGGATGATGAAGAACTCAAGTCGGCAATAAATGGTATAAGAGGAAATTTATTTTTTTGAGGGTTTAAAAAAGCTTATCTCAAGATGTAACAAATGCATTGATGTTAGGGGAGATTATATTGAAAAATAAAAACAATTTAAATTGAATTCGCATTTTCCTTCATATCGATACCGGGAATATATTGAACGCCCCTCGTATCTCACGTGTTCGCTGGTATAGATGTTGAATGGGATCGGTGAACTAGCCGCACTTTGTTGCAAACCGTTTTTAATATCAAACATTCCAATGGAAATCACATCGGTATTCTTCACGATGAATTATCATCTCATAGGACCCCTCTAACCATACAGCGTCAAAGGCATTCTCCAAGTCAATCAACCAGATACCGGGGACATGAAGAATGAGGCTTATCGACCGAAGATTTGCCGGATTCAATGCATCTTTATACCTTTCGGATGGGACCATCACTCTGTTCCAATGCGATGGATGATGGGAATTATTAACACGTTGACTGACAATCCAACCAACATCAAAACGGAACTAGATTATCCTCTGTGAGCGTCTGCTCCTTTATTTACAACAATAAAATATTGGGTGGCGGAGTTTAAGCGTGGCCGTACGAGTTGCCAAGACAAACATCGCAGTGGTCGACCAAATAAGGTGAGTTCACCAGAAATGTTGAAAAAAATCCACAAAATGGTATTGGATGACCGTCGATTAAAAGTGCGTGAACTAGCAGATATGGTAGGCATCTCAAAAAGCACTGTACATCGCATGTTGGCTGAAAAATTGGATATGAGAAAGCTGTGCGCAAGATGGGTGCCGCAATTACTCACAATAGAACAAAAATAGCGTGAGGATGTTTCAATCGAGTGTTTGGCGAAGTGTCACAGCAGTAAACCCAAGTTTTTGCGTCGATTCATAACCATGGATGAAACATGGGTCCATCACTTAACACCCGACATGAAGGAACAGTCAAAACAATGTACTCAAAGAGGAGAATCGGCTCTAAAGAAGGCGAAAACAGTTCCATCTACATGCAAGGTCATGGCACTCAGTGTTTTGGGATGCACGTGGGATAATTTTCATGGACTATCATTTCATTGATTAGCGAACTTATTGCAGCGTTTGAAAGATGAAATCAAGAAAAAACGGCCGCATTTGGCGAAGAAAAAAGTTTTGTTTCATCAAGACAATGCACCAGTTCACTCATCCGTCATCGGGACGGCCAAAATCAATGAGTTGAAGTTCGAATTGCTTCCAAGCCAATCGGTGGTAAACTCGACGATTCTCACTATAAACAGGGTATCTAAGTTATTGAACATCACTGCTAAAAGTGTAAAAAGAGACTACGTAGAGAAATAAACATATTTTTCCCCAATTTTTTTTTTGTTTTCTTCTTAGGTCGGATACTTCTGGGACTACCCTCGTATCCACCGCTTCTAGTGGGAGATGTTTAGCATTCCATCGCTTTAAAATGATTTCTTAATGATTCGTATATCATTTGGAGCTCTTCCCTTGATATTGAAAAGAGTAGTTCCCTCCCGTTCGCGATTACATTATTTGCCATCTTTTCGTCATTTAGCAGAGCGGAACCTATGTTCTGATATCATGAGGTTCTTCATATCATTTCGGTAGAAATTGTGCAAAAGAATCCAATTTTCCAGATCATGGATAGAGGCAATAACCTCGTTCCCCTTGTATACTTCTTAAAAAGTCGTTTGTATAGCCTCCACGTCCTCCCGATCACAAAAAAGTTATCATCATCACTAGCCTCACCTGAATCTATGCCTGTGTTGTCAGCATTTGTTCACTGTCCTCCTTTCGAACGATCCTCAAACGCACAAGGTCGTTTTGAGCTTTCCTTTGAAATATTTTTGGATACAAGATAGCTAAGGCCGAAGCTTTTCCACCATCGGTTTTTAAATATTGAGAGTTTAGCGAACGTGCGTTTCACTGTTTTCTTTAAACTTTCGATCATCGTCGAGCATTGCGATGCGTATGTTTGACCAGGACAAACGACTGCCATACCTTTCAGTTTAGCCAGCCCACACTGTTTCTATCTGCAATACAGTCATTGCAATTTCCTTGGTAGTTAGCGACAGAGGCTAATTATTCAAATTGTTCAAACTTTGGCACGATTGCTCCTTTTGCAAATTTGACAGGATATGGATTCGGGGATTTGGAAAACGCCCATTCGGAAATTCGACATCAGCTCAGTCAGTCGTGCCCGTTAGCCGTTATCTTCTAGTGTCTTTATCCAATTGTTGTGATAGAGCTTTCACAGGCGAAATGAAGGGAACTAGTTTTAATGTCTCCGTACTTATCCCGAATCATCCTTATATACGTCTTGAATACATTTTGAGATCTTAGCCATTCGATGAAAACGATGTGCAAATCTTTCCCTATTGCTTAGAACTCTCTCGAATATTTTTATAGCATACGACATAAGCGTCACTGATCGGTAGCTGTTACAGTTTCGTGTATCACCTTTGCCTTTAAGGAGTGGAACAAGAGGGCTATCCCTACCATGGTTAGTCATCCGCCTGCCTCTTATCATTTTATTAAACAAAATCGTGAACCATTTTAATACGAGATTCCCGATTGTTACTCATGCTGCGCCCCACCAAACTATCATGGAATCTCAGTTACACAGTGATTGTGGTGCGAGTTTTAAATCCCTTCAGTTTAAATTCTCCTGTTCCCCAATATTCGGCACGAACACTTAGGCTCCGGGATACCCGCACAGCACACTGCTTCGCTGATGAACTGATTTGACTCGAGTTTATAAGGACAAATAGTAACCAGCTTGACAATGTCCTACGACAAACAAATAACACAATTTCCAACGCTCCCTTAAGACCTATTAGAAGTGGATTTATTGAGATAAGAGGCATAAAGACAGAGATTGAGAATTCTTCATAACAATTGCAAGGATGAAAAGGATAACGAATCTGAGGTGCACTTCCTCTATAACTGCTTGCAATGGCACGCATTAGAATGCATAGACAGCTGTCGCCTTCGAGATCTAAATGAATTATGCTCTATGAAAATCATCGACCAGGTTCTAGAAGTACCTAAGTCATCGCCCTCCAACGCTCTTCCAGTGGTATCAGACTAAACATACAACTGATCTAAGTGGACCGAAATGAGGACCCCTCTAACCCGAAGCTAACCTAGTGCTCCCTTCATGTTTTTGTTATTTTGAAATATCAACTCACTCATTAAATGCTGTTATCACTTCGTCAACGAGTCCGCCACTTTCACTTTCTTTGATGATGTCTAAATGCGTACGCCGCCCACTCACTAGACTTTTTAGATTTTTAGGCTGATGGAACATTGATATCGAATGACCCATTAACATTTGAACACATCGCTGTCAACAACAAGAAAATAATATTTACACGTTTATTAAAATACCTCTCTACTTACCATCAAATTAAACAAACTGTGCGAATGCTCCAACCTCCATTCCTTTTCGTAGTCCACCAACTTTGCCATCAGAAGCACGGTATTTTTAATTAGCACCATTGCATTGGGCTCCAGGGATTGTTTACCCAAAAGCAGTGAATCCATCAAATACTCCTCATGGATGCCAACAAACGTCAACACATGTTTAAGGAACTGATACTCGTGTTTTTGGAATAGAATAGTGACCAATTCGATTCCCCGAGAGTAAATGGGCCACCACTTTTGTACAGACCAAGTGTCTTCTCTTGGCTGGTTCATTGTATAGGTTGCCTGTAGAAGTTCCTTAGGAGGCAACAGTTTAAGCCACAAATAATCTCCAACATCACAGTAAAGAAACTCCTGAGAACAATTTCCTTTGGCAAAAACAATCAAAACGTCCAACAGCTCAACGGACAGCTTTTGCTTTGAATACAGCTGTAAAATCCAACCGGTGCAGCTTAGCAAACGGTTGAATACCTTGTTGGCAATGAATGGTAGATCCCAATTACCAGGCCCATCATTGTGGAAAATGGCAGCTACTGTTTTCAAAAGATTCAAACAGAGAACCAATGCATTAGACCCAGACGATACAGATGATGACTTTGAGAGTTTTATTTCTGCCTTCACTTCATTCTCTAGATTACTCAACTCCAAACAGATTATGCTGACCACTGAGTAGAGAAAACTCAGAGCCACCGTTGAGTCTTTGAGCAATTCCCCAGAAAGAAGCTCAGCACACTTGATGGTGATTGATAGACAAGCCTCCTTTGCGCGAATATGAAGATCTTCGTAACAATTGGCAACACCACTGAGAAGTTTTATTAGTTGCTGCAACATTTGCTGGTCTTCCTGTGCAGATTCAGTGTATGAATGCTTGTAGCTAAGGATCACAAAGAGGTATAACTCTGATAGAATTATGAACGGCCTAAGGTCATCAATGTACTCTGAACGTTCCACAAGTACCTGGAGACACTTTACTGCGAGTAGTTTGAACTTCTTCTGTGGTATCTCAATGCCGGTGGGATTCTTTTTCAAATAAATCAAGATGAATTCTTTGAAAGCCTGCAAACGACTTAACCATTCCGGTGTCTCGTCTAGAGCTTGTTGAGTTCTCAAGACATTAGGCAACTCGAAAACATACTCCAGCCACACGTCGAAATGTGAACTTTCGAAGAACCGATTGAGGACTTTCTTCAGTTCGGTGTTTGTTTTATTGCTCGTGCAAAATACCTCAATGCCGAGAATGTTAAATAGCTGACTGTAGGCCTTGACATTGGGCGATAAATCTCCAAACAGTGGATTGCAGAGTGACGACCAAAATGTTGGCTTCTGTACGAGTTCCTCGACCAAACTCTGCATATTATTCTTCCAAAGAGAGTGAAACAGTGTCATTATACGACTTGGTAAAGGGTTTTCTACAGCATTTGGAACCTTCGAAACAGCATCAAGATAATCTTCCATGAAAGTCAGAATGCTATCTCCTATGTTTGACGGTTTTCCCTTCACGTTGTCTTTTGCAAAGTTTACATTGAAAAAGGCCTCAGTAACACCGGGTTGCTTTTCGATACACGCTTCCACGAGCTCGAGTATTGCAATTTTCAAACTGTCACTCTCTAGATCGTCAGGCAACCTGTTCAGGAATGTCAATCGAATTTGATCCGGTTCCATATCCAAACAGGCCAGAAGTGACATGTTGAATTCTAAAGCGATGCGTTTTAGGAGTCTGCACGACAAAAGTGGTAACCAGCGATCGAAGATGTTGTTCATGTAACTCGTCACTACCGGAATTATCCTAAGAGTGTCGCGCTGTTTTGGTTGAGTGTAAATGAGAGATTCCAATGGTGATAATTCTGAGCTCGGGAACACTGATGTTTTGAGACGAAGCAGTTGCATTAGAATTCGCATTGACAACCGCACCAGAAGGATTAATCCGTTGGAGGATAGAGTCATCCAATTAGCTTCCATTTCCATTGATAATTGCAAATAGGGATTCCCAATCGCTATAAAACTGAAAACAAAAACACGACAATGACGGGAATGACGGGAATGAAATTATACAATTTGTTCTCTTACCGTAGAAGTACAAGACCATTTTCTAGATTTAGCAAACTGTACACACAGATGTCTCGCAATAGTTGTTTGGACATGTTTTTGGAACTTTTATCTGTAGTTACCATGTCAAGTATGTCGCATATGAATCCCATTATCTCTGCATAGACTTTGTTTTTATCCTGCTGAGACTCAAAGCGCCAGGAATGCATGTGAGGAAACACTTCACGCACCAGGAATATCAAACCGGGAATCTCCATTTGAAAGAGGCGATCACGCCCCATCTGCAAAAGATAGTTTTATTTATAAAGCGAAATATGCTGGAGGTTGGTGTCTAACTTGTTATCTCCCTAGCTAATCTATGCTACCTAAATTGCGTCTAATCGGCGACAAGTAT
The DNA here is from genome assembly GCA_963966105.1 of Volucella zonaria. Taxonomy (NCBI): domain Eukaryota; kingdom Metazoa; phylum Arthropoda; class Insecta; order Diptera; family Syrphidae; genus Volucella; species Volucella zonaria. The sequence goes on from OZ014531.1 coordinate 115,789,353, forward strand.
ACTCGAGATTTGACTAGATCGTCAGATGGCAGAACCAATCTGTTCCTTTCGTATAGATAGATTAACGATGATGAAATTGAGTCTGTCTTATAACTACCAACACAGCACTTTGGAGGAGAAATAGTATACGCTAGGCAGTTTCATCTACATTGAAGATGCTTTCAGCAACGCAACTTGTGATTGTAAGTTTACCTCGGCTATTGCGCAGCAGGAAAGATTGTATACTGCTTACTAGCGTCGTAGCCGAGCACTAGGACACCTTTGCTTGGCATCTAAATGTGACAGCCAAAAGTGACTCAACATCCTGCGACGCTTACTGAGAGGGTGATAACGACACTGCAGAATACTTTCTCTATATTGTCCAGCCTATCCTCGCATCAGGCTGCAGTAAAAATAACATACAAGGAGAACAATGGATTAGTCCTTTGCCTAAGTCGTCTGTTCTGATAGAAAAAAAAAGTCTAACAATAATAGCCAGTGGACGTTCTAGGTGTCAATTGGCTATGTAATATTAGCATCACCTATTTTATCGCACGGTTTTGAATAATAGTCGTATCTAGCAAGTGCAGAGAAGTGTTAGGTGTAACTCTAATCTTGGGCGGATAAATACCTTATGCTCGTACATTGAGGCCTGATTGGAGGAGGTGAAGTACATTGCTTGAGATAACCTAGACATTTCGCAGCAGTTTTGACGACATCGAACGCCGGTTGTTATTGACACACATACCAAGAATGGAAAATTTTTCTTCAACGAATGGAGAGGTTCTGCCTGTTTTGTTAAGAGAGTGCCGTTTCTGACAGCTTGTCCCGGGAAACCTTGTGCTTGTGATTGTGCTTGTGCTCCAAGGAGCTGAAGACAAGAAAACGTGAGGAAGATGCGCGGCGCAAAGAGATGGCAAAAGTTGTCGAGGGCGCGAGAGCTAGAAGCCAAGAAGAAGAAAGTGTCCGGCACTTCCTCTGCAGATGGATTTTCCGCCGAACACTACAACCAACAAAGGCTGTAGTTCGGGTGATCGGTACTTGGATGTCACCGAAAAACCCACCTTAAAAAAAAAACCGAAACGCCAAAGGAGACGAGACCGCCGCTAGGATGCCGCTAACACCTCTCTGACACTTCGAATTGGAAAGGCTGGCAATGACAACAGTCTTAACGACGCAGAGTGCAAACATTGTTTTGATCAATTGTGGGAGCTAGCTTAGGTTCGGCTGCCCATGGATAAACCAACCCACTTACGATCATTGTGATGCCACGTAGGCCTGTGATGCTCCTACTCTTAGAACGGATTTGAACTTCTGACGAAGAGTAGGAGAGTGTTAACGTCTATATTATTTACATCGTTTAATTTATTGTAAAAGAAAGCTCCTGACTGGAGCTTTGGGAGAGAGCTGGGCATGTGCATAGAAGGTGGACGATTGTCTCCTCCACTTCCTCGTCCATGCCACTTCTGCAGAAATCGTTTGTTTTTGCATACTTGCCCATAAGACAGTGTCCAGTGATGGCACCTAAAATAGCGCTGTGATGCTTCCTATTTAGAAAGATGAAACTCCTAGAGCGATTCAGATCCAGTTTGCATCAGTTTGGTGTACCGATACCTTTTTCAGGTATGGTTGTTCCAATTTTAGCGAGTTTGTCAGCCCTACAATTCTCTGGAATATCTCTGTGACCCGGTGCCAGACATAGGTGGACGTTAAACAGTTCTGTCGTTCCCCTGAGAGATGATCGGCAATAAAGGACGGTTTTATGATTGAATTTTGTAGGACTGAGTCCTGGGATTTGATTACGTTTTTTCTTTAGTTAGGATAGGACTCCTTTAATATCCAAAATTTCTGCCTAGGATACGCTACAGTGATTTGGAAAGCGGAAGGCGGGGTTAGGTTAAGCTTATCTGAGAAAACACTGCCACCAACCGCTATCAGTCTTAGATCATGGACTTGTCGTCCATGAAAGCACCTTTCTCCCCGAAAGATCTAGAAGGCATGCCTACGTGAGTGTCTTTGTCAAAAAAATATCGGGGCATAGTGTAATCGATGTTCTCTGGAAGGATTCCTAGTGTATTAAGAATATTATCATGGCGAAATAGTTTATGTAGTCGCTTTAAGACGAATAGTTATGTTAGCAGCCACTTGCCTCCTAAAAATATCGAGGTGTATCAAGTGAAGCAGTATTTTCAGTGACAGGGAGTGAGTAGTACGTTAACCACCTCTTATGCACAGATATGCTGCCCTTTTCGCTTTGCTTAATTTGCTGCAGTTGACTGCATTGTCTAAGGCTAAGTTCTTAACCGGAATAGCAACGTGGGGCCGGGCGTTGTCATGATGGAAAATTATTGCCTCGTGTCTGGTCGCATATTCCGGGCGTTTTTCAGCCACTGTTCTCTTCAAACGGATTAATTGTGTTCGGTAGCGTTGTCCATTGATGGTTTCACCCGGTTTTAGGAGCTCATAATACAGCACACCCATCTGATCCCACCAAATACAGAGCATTACCTTCGCGCCCTGGATATTCGGCTTTGCCGTTGATTTGGCTGGTTGGTCGGGTTTCACATATGATTTTTTGCGCTTGGGGTTGTCGTAATGGATCCTTTTTTCATCACCAGTAACAATCCGATGCAAAAATGACTTCCTTTTGTGGCCTTCCAGCAGCATTTCGGAATGCAAAACCGCCTTTCGATTTCGGCTTGAGTTCATGTGGAACCCAATTTTATTGCTTTTGAATATATCCAATATATCCAAAGATTCTGCGAGCTCTTCTTGTCTTTGGCAACAATCTTCATAGATGCCAACCTTCCAGTTCTTCATCTTCAAACTTTTTTGGGTGCCCAGGACGTTCATCGTCTTCCAAGCCAAAATCACCACTTTTGGCACGTTCGCTCAGCTAGCGCATGTTCACCATAAACTTCCACCAAAATACGATGAGTTTCGGCAGCAGTTTTCTTCATATTAAAGTAATGAAGAAGAACTCCCCGCAAAAACACTTTTTCAGGCACAAAGTTCGACATATTTGAGTGAAAAAAAATTATTTTTGTTTACGCTACAAATGAATGACATAAATGACGTACAATGACAGTAGCTTTCCAACGCATGTTCCAATGGAATAATACAAGTTACGGAGAAGAGCACAAGATCCGCCCAACGGGTTAATCTGTTAAGATTTTGCTGTAAGAGTTCTTTAATGGTGTTAAAATGCTTTCCTGAGACGGCTATAACAACGTCTTCCGCATAGGCAATCACCACCCGCTTCCAGGTATATCAGCAGTTCATTAACCACTACGTTCCAGAGAACGAGTGAAAGAATGCCACCTTGTGGCGTACCTTTGCTGACATATCTTTTAGCAGAAGCCCACCAAATTTGGAGCTAATAAACTATTTAACATAAAACTGATCAACTCCCCAAGTAATATACCTTCAGAGTGAACAGCGCAGTTGTAATTGCGGGTGTGTTGACGTTTTTAAAGGCACATTCAATGTCCAGAAACGCGACCATTGTGTACTCTCTATAATATAGGGAGCGTTCGATGTGGCCAGTCAGTGAATGTAGAGCCGTTTCCACCGGCTTTCCTTTACAGTAGGCATATTGAGCCGTCGACAAAAGTCATGGATCAATTTTAGATCGTATATGGATATCAGTCAGTCGTTCGGGAGTTTTCAGAAGGAAAAGTGATATACTTATAGGTCTGAGGTCCTTTGGGACAACAATGAGAACATTTTCCGGCTTTGGGAATGAAAACTACATTAACTTCTCTCCATGACAGGGAAATGTGGATCATTTCTACGCAGATCCTCATGATATTCTGTAGCGTTGGCAGGTTTATATCTTGGGACCTTTGTAGCTCGGCAGGTATTACACCGTCCAGTCTAGCAGACTTGTATAGTTTGAAGCTATGCAGCTCCCAGAGCAGCTTATCTCGTGTAATCGGTAGCAGCAGCAGTGAATATGGAACTATCTCGAGTTAGCTTATGCAGAAATGGAAAACGGAACTCTTGGCTCAAGTGCTCCACGCAGCAAACTCTTGAATAGCTAAGCTTGTCGTTGCCAAAAATTGGATGAATGTGAAATAGACACATCTGTGGTTTCGGATGTTTAAGGGGTTTCACCCTACTATATGATAAGCGATGGGAGGGAACGAGAATGCAACTATAGGAATAACACTATCCAATAGGTACGCTAGGGAGATAACCAGCTCGAAAGTACTATCGGATGTCTCCATGTCAGACCATAGGTATATCGGGGGAATCCGCGGAAAACCAACTGTGCAAGCTTTAAAGAAATCAGCAAGTCTGTTAATACTCCCCCTAAATTCAGAACTAAACAAAAGCCAGAGGAATCTATTCAGAACCTGAACGCTCCACTCACCAAAGTCTTTGAACTGCATGTCCAGCTAGCAAACAATCGTGCAGATCGGCCGTTCTATGGTGTAGAGCAGATTTGCAATGACTACATAAGGAAACTACAAAATTTCTAAACAAACCTACTAATTTCAATGACGACCTAAGAAGTTAATTCGGAGTTCGAAGAGTGCCTCTTATAAAGACTTTTGCCAACAGATCGAAACAGTCGGTGAAACCAATGGGCTCGAATCACTCACTGATGGCACCTAAATTGAGTCGAAAGATGAAACTCTCTGCTATATTCTTGAGACTCATTTCCCAGGTATCTTAATTAGGACCAGCTCACAACGAGCTCGTATCAACAAAGCTCCATGTAAGCTGAGTAACACAGGACGACGTCATCCTTTGAGGTGGACGAATGAGGCCATCAAAAACTCTGTAGATTCCTTTGAAGGCTTAGTCACCTGCCACCGGTGGTATATATTTGAAAGATGATTACATGACAAGAGTTTCAGACACACCAGTCTGACGTCCTTCATGTTAAACAGCATGGAGAGAATAGTGGAGTCCATGTGCGCAAAACTACTTTGCGAGTGCATCCTCTGTCTAAGATGTATTATGCCTACCAACGCGGTGGGAGGAATTGAAGGCGCACTCGACGAGAAGGAATACGCGTTGCGAATATTCTACAACATTGAGAGACAAGGAAACTTTTGACGGCATGTGTACGAGTACCTCGGCCGACGATTGTCCTTTGGATCTACACGGCTATGACTGCATATCAATCGTAAAAAGTAGTGCCTTTGGTGGTTCGATGGCCTTTCACATCGACCAGTCACTTGCCTCCGGTTTTATGAACATGCCGTCTGACGTAATGAAACCGGAGCTACGGTTACTGCGAAAACACGAAGTCGGATGTTCACTCCAGAACCGAGCAAATGGCATCTTTGTGACGAACCACAATCTTACCCTAGACAAACGTCTAACGGAGACGTAAGCAGCTCATGAAATATATTGTGGGGAGCAGGTGGAACGGGTGAAGCATCTGTGTCTGAAGCAACCATCGACGTTATTGAAAGCTCTGACCATCTTCAACCCAGTTGGAGTATGCAAAGCTTCTTTGAACGCAGTTGAAATAATGAAACCACTGAGTTTTGTTCGGGTCACATCTCGCAATGGCATCACGGAAAATGAAATCGCCGCTGAGCTTGCTAGGCAAGGTACAAAGAAGGTATTTTCAAGAACTGAACTCACGTTTAGACAGCTCGCGCCCTCGATTAGGGTTTCTATTGACAAATGGGCTTTTTATGACCACAACCGTAGATGATATGAATCTCCAGTGTTCGACGACTTGCCGGTTGTAGTAAGATTCCGGTTGTTTTGGAGTGATGACAATGTCTGTAAGTACTCTGTCTGGATTTGGTGAGTGCTGATACTGAAGCCTTTACCAGTATTTCTTTGAAATTAAAATGAACATACAAGGAGGGAAAAGGACTGAACTTTTGTTAACGACAGAGATGTAAAAAAAACGCTAAAGACTTACCTTTGCATACGTCCTCAAGAAACTCAAATAGGCCAGCAAAAATTCATACCGCTCGATCTTCTTTTCCACATCAACCAAATACGTCCCAACCAAGTTCGAGTCAAAGCACATTCCATGGGCATACTTTTTGTAGTCCAACGTTTCGTTGCTTATAGCTGGGAATATACCCAGATTGATGACTCTGGTGAAGATCTCCTTATCCACCAGCGGTAGTAGGGCTGTGCAAACATTCAAACAATTCGATAGCAATTCAATGGGCGGAGACTGTGTCATCTTGAACTTGTTCAACACATCGATACACATCTCCGTTGGATGGACCATTTCAGTGGAAATTTCATTCAACGCCTTGACTCGTATAATCGCCGATTGGAGGTACTTCAGTCCGCAGTTAACGCGCACTAGACGTTCGTCATTAAATTGAGTATAGCGCACCGCTTCGTTCAGCAAACTATTGATCTCATTATGGAGGACATTGTAGTAGTTGACGCTCGTTCGGAAATGAACACAATTCGCTCTGCCGCGTTCCATGACAACAGCTGCAGTGCCAGCTGGGATGGTGTAGTCAATTCGTTGAAAGGGCGAAAAGTTCCGACTAAGTAGGTACTCATCCTCAACATCTGGTGAGACGTGGAGATCGAACCTGCTTTCATCGTAGACTTCCGTATAGATCGGTAGCGCTTCAAGTTGGGATTTAATCTGTGAGAGAGAGAAAAGGAGTTACTGATCGTCCCGAGACAATTGTATTGATCTTACGTAGCCTCCCATACCACCTTTGGTAAGAGCATTCGCAATCATTGAAATGTGAACAAAGTTGATGGGAAAATTCTCGAGTGCCGTGTTGTAAAGCGAACGGACACCGCCATCTTCGAGAGCACAGAATTCCTTAGCTAAAGCCGGCCACGAGATGAGCTCGCATAGTAAATCGTACACAAACGCATGACGAGCAATGGTCCCATCGGCATCAAAAAGGTCGCACAGGTACGTCAGCTGGTTGTAGATGGTCCTTCGAACGATTTTCGATACAACACTGTCGTCCTATAGACAAAGGGTGGTTACTTTTCATTAAAAATGCTAGACCCAGCCTTACCTTGAACATTTGATGGCTGACGACTTCTTTAAGGAAGCCAAAGACGTTCAGTTGCACTGCCCGCACGCCAAATGGCCCATATTTCGCCATGATGCTGTCTTCATCTTCTAAATTGCTTGCCCTCAAATTCAACAGCATCCATGACAGCAACAGCGGCCCATTCTCCTCGTTGTGGTAAATACTAGCGATGTCCTTGTCAAGGAGCTTTATGATCTCCTTAGCGTTTGGTGAAGTTTGTGGATCCGGAAAGTCAATGCATCGCAGGAACAAGGTCACCTCGCTGAAGGCAATTTTACGTATTAACTGCACATGCACCTCGTTCGTGGGATCCATGTATCGCTGCTGCCTACCGAACGAGTGCTGCTTAAAACAATTGAACAACCTCTGCAGCTGCTTTGATTCCACGACCTGATGATCGAAGATTAGCAGGAGTATGTGCAGCGTTTCGTTTATCTCTCGACAATTACGCTCAGCCCACGAGTTCAACTTGTTGGGATAGTTTAAAAATTCACCAGCAGTCAGTTTAGTTGGTGGACTCTCATCAATCAGGTACTCCAGCTGCATCAGATAGGAATCCCTCAATTTACTCATCGACAACTTGTCCACAATCATTCGATACTCGTTGTGGTATGGATGGCCTGGTATTTTAGAAAAAACCAATAGATTCTTCATAACCTTTAGCACAATCATTCGCTCCAGAGAATAATAGCCCCAGATGTCGTCCAGCAATTTTGTCATGTTTCCCTCAGTGGAGATAAAGGTGGTCAACGAACTGGCTGAACCTCGGTACTCATTCGAGAGGTAGTAGCAAAGTATTTGCCAACATTGTTTCGATTCCAAGTCCTGTAAAGTTTACAAGTTTTAACGATACAATTTATGGTCACAAGATGGTATCTGATTACCAATAACTCCTGCAGTTTCTTTGTGAACGGATAGAGCTTCTCTTGTTTCTTTTCCTTGAGCAGCGCTTCCAAATTCGCATTTGTTGAGGTGATACCCTTGAACTGAAGCAATCCATCTTGTAGTTCTTTTGATACTTGGAGCAATTTCTCCTTCACTGTGTCCACGGGGGTCTCGTAGTGGATTCCAGATACCAATTGCCATAGACGCTTCCAATCGGTGCTGTTGCAGGGGAAAAATATGTTTTATGGACGAAATTATTTGTGAAATATTTTTGTTTACTTACATTTCACCATTTGAAGACATTTTGGGGCTGCTTCAATGGAAATTTATTTATAGTACCGACAAAGAGCGGGAATACGTAAATTTTGCTAATAAACACTACGGAGAATTTATAGAGGGCAGCTGCTGTCAGCATGCTTTGCAACTATCAGTTCTTTAGAAAAAGTGTTCAAAACAAATGTTGGTGAGTTCTTAGAACGTAGTAGATTTCTTTTTCACTTTTTATTTCCTAACTAGAATATATTTTGTAAAAGTTTTTTATTAAAATTAAAATAATATGTTCAATGTGACTTCTGAAAATGTCACAACTTGTCTTCCGTTGCAATACGTAGCTAAGCTTTGTGAAAAATTTCTTCTACCTCCTCTTTCCAATTGCGCCACATGTTCAGTTTTGATAGTGAGGGAGGTCTCGAGGAATTGGAACCGAATGCTTGACGAAAAGTTGCGAAGATGCGCCGGCTTTGGGCGCCCTCCAACGAAAAAACTCCCTGAAACATTAGCTGTATAAGTTTTGTAAGAACGCGGATATAATCGGTATGACAAGAATTCACCAATTATAGTGGCTCGGTCGAATAAAGGATTGGACAGAGTATTGCAGCCAAGGAAATTGTTGGTTCCCAGTCCCCTAGTTCGAGAAAAATGGTAAGCCGAACTTCTGTTCGAAGATCCAGCAATCGCAGATGATAGTTGGTTTAGTACCATAAGCTGTACAGGATGGAATAAACCTCCGATCCTGACTCGAACTTTGGGGAATTGGGATCTCAATAAAACACATTGGGCTGTATTGGAAGCCAAATGGCATTACTATGACACCACATAAATTGTGCTATTCTCGTCCAACAAGGCACGTCTTACCGAAATTATCTACTTTTGAACAGGAGACTCGCAGAACGTTTACAATGAAAAAACTCGGGAGAATGATTGTGATTAAGAACTATGGCAGTTATTCAACAAAACCCGTATATCAAGCGAGGGCTGGCAGAATTCAGTGGAATACACTGCCTGGAGATGAATCTGCGAAAGCAAGGTAAGATTATAGCAAAACCATTAAGAGCTAATCACAACCAAAAACATGTCATCAACGAAACAGATGTTGTCATAATTGTGTGGAAACAAAAGAAGCTGGCAGGAGGGCTTAACTCTTACGAATTAAGTATATCGCAACCCGAAAAACCCAGAAATATGGAAAGGAAAGATTACAATGAATCAATGAAATCTGGGTAAAATTCGAAGCCAACCATGAAAATGTGAAAGTTGTGGTCAATCAACATATGCCTTATATACAAAGAAATTCATCTAACAGTCAAGGAAAAGTACACAGGTTAGATTGTTGGACAGCAATTAAGCTATAACAAAGTCAGTGCTTTTGTATGAAGTTTTCTTCAACTGGTGTACTAAGTGCCAGTACGTTGCACATAAACTGACGATGCATGTCATCTGAAAATGTGTTTATTTCAACCCTGAAGTCAGATACCAGCTAATAGCAATCACCAAAAGGAAGACAATAATCGATTATGGATCAAGGCGCTCCTCGGATAAGAGTTAATTTTTCTTTTTTGTGAAGGTGACCTTCACAACTTCAGCTTGAAATTAGATAGTCAAATACGTCTGCAAGGTCGAGAATCTTTCTATCCTTTCATCCAAAAACGACATTCAGTCTTCTGAATAAGATCTATTTTGTGTAGGTGATATCGAAGGTGGGGTTTCTGATCTCATCCATTTTGGGTTGTGCCGATTCTTTTGATTTTTTTTAGTCTGGCGAAACGCTAGCATAAATAAACATTTTGTTCTCCCAATTCTTTATTGCTGTACTGAATGACTGAATTCAGAACCAGTTTGTTCCTCTTGCAATCCTGAATACTTACAGAAACGGTTTTAATATCAAAATATGAGCACAGTTCGATCGATTGCTTGTAATAACGCAATCAATAGTCAGTCAACATGAGGGAGCTAAAGAAGCAAAAGGTCTTCGATGATGTGTGTGATTTGAGCGTTATGGACACAGGCACCGCCAAACACAAGGTACAAGTAGATGTGCATTCCCAAAATGTTCAAGACAACTTCTGTCTTCGGTCTTCTTGCTCTTAACTCTTGCTTGCACATGCCATTTCCTTGGCTCTATTGATGTGATATAGAAGCAGATTTTTATGGCGACATAATCCTAGATGGCTTAAAAACGGACACTGGCATTGCTTAACGGTCAAGCTTATGCAGGCTCGTATCGAATCATATCAAACTTCAAAAGGAAGCCAATTTGGCCTCAGAATCACAGCAGCTTGGAAATGTCATTCAAATATAAAACGGCGCAGATATGAATGGGTTTTTAGAGCTAGGCACCTCCATATATCAAACAGCAGCAGGACATTTACTGTATGACACTTTCTGCAGTTCTTGAGCCTAACTGTATTACTAAATTGGGCGGATTATTAGATTTATAGCAAGACAGCGAAACGTAAAAAGTCAGTAAGTCAAGACCACAACCAATCGATTCCGTACCGTTCTTAAGAGCTGCTCATCTCTCGAACATCCCTGTGACGTATTTTTATGGAAAGACTTGGACGTATAGCCCATATAAGATCATATTAACCAAAGAGCTGAACCCAAATGACCATCGTGATGGTCTAACTTTTGCTGACTGAGCTCTGAATGATCTGCATCGAGCAATCATCCTCAGGGATGAGACACATTTTCGGCCAAGCGAACAGCTATAGGTGTTATAATAGTAGCATTTGTATGCCTGTTTGGTGTGGTATTCATTCCGAAGGTGTTATTGAGATGTATTTCTTCCGAGACGATGCCGGCTAGTCGGTTATAAGCAGACGCCGCTTTGGGATAAAGTAGAACTGGAAGGGTTGAAGGATATGTGGTTTCAACAGGAAGGTGCCATTTATCAAAAAGTTCCCTATTCATACAATTCCTACGACTATAATCTATACGACGCAAAGACAACAAGGCGTAAACAAAATTGTGCGTGCTTTTCAAGAAGATCTTGGCATACAAACTAGTGGCATCATCGGCCCTTATTTGTCCAAAAATGATGCCGAGGCTATGTGCCATACTATTGAGTTACTGAAGAGCTTATTCAGCGGCAATATTATATCACTGACCAGTGGAATGGCAATGTGATTTGAAGCTTCTCGATTCTTGTGGGACTATCCAATGCCCTTGGCCTATTCTGATAAACCGCCAACCATCCAGGCCTTGGAAGCTAATATTCTGCGCATATTGGTAAGAGCCCCAAATACTTCAAAGAGTGGCCTTAAATTGTACCGATAGGATGTGCTTTGTCAAAAGCAGCCAAGGAAGCATGAATTCATAAATCATTCTTCCCATTGCTGTTGCCATTCCTTAAATATAAAAGTTCTTGAGGTCTTACCGATTCCAAAAAAAAGGATTTTTGTTATACGACTCGAACTAGTTCGAGGTATTCGGAGCGCAGGCCTAAATGGGTCCCCATTTTTGTTTCAGGACCCAGGAGTAGAAGTTTCTATACAAGAAACCTGGCTGTTTAAACGGACCCTTTCTGCAGGGGTGTTACTAAGGACCTGACTGTTCGAGTTGGGTCACTATACTGAAACCAATATAATACATAATATTGACGACCCTAGCAAACATTTTAAGAACAACGAATTACGCTTTTGAACGTGGATTATTAACAGACGACTTACTGCTGAACAACTTGCGGGGGTCTGGGGCTGGTATATAAACCAGATATTACTGGAATCTTAGAAGTGTGATGGGAGCTCGGGCGAAAAGCTAATGGAAAACAACGAAAAGAGGATAGCGCTTATATGAATGTGGATTTGATATTCGTAGGAGGCTTAATTTCAGATCGGCACTCACCTTGTACAATACATCTATTGTATGTCGACTTCAAAGCCGCATATGACAGAAATGAACTATACAACGCAGAAACTCGTCAGGTTGCGCAGGATAGATTTGTACATTTCTCGCTGCTACAACCAGGTCAATAACGAATTATCCAAGACCTTCAATATCGAGAACGGTTTTAGACAAGGCGAAGCGCCGTCATATGACATTGTCATTCAAACTAATTGACATTGAAGGGGCACGAACTTTTCTAAATACCCACAATCACAATAACTGCCGCACCGTTGCCAATTGTAACATCAAGGTAGTTAAGGACTTCATCTGCTTTGGCTCCGCAGCTACAACGACATCAGATACAGAATTACTCTTGCCAAACGCAAAGGTTTACACCTTATCGAAAGTGGGCGAAGTAGTACTTGGCCGCTTCGAGAGAAAAATACTGAGCGTGGTAAAAATTTAACCACGATCTGTAAGGGTGAGCAGCGACATTGGTCTATTAGGCGCCTGTGGACCCTAAGTCTGATATGGTTCAGCCGTGTTGAGCGAATGGATACCACAGCTTTGTTTTAACAAGTATTCGAGTCGTACCCCGAGGGACGGTGCAACAGAGGACAATTGCGTTTAAGGGGGCAAGTACAAGTGAACCTAAATCAGTCTGCACGGTGACAGGTGGTGAGAGACCGTACTACTTGGAGTGGCTTGTTTGTTGAGGCCCATTCTGTTGGCTAAGTATGTTGGTTTAAAATGAGGGTAAGGAAATTACTAGAATTGTATATATAATTAATAAGTATATATAAAAATTTTCGCTCTATTACAATTCTAAGCGAAATTTGGCAGCACCGCATTCGACACAACTCTCTCTAACCTATCAGTGAGCATTTGAAGTTTAAAAATTCACCAACGGAGCACAAACAAAAACAAAAAATCAAAAATGCGAAGTAAACAACAACAACCACATCAAAACAAAACAACAAAAATCAGCTCCGAACAAACATCCCCTTGCACAACAAAGCACGATGCTAGAACCAGGCTAAAGGACCAACAACACCAAGCCAGTGAAACTACAAGGGCAGCAACGAGGGCTTACTAAAGCGAAATGTCAAATCGCCAAGTCCCTAGAGAATAAAACTCTAAACCGGTTTTTCTAATCCTCAAAACGCATCCGCAGCATCTACCTCGTCGTCGGCAAACGGACAGCAGCAGCAAAAAAAAAACGAAAAAATATCGGCTAAGCGACATAATCGCGTAAAAACACATTTTTCGTTAGCCTGCTAAGGATGCAGTGCTAGCCATTCAGTTTGAAGTGGACTTGAACCATTTTGCTTTCAATTTTTTCGTTTGCCATCGCGCAAAAGGCGATTATGGAATAGGAATACATTTTTTGTGTTTTTTTTTTCGGTTTTCCCTTTTTTTTTTTGTTTTGTTCTAAAGGAGAGCAAGCTGCCAAAGGTTATTTGTTAGATATACGAGTATATCGAGGTCTGTAACGCGCAACATCAAAACGTTTCTGGATACAGCAGAAGCAGGAGCAGAAAAAGGCAGCTGTCTGCCTGCTTACGATTACGAGTTGCAGCCTACGACTTCTTGTAGCAAAGAATTTTGCGTTAGTATTGCCAAACTATCGATACGTCACAGATCTAAATAATTTTGTGCGTCTCGTTTACAGATAGATAGAATCCTGGTTGAGAAGAAGGAGGAGGAGCAAAGAAACCAGAAAACGACAAACGAAGCTTGTGTTACTCTTGTGAGATTTTGAGATTGTGAGTTGGTGAGTTAGAGAAGACTAAAGTACGACCCCGTTCACCCACCCCACAGTGGTATAGTGATTCGTTGACAGGGTGGAATAATAGAGGGGTGGACATCGCCTTATAATAACCCACCCCTAGCAGCAGCACCAGCAACAGCAACAGAAAGTATCTAAGAAGAAATTTTCCTACTGCTACTCTGCTACTGCTACTCTGCTTTCACTTAAGAAGGGAAGAAATCGCACGTCGCACAGGATATAGAGAGATTAAATTGATTTTTCTCGAGCTGGCCCAGACTCAGAGTGTATTTTAGCATCATCAGTGACGGTGGGTTGGTTAGCTGTGTGCTATAAGTTGTGCTCGTTCCTTTCATAATAAACAAACTGAAAATAGTAACAGGATAAAGTTTATAACAAATGGAGGAGAAGAAGTTCATTCCACCGATAGAAGGATGCGAAAGTAAGTACCAACAGCTACGAGCATAAGACAATTATAATCTTTCTTTTGAATCTATTTTGACATTGTGCCTACTTTGAATGGGATTAACCAGTGTTGATGAGTGGCATTTGTTTAGATTGCAGTTTCCAGTTCTTAGTTGGCAGACATGTGCTAAATTTAAATTTGTGAGCGCGTTTGTAGGGTTTTTGTCATTTTTGCCATACTAGAACTACAAAGCAATACTCGAGTGAACGGAGCGATTTTTTTTTTTTCTCGCACTTTTTATGCAGATTTTATCTGATTTGTGTGCTGTTTGCTATGCTCTCGGTTCTGTCAGTGAAGGAAAAGCAATGGGAGGCTGACTGGAGGGTAGCTAGCGCAGTGCGCTGTATCTGTGACAGCTTAAATCTTGTGTATATGTATGCATCTCAAAAAAAATTAAGGGCTAGATTGTGTAGAGGTTTTCGGTATGTATCTGATGAAAGTTTTAGTTTGAAACGTTTTTTGAGTGGGGGTATTGCTTGTCATTGACGAAGGGAAAACAACGGATTATAGGTTTATTGAAAAGTGGGTGTGTGGAAAAACAGATTAAACTTTGTTTGAAGAAGATGAAGTTTTCATATTTTCTGGTTTTTCTTGTTCGATTTGCAGCATGTAGTCAATCATTATTGACTAGTTGACGGGAGTTACTTCGTTGCTGGATGAGATCGCCATCTAAGAGGATGTACTCCTTTTATTAATGCGTAAACTTACAACTAATAGTACAACTTAATCCCGCGTATCTGCTTTGCAACTGCGTCGCTTATCGAGTTGGCTACATGCCGCTCTATTTCGTATCACCTCGTTGTTTAGGGCGAAGGGTTTGGTAGTATTTTTGCATTTTTACATTTAAGTGATTCAATTTCCTTCTTTTGGCTTTCCGAACATCAACTGCAACTCTACCCTCTATTGCTTTTTGAACATGGCAAAGCTAGCTGATTTGCTCAGCCTAAGGTTTGTCCACTATTGGTTTTTTTAGCGTGGAAGTTTCCGTAAATGCGCATAGTTATAAGATCACATTTTGTGACACCCGCTAACATTCCTAACATTTTGGTTTCCATCGCTGCCATTTTTCCTTTATATTTCTCGTACAGCATCCAAGATTACGAAGCGTATGTTAAAGCTGGACGGACGAACGACTTTTTCTCTCATACAATACAGCGGAGTTCTCGCGACATACAAGCCAACTCATACTGGCTCTACGTGCGACATTGTCATTACAATATCCTTGGTAGTTAGCAACAGGACTTAAGTATTTAAATTGTTGGCACTTTGGTCCCATGATTCCCTTTAAATAGATATCAGGAGTTGGGTTTACTGGTCCGGAAAATAGCGATTAGGTAAGAGTGACAGTTCGGTTTCCTGTCAAAAATGCGACTCAGATATTTCGCTGTATTGGAAAAGACTAAGCTCTTACCATTTGTTGAGGGAGGGTCTGTTATTGAATTGGAGAGGAGGACAAGATCCGGTTTTTGCGGGTTTACTCCCAATCCACACGGATCCGCCCATCGGGTGACGAATTCACACCCGGCTCAGAAGGTCTCCCTGCCATGTTCTTCCTCTCTTTCCCTTGCCCTTTCTAATCTCTTTCATCAATCCCTTTTACAAGGAGTATTTCCTCAGGTTTGAAAAACCTCCTTCATAACCCCGATCTACAAAAAGGATCAAAGAGCGAAATAGCAAACTATCGCCCAATCGCTAAACTTTCCCATATACCCAAACTCTTTTGTATAAAGCTCTAAGCTTCCAATGCAAATCACTTATTTCCCCTAGACAACATGGCTTCCTGAAGGGTAAGTCAGCCACCATAAATCTCGTTGAATTCGTATCCTTTGCTCTCTCTGCCCTAGAAAATGGTAACGAAGGCGATGCAGTTGCAACCAATTTAAGCAAGGCCTTCGATAAAATCTCTCATCGATTAATGCTCTTCAAATTGTCTGTTCTCGGCTTTGAACCCATACTGTTAAAATTGATATCCTCTTACCTGGAAACCTGTTTTTACAGTGTTCGTTATCGGTCAGCTCCATTTTTGGCCGCCTCTGGAGTTCCACAAGGCAGCCATCTCGGTCCCCTTTCTTTTTATATTTTATCATGAATGATTTCGATAGGATCATGAAACACTGGTCCGTCTCCCTTTACTCTGACGATACCAAATTTTTCAAAACCTTTCCATGACTCCTTCCTTCAACAAGACTTTGATAGTTTTTCGATCTGGTGCCTCAAAAATTGTTTGGAACTTAATATCCCCAAATGAAAATCCATCACCTTTTAACATAAGCGGCACCAATCTCCTCCCCGACTCTGCCTTCTCCACAACCAACCTATCTCCTCAGTTCAATCTCTTCGCGACAAAGGCATTTTGTGTGATAGGGAGCTCAACTTCCGTTTATATATGGATGGGATAGTCCTTAAAGCCAACTCTGCACGGTGGTCCAAAAAATTCACCACCCCATACGTGACCAGGTCCCTCCATATTACGGTTGTTCGCCCCTAGAGTACGCCAGTCAAGTGTGGTCTCCATATCATCGTGTTCATATCTCGAGAAGTGAAAGCATCCAGCGCCCGTTTTCTTCGATTAGCTCATCGAGGTGTGCTGTGAGACGAACCTTTTATTCTGCCCCCCTATCAAAACCGTCTCAACCTTATTTACTTAAACACCCTTGAGGAACGCAGAGTTGCAGCCGACTTTCTCTTCATTCATCGACTCCTTTCAGGTCACGTTGAATGCGCGTGTCCCTTCACAACTCTATTTTTCTCAACACGAACCCTCGCTATCTACGTACCCCTCGTCTCTTCTATCTACCAACCCACCACAACTCCTATGGCGCGAACGAAAAAAATCTCCAGTATGCTGCGAAAAATCAGTTCAAACCCTGCCGTCTTTGACTTCCACCGCACCACTCCCTACCACAAATCCATTTCCCTTCACCACTCCAATCAACCTTAGCTTTAAGTTTAAGTTGAAGTTTAATTTTAAGTTATAGCTTGTATTAAGCCGAATAAATTAAATTAAAACGCCTTCCATGTCCAGAAATGCGACCATTGTGTACTAAATCGGAAAGATGATAGACTTATATGTCTGAGGTCCTTTGGGACTACACGAGAACATTTTGTGGCTTTGGGAATGAAAACTACATTAACTTCTCTCCAGGATACGGGAATGTAAACCATTTCTACGTAACTCCTCATGATATTCAATAACATTGTCATGATGAATCTGAGGACATTTGTAGTTCGGCGGCTATTATACCGTCCGGCCCAGCAGACTTGTATGGTTTGAAGCTATGTAGCACCCAGAGCAGGTAGTCTCTTATAATCAGACCGTGAATGTTAGCCGCGGCAGCAGTAGTCCTACTAAGGTTGTTACTGGCCGTTAATAGGGAGCTATCTGGAAAGTGGGTGTCCAACACTTGAGGTCGTTCAAGAGCCATCCATTTTTTTCAAACAGCTAGGCATCGAAGGATTGGTAGAGAGGGTTTTTCTTATACGCGTTGCCTCGGAGGTTTCTGTTATTTTGTCGCTTTGTCTTCCTCAGTTTTTTTTTATATTTTTTGAGTGTTTCCTTATATGAGTCACAGTTTTAGGCCCTTCTTTTGTTTCCTTCGGAAGTTCTTAAGCGGATGCAGGCTTTTGTTTGCCTCTGTTAAATAAGAGGGCAGGAAACAGCCATTGCCTGATTAAGAGCCAGGGTGAAATCCTTGACTTTCGTTGGTGTTACGTGGGGGACTTAAGAGATCAGAGGAGAGTACATATTTTTAAAAGTGTCCTTTGGTATTTTGGCCAATCAGCTTACCGATAATTCGGAAATGCTGGTTTTATCCGTGATCTGAAAAAGGGTGTTCCGACGACACCATCCAGTTCGTTTCCATTTAAGTGATGTTTTCGAAGACAGGAGTGATATCCAGACGGTCGGTTTCTAGTCATAAAGGTGGGCTCATTGTCAATATTGCAATATTGCAGGTTAGCGCTTATTATTTTATTAAAAAAGTAACTCACCTCTATCGTTAGTGTTGGTACAGCCGTGTGATGTATGTTAGCATCGCAATCGGTGATGAGGCCAGTTTCCCAGAGCACCTTTTCTAGGTTGTCATCAGGGAGAGGGCCTACATAGTCGTAGCCAAGATATGTCGATGCCAGCCAGTAGGTACCATTGCCAGCAACGGTTATGTCGGGATCGCTGAGACTAGGAAGTAAATCTCTCAGAATAACCGTAGCATCATTGCTACAAACCACCGTAGAAGCCTCCACCCGGGTTACATTGGAGTTCTGCGATTCTGAAAATGTTTTGGGCTCATCTTCATCCTCTGATCTAGCTCTTTTCGACTCGTTTCCGTTTCCGACAGGTTGTCAGAAGTAGAGACGGTCGTCTTGGTTATCACCTCGGAAAGTTTGGAGTCGTCGTTATCCATTTCAGAAAAGGAGATCGACGCTCCCAGATCTGATGCTGTATTTCTAGTTTCAATTAAGGAGGAGGAGGTTGCTTATCAGCATCTAGCTCATCTTTTTTGTAAACCCGTAGGAGTATAACCGAATCTTGCCTTTAGGGTACGCCAGAGAACTAAGAGATTCCCCTTATTAATCACAATTAACGCGCATCTATAAGGTCCCCTTAGTTCCTTCAGTCTTGCGACTTTCCAGTCATGACTCGGAAGGGTCGGGTTACTGAATCTACTGATCTCCAGAATGTCTTCTGGAGAGAAGGGTTCAGCTTAGCCACAACCTCGAGCTTTGTACCCGGCCAGACCACTCCAAATCTACCTACGGCTTTTGTGTAGAGATCGAGAGATCTTCGATCGGCACAAGCAATAAGCTTGACGTCGCCTTGGTACCAGCCAGCATCGCTTGTGATGGTAGGCTGTCCTGAAAGCTTGACCAACTCCCACCGTTAAGGTGAAATTGATCCGTCGTCGTCCATTTTACCGGTCACCGCGATCATTATTGTAACTTCGCTAAAAGACCTCAGAGATGTAACGTTAGAAGGTCATCACGGGGTTTTGGCGCTTTTAATGGTTGGCCCTCTGGGAACCAGCATGATTTCTTCCAACGATCTCTGACGCTTGGAGGAGTCTTTCAGCATTTTGGGAACAGTGAGTAATCCGTCTTTTAGGATGCTGTTAGCCCACTTTATTTTGTTCCTCATGTCCGCAGTTCTCTCCCCCTCCGTCTTGCTACTTCTTGAGCGTTTTGTGGGGTTTGGCTCGTTGTGCTAGCCTTTATAAGGTGAATCATTTGCCCTTGCGGCGTATTGCAAGAGCCTTGCCGGAAGTCGGTGTAGTCACCGTACTACTATTCGGTATTGAAAAAGTACCGCTCCGGAGGATCATATGTACAGAGATCCGCTGTATACAGATAAGGCTAGCTAATCCAGAGGTCGCCAGGTATCCGGATACTCCGTTCACGATTGAGCTACTTTTAAAATACTGGGCTCTCAGCCAGGCCGATCCTCGGCACGGGCCTTGATACAGCCCAGGAGAGAAAGGACAGGGAACTAAGGAAGAAAGTGAGGAAGGGAAAGGGGCAATGGTGGTGAGCATACTTTAGTTACAGGACTCATTTGTGGAACTTCTCGAGAATCATTGACCTTACTCAGCCTCTATAACTCGGCAAGTTCGATGCTCAGAGTATTATTGGGATGTGCCTGAAGGGCAGTCACATAGTTGGTAATGATAGCGCTATCATCAGCGAAAAGAAGAGAACTCATTACGTTTTTGCAATTTGTCGTCTTTGTCTTTATACAGAGGAACTGGTTAGCGGAGAAATTTTAATTCAAAATTTCTAATTATAGCCCATACTTCAGTATGTGAACCGGCCGGTTAATTCTTTTCACCGCTTCGCTAACTTTGGTTTCGTAAAAGTAATGCGTACAAGTAATCTTTCCTTCTCTTGCAAATTGTACACCGTTATCAGGTGTGCTTGCTCGTCTTCAATATATTTCGGATGATTGGACCTGTGGTGAGTTTTTTTTTCGTTGTTCCGTAATCTTGGCTGTGCCTTGACGTTGCTCTTGTTTTATTGATTGTCAGTGGACCTATTCTAATCCTGCTCGTATCGTATGTGCTCTAGCGCTTTTTTTCGCTTCTTATTTGCAACGTTCGTAGTTTAACATAAGACACAGTTTATCGGTTTCGCTAATTCCGCTGAATTTAGTCCATGTTCGAAAGGCTTGCGTTTTGTTCCTCACCGTCCTTTTCGTGTTATCGGTCCACCACAACGTTTCTTTATTTATATGGAGCCGGACATTTGAAACAGCGAGTAGACCGTTTGCACAACTTCTACATTTTCTTCGAAGTTGTTGCGCATACCATGTGCGTTTAGAGTTGACCTCTTTCCTTATTTAGATTGTACAAGTAAGCAAAAATCGGTGCTGACTAACATACTAGTGGTTTGTCCAATATCACTTTAGAATCTTTTACTCGCCGGTTCGCGTTATTCCAACCTTCTGGGTTTGGTATCCATCATTGCAACATATAATCAAGTGTGGAATTTGTATGCCTTTAGTATATTTTTTCCCTTTGAGATTCTTTGTGTGGAGTGGACCTGGGCCTCCATTGAGGGAGATCTTGTTTTAATCGCTTTAAGTTGCGCTAGCCATATGGGATCCAAGGACACTCTGGGCAGAGCGGTGAATTTTATTCTAGAATTGGGACGACAAGCAGGATCTTCCACAGTGTTTACTTCGTTTTTCTTAAGAGAGATTTTTTTGTCAGTTGCCTTCTTACTCCAAACAATGATTGGTAAGATTAATTCTTCGTTTCGGTGTCTTTGTTTGAATTTTCAACGAAACTCACCATATAATTTGTTTTTCTCTTCTCTATTCTGCTTCAATAGATCCCAACGCTCCAGTGATAACTCGCTGATTTCTCTCTATAATGTCAGCGTTTGCTGGCAGTTGTACAGGCCTTAGAAATATTGTGCCTGTGCACAAGTGTGATGATAAAGAAATCACATGACAGCGCATCAACTTGTCGAAACCCTCGGTGGTCTTATAATCAACTTTTATGAAGCAGCGAGCGTGCTCTATCGTTATCCTGCAGACACACGAGTTTCACAGCGATGTCAACACAAGGCCTGGCTTTATATACCTTATAGACGCTCTCTAAGGCCTTTAAATCAATGAACCGATCGATTTGGACATTTTCAAAATCAGCCATTAGGTGAATATCTGGTTCATGATAGACTTGGCGCAATTAAGAAAGTTGCTCTTCTTAAAAACTGGGCAATCGATCAATCGATCATGTTATATAGCTGAGTTAGCGTATGCTCCTTATTAATCCTTATTCGGCAAGCAGTCTGTCTTCTCCTGTAGCCTTATTGGTCTTCAGTATAGATATCGCTAAAACGACCTCTCTTTGATCGTTCTTGATCTTGATCCTCGTCCACGCTGAATGGTTCATTTTGGTTGGCAGCGTAAATTTGGTTATCTTTTCTCTTAAAAAAATTTCAGATGTGCAATTTTTAGCACCGACGTGACTCTGCTATTACATTCCTATCTTTTTCTCTGCATGCTTCTGTTCGGTATTTGCG
This sequence comes from Volucella zonaria, assembly GCA_963966105.1. Taxonomy (NCBI): domain Eukaryota; kingdom Metazoa; phylum Arthropoda; class Insecta; order Diptera; family Syrphidae; genus Volucella; species Volucella zonaria. The sequence goes on from OZ014531.1 coordinate 115,811,071, forward strand.
TTCTTGGCAAGTTCTTTTCACATGTACATTATATATGTTGCCTTGTACGCATCTTTTTTAGCCGCAGCATTCTTCGCCAAATCAGGGGCTTTGTTATGGTGATCGCGTAAACGTGTCTCTAAATGGTTTACTGACAATGTCTCCACTTCTCTGCCAAATCGATTAGGCCATGATTTCGAACTGTGCCTCTTTTTCTTTCTCAACTTTGCGTTAACATTACCAAGGACGATCTTTATGTTTCTCTTAGAACATTGCTCGTAGAAACAATCTTTGGCAAAGCCGTCCTTTTCCTCTGAGAGGTCGTAAGCGCATATCAAGCTTATTTTGGCGAATTCAGCCCCTTGATTCGGATTATAATCAAGCTTTTGCACATATACCTGAAGATCATGACTTCGTGCTTAGCCTTCCTTTGAAGGGATATCCACAACCAAATAGGCGTTTATTCTGTTCTCTATAACAGTCGCCATAGTGCAGGCACAGTTTTCCATCCATCGTTCGGCTGCTTGTTGACTATTAAGTGTTGAAATACTCTACGTGTATCGCCGAATATCTTTGGCCGTTTTTTGTTTGCTGGCTTATTAATATTCAAAACCGTTCGTTGGTTCACAACATATAGGCAACTAGGATTCCTGAAGTCAATAAAACTTTCTAAGCCGTTTTTGACAGCTGCTTTGTCAAATGCAGAGTAATTGTTGGGTAGTAGTCTATCGAACTCCACGAAACCCTTAGTTTGCCGTTGTCTATGGTTGTTTTATTGTGACCACGAGGCTCATTTTCAAGGCTTACATCTCCTGAACAGTATTTATCAAATCACCGTCTAGTTGGTATTTCTCCAAATGGAGTGCTGATGTTTCTGGTTCCTTTTGCAAATTTATCCGTATTTGGCTGTTATTCATTGTTTCAAGTTGGCTGGCCATGAAAATGTTGATAGTGATCAATAGAAACAATGACATATGGTTTGTAGAGATCAGATCAAATCATTCTAAATTGCCATAGTTATGACGACTGCCTCGTTCTCTTCGTTTTGACGGCCATTTCGTGTGCAATATACTAACAAGCCCGAGAACATTTCAAAGATTCTGCCTGAGAACAATCACCTTTCTTGTCACAACCACTTTTTGTCACCTGCGATGCCCTGGAGATATTTTTTGCCTCTATGGGGTTCTCACATTTCCTCCTTTCTGCTTATCATCCAACATTCGTGACATGGATCGGGGTTTTGTAGGAACTATTTTGGTCACTCGAATTAGGGGTTCTGCACGAAGTTGTTTCATAAAAGCAATGTAGCAATGGTTTCGCCAAAGTTATTATTTTTTCTGATATCCACTATAGTGACACTAGATGGCTTAACATTTATTTCGACGTGGATGAACTCCTTAACAACTTCGAAGTATTAGTAATAGTTGTTGACGGTGACCATAGAAATAGGTGTTGGCAGACCAGAAACAGTTTTGTCCAGCAAGATGAGCAGTTGGTTACATGTTTGTTTCTGCCAAGTACTTCGTCTTGAGCAAATTTTCTTTCAGACCTGCTCTATTCGACTTTTCTTCACTTGACGCAAATTTTTACTCAGCTCAGCGCAATGGACTGATATCGATGTCCATCAACAAAGAACGCTACAGCTTCACGGGCTTTTTGAAGGCGTCTATTGGCATTCCTTGCCGAAAATCGATGCATGTCTAAAAAATGTTGTTGTGTGTGGTTTAGAAACACAAACTAGACCGAGAAATTACATTTACTTAACATTGGTTCTTCGCCATTTCGCTTGTTCTTGTCATACGTTTCAGTTTTCTTCAATTTATACCAAGTGTCCTGGATTCTTCATGTTTTTTTTTGTAGTTTTGCGCCACGCCTGCTTAAGGCTCCCCGCTCTGTTTTATCCCTGAATAAGCAGATAACATTTTCTATACAGAGTTGTCCTACGCCATGCCTGTTTAAGGCCTGCCGATATACTTCATCCTTGAACAAGTAGATAACATGGTCTATGGTATATAGAGTTGTGCTCGCGCCTTAGGGTGTGGCCAATTTCCTACAACCTCTTTCGGCGTATATGTATATCTATAGGCCCATGGCTGATACTCATTCTCATATTAACAATGGTCTGCAGCGTTTGCGTTATTGTGGCGGTTATTTTCCAAGAAGTTTGAAATTAATGTTGAAGTCAACAGAGCTGCAGCTTAGCTGCTATCCGAAATTCATTAACACCGCCGATGGCAATCTTAATAAAGTACATCTGACTCTGAATTTGACTGGCCACTAGATTCACAGACAGTTTGTACCCGCCAGCATTGTTGAAGATCGGAGGTGGTAGGGAGCATGTTGTGTGGTCCTCGTAAGAGGAACTGTACAAGCCTTTGTCATATGTAATTTTCTAGTTAGCTCGAACATGTCGAGAATCGCAACTACGATACTAGTTTTTGCCAAAGGTGTCAGCTATCATCAGTTTTTTTGAGACTTTCGATAGGCCGTCGACGGCTTTTTGAAGCGCAGCTAAATGCTACTGCCATTAAAAAATTCTCTGACGCAAGTCAGAGTTTTGGTCTTCAAATGTTTGGGTTGGTTGGATGAAACCTTGCTAGGTTTTTTGAACAGTTTCGGTGGTAACTCTAATTTGACTCAATTCTTGGTGACCCAGAGGAAGGTTTTTTTCTCTGACGATGATCAATTCTTTTCCAACCTCTTACCAAAACCTTCGAGACTGCTAGGCAGGGCTTTATAGCCCAGGGTTACTTTGCTTATTCGGTATTCGACAAGAAGGATCGTGTCTTGGAAGGTGACCCGCGTCAGATTGTAGTTTCTGCCCTCAGTTGACAGGGTTGATTAGACCCTGATAGCGTTGCCAAGACTAAGGTTGAGCAGATGTTCTTCAACCTTACAGGTCTTATCAGTACTTGTGCCTTCGGTGCCAGCGGGGGTTTTTGAGCACTTTGGTAATTAAATGTGGAATTTTGTTGCTATGCGTGGCTAGGGAGAGGGTGGTGGACTTGCACGACACTACGCACAGAAGGCTGGTTAGTCTAGTTAGTTGCCCAGTAGCTAGACCTCTTATATGCAACTGAGTTATTTTTAAACTGGGGCTCCAGTCAGGCTAATCCTCGGCACGGAATGAAGATGATGAGGGGTCGAATGCGATGTGAACAGGGTTGAGGCCTGGTCTAACTTAAGCCTCTAGACCACGGCAAGGTAGGCAATCGCCGTATAGGCTGTGAAGAGTTACGGTCCTTCTTTACATCATCGTTCTTTTGACTCTTGCAAGGACTAATATGCGATTGTCCAGGAATGTTGTTACTGTCTGCTCATGTAGTATTTACATTTGCAGTCGTCTGTTATCGTACATGCTCGATCTGTGATAGAATGTTCATATTCGTACATGGACGGTACAAGGGCACGATATCGGTGTAAGTATTTGTAAGAGCGTAAAACGTTGAAGTACCCAAAATACCGAATAAGCTTTTATCATTTTTTTTTGTATGATTCGTGGCATGCTTGATGGATCATGTCTCCATTCGTACATCGTGCGAAATTTATTCCAAATTCGATGCATGAGTATTTCTGCTGTGATAGATACAGGAGCTAAAAAAGACGCGATAATTGTAACAGTGTCACACGTTTGAATGAAATAGCACTATCAGTGTTTTTTTTACATCCTCATCCTTCAGATGAAGGATTCCAATGAGACTGTGGTCTCAAAGTTTTGGTGATCTCTTCCTTGTCAAAATGAATGCAAGATCGATGTTCTGCATCTAGTTTCCTTTCTAAGGTGAAAACCGCCACTATCTAGCAATTCTAATCATCTGGGGTTGCGCTTTCTTCCATTCTGCTAGTGTGTTTCCTCCGGATATTACGTCATTTACGTAAAAGTCGTTTTTCACAATGTTTTTGCAGTTAGATATGGCGTTGAAGCTATACCACATGCAGCAGTTGTCAGTTTATAGTCCTTAATTAAATGGTTTTGTGCATTTCACCAAACAATACGCTGATTGTCTTAATCTAAAATCTTTACTTTGATTAATTAATTGGTTAAGACTTACGTCAATTGAGGACTTTGATGACACATCGAAAACTACACATCATTTAGTAGTTGTGCTGTCCGGCTTCGAAACTGCATGTAATATGTGTTGATTGATGACTTTTGGAATGTTTTAAACTCCACCATATGACCCAATTTTATAAAGTCAATCATGAGCTAAGTATACTGAAGTTTTAACCGTTGATTAGCTAACAATTGCTTCCCTAGCTATGATAAAGCTGTCGCGTGAAAGATCCGAGCTATAATTTTGCAACAGTTCTTGATTAAACCGAATATTAACTGTACGAGTATATTGAACTGTCTTCTCTTGGAAGTGAGTCCTTTGATAGTCATTTTCGGGATAGTCCTCCAAATGTGTGAAATGACTTCTTCGGCCAGAACAAATTTTTTCAATTGCTTGTATATATTTTTTGTATTGTTGTCACCAGGCGTAAATCGGTTTAGATTTTGTAACACAAGTGCCGAAGACAAAAATTTGAAATCTGATTTGAATCTGGGTTTCATAATGATATCCACTTTATTTCTTGCTATACCAGCATTCGTTGCTCCTAGCCCACAGATCTTAGTGTATATTTGAACTGCTGCTTCTGTTAATAGCATAGCTTGAGATGCCTGATCTATAAACGCCCTCAACTCTTTGCGATGTCCATCACAACATGTCGCTACTACTACTAGTGTGGCTGGAAGAACACATTGGTGTTGATGACCGTAGTTTAACTACACGGTCTTTGGTTGAGAAGGCTTCGTCGCCTTCTGCGGAAGTTTTCCTGGTGAACCAATGTAAAGGGTGTTTTTTTTTAGAGTTATACAAATTCAATATGATATAAAACACTTGAAGCTAATGTTAATGTCTATGAGATTAGCTTTATTTAATAGATAATTTTATGCCATTAGTGTTTAAATATGATATCGGGCATATGCGCGGCACGTGAAGTCCAATTTTCGATAACTTTAACGAGCAACTGGGGCCGTATGTTGACTTCCAAATCGTCCAAGGTCTCTGGTTTATCGGCATAGACTAGTGCCTTCACATAGCCCCAAAGAAAATAATCTAAAGGTGTGAGATCACAGGATCGTGGAGGCCAGTTCACGTAAAATTATGCGCTCAGCAAATGTGTCCCACAATAAATTGATGATGCCGCGTGCGTTGTGGCATGTCACGCCATCTTGTTGAAATCAAAGTTCTGTCACGTCAATGCCATTCACCTGAGGAACGAAGAAGTCAGAAATCGTGTTTCTATAGCGCTTCACATTAACGTTAACATTCTGGTCGGCATCGTGCTTAAAGAAATATAGGACGATGCTTCCACCAGCCCATAAACAGTGAGTTTTAATGATTGTAAGGGCGTCTCGACAAAGGCTTCTGGGTTTCCTCCATGACAAATTCGGTAATTTTGCTTGTTTACATATCCATTTAACCAAAAATGGGCCTCATCGGAGAACAAAATTTTGAGTTGAAACTGAGAATCAAGCTAAATCATGTTCTCGGCCCATTCACTGAACCTACCACGCGTCCACGCGTATAATGGTCACGCGGTTTCAACTCTTGCACAAGCTGAATTTTATAAGCTTTTAAGCCAAGATCTTTCCGTAAAATCTTCCACAAAGTGGATGTGTATAGCTCCAATTGCTGTGCACGATTTCGAATCGACTCATTCGGATTCTCCTCAACACTGCACTCCGCAACGGCAATAACTTCTTCTGTTCGCACTGTTTGTCGTCTTTGGGGATGCGTATTATCCACTAGATAGAGTGTACGTGGTGCGAAAATCATTCATCGTGTTCCGAATAACTTGCTTAGATGGACGATTATATCCACCGGAAAATGGACGTAGCGCACGATAAGTTTGGCGAATCGAACCATGGTTTTCAAAATAAGTTTGCACAATTTGCACGTGTTGTTCTGGCGTCAATCTATTCATCGTAAAATGGCAAAACGTACTTACCACAAATCAACTTTCAACTCTCAAATTGACAATCTGTAGAAACAGTGTTGCCAGTTTAAAAACTAAACCTCTAAAAAAAATGCTATTTATTACATTGCTTGCACGTACGTACACCAGAACTGCTAGTCTTTTTATCATGTCTTAAGCAATTCATACAGAGTTTCGTCAGCCTTACTCGTTCACATCTTTTCTTTGGAGTCTAATTCATGAACTTGTTTTCAAAGAGTAAGAAGACACAATAAGAATGATGTTGATGACAGATCCTTACAGCCATGGTGCCTCCTTCTTTAGTTTGTTTCTGTTGAGACGAAGCCCTTACTTCCATGCTTGATATTCTATTGTAAGAAATTCAAAGAGTTTTTCTTTCGAAGGCATTTTGTTTCGATTTTGGATCCCTTGCTCAGATAAATTTCTGCTTTTCGTATCTTCTGCCTTGAGAATAAGATGATATATTATTGGTTCTCTTGAGACAGTTTTTAGAGCGGCGAGACCCTCTGTATTTGCATGTAGTATGGCCTTAAGAAAATTTTCTGTGATGTTACGTTGATGCCTCATTTTAAATATTTTGTTAAGATGCATGGATACGATTTACGGCTCACTGTCTACGAGGGTAGCCCCAGAAGTACCCCACCTGACGTACAGATGGCGGTTGTTGTTTAAAAAGAATGACAAGTACCAACCTTATAAAGTATTTGTTCGGCAGCCATCAATATTGAACGCTCTCAATGGATTTTTAAATATGGAAAAAATTGGCCATCGTTATGCGATACAATACTAAAATATTGGGTGGCAGAGTTTAAGCGAGCCCGTACGAATTGCCAAGACAAACTTCGCAGTGGTGGATCAAATGAGGTGAGTTCACTAGAAATGTTGAAAAAAATCCACAAAATTCTATTGGATGACCGTCGATTGAAAGTGCGTGAACTAGCAGATATGGTAGGTAATTGCGCTGTACATCGCATGTTGACTGAAAAATTGAACATGACAAAGCTGTGCGCAAGATGGGTGCCGTGACTACTCACAGTGGAACAAAAATAGTGCCGTGAGGTTGTTGCAATCGAGTGTTTGGCGAAGTTTCACAGCAATAAAGCCGAGTTTTTGCGTCGATTCATAACCATGGATAAAAAATCTGTCCATCATTTCACACACGTGATGAAGGAACATTCAAAACAATGGACTAAAAGGGGAGAATTGCCTCCAAAGAAGGCGAAGACAGTTCCATCTGCAGGCAAGGTTATGGCGTCAGTTTTTTGGAATGCGCGTGGGATAATTTTCATTCATTATCTTCAGAAAGGAAAAGCAATTAACGGCGTGTATTATGCGAACTTGTTGCAGCGTTTGAAAGCTGAAATGAGGAAAAACGGCCGCATTTGGCAAAGAAAAAACTTTTGTTTCATCAAGACAATGCATCAGTGCACACATCCGTCACCGTGATGGCCAAAATTAATGAGTTAGAGCTCTCAGTGCTTCCTCATGTACCCTAATCGCCAGATTTAGTCCCCTCGGATTATTTTGTGTTTCCGAATTTGAAAAATTGGCTCGGTGGTAAAAGATTTGCCGACAGTAAAGAGGTGGAGTCTGCGGTTGATGGCTATTTTAAGGAGCTCGACGATTCTCATTATTAACAGGGTATCGAATCTATTGAAAAAGGAGACTACGTAAAGAAATAACCATATTTTTCCCCATTTTTTTTTTTGTGTTTTCTTTGTTAGTTCGGATACTTCTGGGACTACCCCATTTTCTCGGTGATATCCAAAGTGATCTTGTTGTGAAATATGGTAAATATATCTCAAGACGATTGCAACTCTAGATAGTTTCCCTTGAATGCAGAGATGAGCTGCAGAAGACGTACTACTTCTCATGGATTTATTTGAAATTCTTTGTTTAAATACGTACCTCTTTACATCGTTGAATTTTAAGCGAGAGACTATCTCTAGCTCTTCGGCCAAGTGATAAAAACATCATAGTCATCCATTTCTTTATGTCGTTGTATACGCCTAATTAACGATGACTGTTATTATGTATTTTATACGTCACCTTACGCTTTTCATTTACTTCACAAGACTGAAAGGACCAAACTGTTCCAATGACTGTCACAAGAAGGTCACAAAAACAACAAACGGCTTGCGAGGCTGATGGGTAACTACAATTTTATTTCTTATTCAGATACTTATACACTAAAATAAAGGTGAAATATATATTAGTGTATGTTGCGTTCCAGCAATCTGATTTCCAATTTTGCCTGGCTTGGCTTAGGGGGTTTTCATTAGACTTCCGCACACTGTTGTTCGTTATCATTTTCCACTCTACACTTTGCACTTAAGTAGCACGCTTTAGACAAATATTCTAACACTATGCTACCTTACTACTATTTCAGATTATTACCAAATTAGCGATGATGACATGGATGATAATGACGAAAACGGTGAAGAATCAATCGTTGAAGATTCCGAAACAGCAGCCGGACGTGGCCCATATGAACGTGCCTGGACGACTGAAGCAACACGTGCCCTCATTCACATTCGTGGACCTATGGAAGACAAATTTACAGAAGGCCGACAAAAACGTACCGCCCTCTGGTTAAGCGTGACCAGACAGCTACAAAAACTCGGATTTCGTTACAGTGCGGCAAAAGTCCAAAAGAAATGGCACAACATACTGATTACTTACAATAAAAACCTCAACAAAAAGTTCCTTGCTGGCTATGTGCATTGGGAATTCTTCGAAGAAATGTTCAAATACTTGCAAGGCAAAAAGGCCGAGTGCGACACCATTGTGAGTGGTGCACAGTTCCAGGATGAGAGTCAGTACACACCCGAAAACTCAATGCTTCAACCACAAATTCATATGGATGGCAAATCTGCTGACGATTTCGAAGACAGCAGTGGCAGTCCAGAACAAAAGAAAATAAAGTACGACTATACTAACGATCATGCGGAGGAGCTTCCGCTTGAGATAACACATGAGAATGGACATGAGGACTATACAAATGGACCATCAAACAATATATGGTGGAAGGAGTACTTTGAACGTAAACTGATAGTTGAAAAAGAGAAGATTGATTTGCAACGTGAAATGCACCGTGATTTAATGCATTTCAACAAAATGTCGCTCATTCAGCAGGAGAAAATCGAACGAATTAAAATTGATGCCATTAATAGTTTGACCTCAACTCTGCAAAAGTTTGTCGAGGTGAAAAGTAGAAAAGCTTAAGTACATGTGTATTGTTTTATATTTTACGTTTTTACATATTTTTAGTTGTATGTCAGTTTAAATCAAACGTATGTTCCCCAATTTTGTGATTTTATTTTGTATCTCAATAGGTTAACTAAATATTTGTGTGCTTCTAAGATTTTCGGATACATTTTAGGAACAAATAAAACAAGTACAAAACAAATTGCTAAAAAACATCCACTTAATGTTTTATTTATATAAGTCTACTTAATTTATTTATTGTTTATCTAGATATATTTATCTTCTCCCAATTCCGTTTATCCCAACAGGACCACAAGTCCCTCGAGGAATTTTTCTCTCGAATAAAGAAAACACGTCCCAATTCGATTATAATATAAATACGTCTTTTTTTTTATTAACCGTCGCATCTAACACTACACATTTTTCCTATATACAGGGTGCCGCCAAAGTAACTGTGAATCCTCTGTAAGTGGGGCACCTCCGAAATGAATCGCACTTCATGCATACACTTGGTTATTTTCATATAAGTGAACTGGATCATGGGGCAACGATTTTGTTAGAATTGCCTGAAAAACAAGCTCCAAATTGGGACAAAAAGCAAAGAGAGATGGAAGTTACAAGTGTCAGAACCGATTGCGTGGATGTGTACACCTACGTATGTACATGCTATGATGGAAAAAAATAGAGGATCGGGAATGCGTTTGTAAAAAAAATTCTTGCTCTTGTTCTGTTGTTGCCACAAAGCACTTATTCATTTTAGTAGTGTTTATAAATACAGGCGGCAGTTGCGCTGGGTATTTTAATCTGGTTTCAGTGTTCTGGTTTGTCTCAAAGATTTTCTGTAGCAACAAATTTTACTTCCAGGAATTACGAAAATGAGTAGAAGATACGCCGAATCAGATCTACTGAAAAAGTTAGAAATCATTTTGAAAAAACAAAATCAGTAACACAGAAAAATTGCGGAGAAATTCGAAATTAGTAAGAGTCATGCTCAGCGCATTATAAAATCGAAGTATAAAATCAAACAATCTTTGAATAATTATGGACTCTTAACTCGAAAAACATCCAAATCATCGTGTTCGCTGAAGCTGGATAAGGAAGTTTCAGTTAGCAAGGTCAAAAAACATCCAAATTTCAGGATTAATTTTGCAAGCGAAGGCATCTAGGATTGCTGGAATTTTGGCAGTAAACGATTTTAAGGCCTCAAACTGATGGCTTGAAAAATTTCGGAAAACACATAACATCGGAGAAGGAGCTGATGTCAATACGGAGACTGTTGAAAACTACAGAGCAACAATTAATGCGTTGCGCAAAAATTATATGCCTGAAAACATCTATAATCTAGACGAAACTGGTTTATTCTTTCGTATACCACTATCTAAATCTTTGGCATTAAGATCTGAAAAGTGCTTTGGAGGTAAAGATTCAAAGAAAAGACTTACGGTCACATTCCTTTGCAACGCTTTGGGAAAAAAAGAAAAATCTGCAAAGCTGAACATTTAAAAATGTTGGCATTCGAAAGATTCTAAACATCGATTGGAGAAATAATAAAAATTCATGGATAACATCGCATATAGGGTCTACAAGTAAGTTTCCAGCGTTTGTCAGAGATGGCGCCACCAGTGGATCCCGGGCAGAAATGTCAGATCCCATGTGTTTTATTTGTAGATTTTGTATCTGTCAACAACTTTGCAGCGTTACATTTGAGCAGTTCTATCGGTGTCGTACATTTTATCGATCAAAATCATGGCAAGTTTCCAGCCAAATAAACGTCATTTGCGGGAAGCGCTGCTTTTATTCTTTAATATTAAGAAAAGTGTGGCTGAGGCCTATCGTTTGCTTTCGGAAACTTATGGGGCGGAATATATTGGTGAATCGACGTGCCGCGAGTGGTTCAAACGGTTCAAAAGTGGTGATTTTGGAGTTGAAGACAAAAATCGCCCCGGAAAGTCGAAAAGTTTTGAAGACGAGGAACTGGACGCTTTACTGGATGAGGATCCGTGTCAGATTCAAGAAGAACTTGCTGCATCATTGGGCATCACGCAACAAGCCGTTTCCCTGCGCCTAAAATCACTGGGATTCATTCAAAAGGTTGGAAACTGGGTGCCGTACGAATTGAAGCCAAGAGACGTCGAACGGCGATTTTGCATGTCCGAAATGTTACTGTAGCGGTATAAAAATAAATCATTTTTTCCATCGTATTGTCACTGGTGATGAGAAATGGATTTATTATGATAATCCTAAACGCAGAAAATCGTATACAAAGCCGGCGAGCCCGCCCAATCGACGCAGAAACGAAATATTTACGTGAATAAGGTCATGCTCTGCATATGGGGGGATCAAAAGGGTGTCGTATACTACGAACTGCTTCCGAGTGGTGCAACCATCAAAGGACCATTATATCGAACCCAACTAATTCGTTTGAAGCGGGCATTAAAAGAAAAACGGCCAGAATATGAGACCAGGCATGAGTCCGTCATTTTTCATCATGACAACGCTCGGCCACATGTTGCGGTTTCGGTGAAAAACTATTTGGAAAATAGTGGATGGGAAATTCTGCCTCACCCGCCTTACAGTCCAGACTTGGCACCATCTGACTACCACTTGTTTCGTTCGATGCAGAACGCTCTTACGGGAATACGCTTCAGCTCAGTAGAGGAAATCAAAAATTGGCTTGATACGTTCTTGGGCTCGAAAGACGAGAAATTTGTTTGGTCGGGAATTCATAAATTGCCAGAAAGATGGGGGAAAGTTGTAGCTTCCGATGGACGATACTTTGAATAAAGCATTGTAACTATGTTTTCATAATAAAACTTCAAATTTTGAAAAAAAAACGCTGAAAACTTACTTGTAGACCCAATATTTTCCAGTTGGATTCATGCGCTTGACCAAACTTTACAAAAAGAAAAAGTCTTCTCTTCTTGGATAACGCACCATGCCATCAAATGTTGAGCGAACATCCTCTCAAGAACATTGAGCTGAAGCTTTAACCTCCTAACTGTACTTCCCACTTTCAGCCATTGGACGGAGGCATTATAAAGAATCTGAAGGTACACTACAGAAAGCTTATGTTGGATCATCTAATATCCACAATTGATGAGTCGCAAAATGTATCAGATATGAGTTCGAAAATAAATGTACTCGAGGGTTGCGGGTCTCTAAAGAAAGCTTGGAATAACCATTTCAAATTGTTTTTAATCGTGTGGTTTTCCAGCGTCAACTGAGGTCGTTACTGAAACTATAGTTCAAGACATCACCTTACCTCATGTTCCGTCAGAATTCGTTAATTTCGATCGAGAAGTTCAGGTATGTGAGCAATTATCATTAAATCGGGAAGAAGCATTTTTTGCATTCATTGCAAACCCAGTAACTGAAGATGACTCCGAAATTGAAATTGAGTCCGACGACGAATATCATGCAGTGTCTTCTGCTCGGGCCCTTGAATGTTTAAATGACATAGCTTCTCATGCTATTCAAAATAATTTGCCCAAATTATACGAAATGATTGGAGAGAGCAATGCCTGTCCGACCGTTCATAGCGCCCCGGTACTAGTCGTACACAAGCGCCCCTCAAATTTATATGCCTAGAAATTTTCTCAACATAAGTAACTTGAAATTTGATGTGTGTTTTTTTGAAGACAAATTTATATTTTTTGACGATTGTTTTACATTTGTTTTGAAAATTTTATAATTTTTTAATTTATATCACTTATTATTAAATATTGCGAGTTTTCAAGAATGTTCAATAAAAGAAACCTTTTCTGGTTATCAATCCTCATATTGAATTGAATCAGCAATTTCATGTTCAATCGATATTGTGACTAAGCCATTTAGTTTAGTCGCTCTTGTGACATCGAATTGCGTAAATAATTTTTAGTTATGTTTAGCTTTGAAAATGATCTTTCAGCTGTTGCGACCGATACAGGACTTGTTAAACAAATTCTGTACGCGATGACGGCGTTCGGAACTAGATTTTCCATGCCGTTGCTCTTAATTCTGTTTAGTATGTCGATGACTCGAGCAAAATTTAGATTTTTCACCAATTCTGCAACCACTGTCATCTCTGAAAACAGTTCATCCCCATCAATATCAGATTCGTTGCCTTTTGAAAGTGTAGTTTGAAGCTGTTTACACGACTTGAGCAAATTTTCATTTTGTCTATTTTGATCGAAATCGGCAAAATTGTAGAGAAAGAATAAAGTTGCACTGTGCTTTTCTAATGCATCAAATCGCTCCTCGACTGCATCAATTGCAACTTTCAAGACAATATCAATAAAATTGTTTTTGAAACTTTCTTCCGAATTTATTTCGCGTCCAGCAGCTACACGTTTGCGACAGTTAGGAAAAACTATCTCGATTCCCATTTTCTCACAGATTTCTTTTACATCACTAAAAACATTTTCAGGTCCAGTTGAACTGTATTCTTCCAAAAATGTTTTAGTACTTCCCAAACACAGTACAGCGGCCTGTAAGTCCGAATCAATTGATTGCAATGCCTTCGTAGCAATGTTAACTTGACTTAAAACGTCGTACCACATGCACACTGCACGCACGAAATGATAATCGATTTTGTCGATAATCGCTCCAGCTTCATGAAGAACTATATTCTTGAAAGCGGTTGAATTCTTGATTTCGTCCAATGCAGCGATTATATCGCCAAGATTTAGTCGAAGTGAATTTATTGCAGCGATTCGACTCGACCATCGAGTTGGGCAAGGTTTTTCGGGGCTAATATGGAAGCTGTTGTGATTTTTCATAACATCCTACCGGTTCGAAGAACTCGAAAGAAATATATAAATTTCTACGACCCAAAAAAAAAAATAACAATTGCATCTGATGCAGCAGCAGCTTCATTTATAACGAGATTTAGTGAGTGGTTTGAACATGGCACAACAAATCCTCTTGGGCATTTTTTAAAAATAAGGTTCTGTGCGCCGATGTTTCAGCGCTCATTCAAGTGATTACAAAATATATTTAAACATTTGCAGCGCCCGTTTATATACTGAAGTCTCGCGCCATGTTTTGATGTAATTTTTAGTAAAAATGTGTATTTACTCGTTTTTTTTTATGTGAGTAGACACAAAATTTTGAGCTCGAGCGCCCTTGGTACGCTCGCGTCCCGGTGCAACGCACCGGCTAAACCGGCTGTTGGACAGGTGCTGGGAGAGAGCGAAAAAATGTTGAAAAGTTTTTTGGCTCAATCTAAAACGCAGACGCAGAAGAAATTTACTGATCTTTTAAAAAAAAAACATAAGTTCCAACATGCATACATATGATGTATATGTAACGTACAATAAATACGTGTACTTATGTATGCAGTATGTGCCAGTGTTGGTCTTAAGTCAATCTGATTAACGATTAGAGATTAATGATTAAAAATTTAATCTAAAAAAAATTATTAAGATTAATCAATCATAATCAAATTTAAAATGACTATGATTAATAATTGTAATCGTTAATTTGATTATTTGGTTAACTTTTACCTGTGTCCAAATTAATCTCTCTAATTAAGCTCATTATCAGTTTGAATATGTACCTATATGAAAGTGCGTACATTGCAACGATTCCGAGTCAGCCGATAATAGAGTTTGATTTGCTACACGATTGCTTTAAAAGTAAACTATCAGCCGGTTGCATAATCAGTGGCGGATAACGGGGGGCTGGTGACAGGCGCGATCGTATCCCCTCACCTATGGAGAATTAAAAAAAGGATGGGCAAATGGATTAATTATGTTGGTATTTAGTACGTGAAGAGAGTGTTTCCCCCTCTCAGACTCATTTCTGAGTCCGCTGTCTATAACTTAATGCGTGCGGTTTGCTAAGAGATGGCGTAACTTGTATTATTAAATTGTTATTATTTCATTGGAACATGCGTTGGAAATCTACTGTCATTGTATGTCATTTCAGTATATGTCATTCATTTGAAGCGTAAACAACAATAATTTTTTTTCACCCAAATATGTCGAACTTTGTGCCTGAAAAAGTGTTTTTGCGGGGAGTTCTTCTTCATTACTTTAATATGAAGAAAACTGCTGCCGAAAGTCATCCTATTTTGGTGGAACTTTATGGTGAACATGCGCTAGCTGAGCGAACGTGTCAAAAGTGATTTAAAAGTGGTGATTTTGGCTTGGAAGACGATGAACGTCCTGGGCACCCAAAAAAGTTTGAAGATGAAGAACTGGAAGCATTACTCTATGAAGATTGTTGCTAAACACAAGAAGAGCTCGCAGAATCTTTGGGTGTCACTCAAGCAGCCATTTCAAAACGTTTAAAAGCAGCTGGATATATTCAAAAGCAAGGAAATTGGGTTCCACATGAACTCAAGCCGAGAGACGTCGAAAGGCGGTTTTGCATCTCCGAAGTGCTGCTGGAACGCCACAAAAGGAAGTCATTTTTGCATCGGATTGTTACTGGTGATGAAAAATGAATCCATTAAGGACTGAAACAAATAAAATCTGTAAATTTTAATACGGGCTATACTTCCAATGCGTAAAAATTGTAATCCCATTTTGTATCCAAATTAGCCTGTATATTCTCTAGTTTCAGTTTGTTATTGATTTTAGTTCGGTGCGGTTTAAAATATTTATAAAATATGAGTCAAGAAGAACGCCGTAAAAAGATCATCGACAAATGGCTTCGCGTCCAAACCATTTCACCGCAAAAAATTTAATCATAGCACGCAGTACAGTGGATTCTGTTATTAAACGATATTTGGAGACGTTGACAGTTAAGCGAAAACAGAAAAGTGGAGCTAAAAGTGGAGCACATGATACAAATTTGGACAGGAAAATAGTGGGTGCCATCGTAAAAAACCGGACTATGTCATCCAGAGATGTTGCTCGGAAATGTAATACCAACCAAACAATGGTGCAAAGATCTAAAAAACGTAACGGTCGAAAAACACGTTAAAAACAAAAAATACCAAAAGTTACTGAAAAGGAAAAAAAGTCATAAAAACACGAGCCCGAAAGCTATACGAGTTGATCGACAACAAGAAAGCGTGCTTGGTTTTGGATGACGAAACTTATGTCAAAGCCGACTTTACTACTCTTCCAGGTGCACATTTTTACAACTTCGATTGGGATGGAAAAATTCGGGTCAAAATATCTCGTTTGGCAGGCCATTTGCCAATGTGGACACAGAAGCTCATCGTTTATTACAATGGGAACAATTAACGGAGAAGTGTACATTAACGAGCGCCTAAAAAAGCGGTTGATTCCTTTCTTAAACAAACACGAGGGTTCAACATCATTTTGGCCAGATTTAGCTTCAGCTCACTATGCTCATGCAACGCTGAGCTTTCTTGTTGCTAAAAATGTCGACTTTGTTCCAAAAGACATGAATCCACCCAATGTTCCACAATGCCGTCCTATTGAAAGGTATTGGGCTTTGGTCAAAGCTAGATTAAGGAAAAGTGAGCAGTGTACAAAGGATGTAAAAGATTTTATTGCTAAATGGAAAAGAGCGTCCAAAAAGATCACGGATGTAACTGTCACCAACCTTATGAAGGACATTCGAAAGAAGTTGAGGAAAGAATGAGAACCCAAAGAATTTTTTTTATTTTTTGTAATCGTAAATGAATTTAATAAAAACAGAGTTTTAAAGTAAATAAAAAAAATTTGCATGAATTATGAAAATATTTTTTTTTTTTACTTTGAAGTTTCCAAATTTTATTCGTTTCAGTCCTTACGACAACCCCAAGCGCAAAAAATCATATGTGAAACCCGGCCAACCAGCCAAATCAACGGCAAAGCCGAATATTCATGGCGCGAAGGTAATGCTCTGTACTTGGTGGGATCAGATGGGTGTGCTGTATTATGAGCTGCCAAAACCGAGTGAAACCATCAATGGACAACGCTACCGAACACAATTAATCCGTTTGAAGAGAGCAGTGGCCGAAAAACGCCCGGAATATGCGACCAGACACGAGGCAATAATTTTCCATCATGACAACGCTCGGCCCCACGTTGCTATTCCGGTTAAGAACTATTTGGAAAACAGTGGATGGGAAGTCTTACCCCACCCGTCTTATAGCCCAGACCTTGCCCCTTCTGACTACCATTTGTTCCGGTCGATGCAGATCGCCCTCACTCAAATACGGTTCACATCAGAGCAGAATATCAAAAATTGGCTTGATTCATTCTTGGCTGCCAAGCCGGCGCAGTTCTTTTCGGATGGGATCCACAAATTGCCAGAAAGATGGGAAAAAGTCATAGCTTCAGATGGGCAATACTTTGAATAATACTATTGTACATGTTTGTCTTAAATAAACGTTCAAATTTTGAAAACAACCGCACGACAGCGGGACAGTTTACAAGAGTACATTGTTGTGTTATTAAGCAAAATTAGTGTAAAAACATAATTCGCTCATTGGCTTTACATTTTTCGGATTTTGTAAAGTTTTGTGTTATTGTCTTACTCAGCAATTAATTTAAAAAGCAAATATGAATTTTGATGATGAATATATTGATACTAATAGTAGTGGTCTGGCAGATGAGCCATCGGTGTCGTCAAACAGTTTCTGGAATTCAACATTCAACAATGGTATTGCCATCGGAATTGGATCTTTCTTCTTCTGCTTTATTTGATGGTGCTTATTATAAACTTCTGCTAGACAAATGCACAGACAAGAACACAGTAGCAGTTTGTATGAAGTGTTCGGAACCAGCAAAGCAAAGAAGTTAAGGGCTATGGCAAAACGACATCTAACTTTTTGGGACATTTAAAACGGAAACATGGCGCTGATACAGTACAGGAATGTAAAAAACATATAAAAGCCAAAAAGCAAACAAAGAACAAAAATAATATATGTACGAGTAGTTCGGAGTTTAACCCTAGGATGGGCAGCTGTTTGTGAGGCGGTAACATAGCCTGCTGGGCCTCGATAGGCCCATATGAATATTTTATCGAAAAGCGATTAGAATAAATAGAAAAACAGAGTTTGTCTTAGATTTTATATTGTGCCAAATTAAATATATGATGTACCTACGTATATGTAACAGATATACATATATGTATGTGGAAAAAGTATAAAAAATTCAATTATTGGCAGCACAGGCATTGTATATATTTAGCCATTGTTTCTATTTTTCCGAGGCACATAAATTCATGGCAAAAAATACATTTATCGAATGTTTTGCGGCAGGGTTCACTGATAAACTGATAAGAATGTAAGAAATATAAAGTGGCAACACTAACTAGTGATTGTAAAGTGGCGACACTAGGGAAAGAGTCTGCCGGTAGGTAGGAGGTTAGTCGTAAGTCAAACACTGTAGAATACAGACGCCTATAAGCAACCAAATAAAGAGCGTAAATTATTTTTTTTAAGGGATTGTGTTTGTTTTATTAGCGATAAGACTAACGGCTAAACTGCTGTTGCAGCGCAACGAACATTTTTGCGCAAATATCGCTTTTCGCTCACCAGCATCCACATCTTGCCATCGGCATGGCTGCCGTCGTTAGTTCTGCTAAGCAAAACC